>OU015752.1:71105910-71141535 GCA_907169655.1 Acomys percivali
GTGTGTGTGTGTGTGTGTGTGTGTGTGTGTGTGTGTGTGTGTGTGTGGTGGGGGGATGGGGGGCCTAGAAGGGTTGACATGCCCAACCCAGCCCGGCTCCTGATCTATCTCGACAGGGCAGCAATGCCTTCTTCCTCTTCTCACACATGGGAAGGGACTTCTAGAACTCAGGGCCATTTGGATCCATCCCAGCTGGACTAAGATGGTGCTGGCTGAACTGCAGGATGCTCAGGCGCTAAGGACCACACCCGCCCCTCCCCGGTCTCTCTCCTGGAGGCTGTTACCGCTGTTTATTGAAGGGGCTCTCGAAAGTGATGTTCTCTTCCACGGTGGCATTCAGCAGCCATGGTTTCTGAGATGCATAGGCCACAGGGCCTCTGCTCCTGGAAGGAACTGGTGGTGAGTGGGAGGGCCTTCCCGGGGGCTCCGTCTCAGAGCAACTGTCAGGCCAATCGGTGGATTAGACTGGGGGAAGAGAGTGGAGGTACTGAGCCAGCCAGGGCACGTGGCAGGAATCTATGGTGGGTTGTGGGTAACGCAAGCCAAGTCCTTCCTGATGGAACTCAGTTCTCCAAAAGAGATTTCTAGTTCTTTCTAACCCTGCTTTGTGCCTCTTTAATCCCCGAGACCCAGTCTGAAAGCCACACACAAGGATCTGGCTACAGCCAGACTTGGGAACCTCGCTGTTTGACCACATGGGTATATGAGGAGACCCAGCTCTTGGCTCATTTAAAAAGGAGAAGGAGGAAGGTCCCCGTGACATAGGCCTTCGGAGGAAACTCTCCCAGGTGGGAGGAGACTCTATAGAGCCTCTGCAGACACAGTTGCATCAGGGCTTGACACAGTGTTCCAGAAAGTCCTGGAAAGCCTAGGCCTCAGGTGGCTAGGCACAGGCCTTCCATCTCCAGCTTCCCCCATGAGCTTTCTTCAGCCGCATCTCAACCCTGAGGCAGAGAGGATTCCCCAAGCGCCACTAAACCAAGCAATTCCTTAGCCCGGCATCCTTATGTCCTCATCAGTGGCTAGACTCGGCAGAGAAGGACATTATAGAAACAGCGCCAAGGAAATCACATTCAGTGTGTTGTAGTTTCCAAAGCACCCCACTCTCCACTCCCCGCCACCACAGAAGCTGCTGGTAATGGACATACGTGATGATGTACATCTACAGAAACTCCCAGGCCAGAGTGGAACGCAGCTCTTCCTGAAACCTGCAGCTGCTCCCAGGCCACAGTGGCTCCACAGCTCCTGGGGCCCTTTGAGGAAGCCTGCCGACACAGTTACCTGGCATCCGAGTCAGCCACTGTCTCCCGCTCTGGGCTGCTGAAGTGGAGAAAGACACAGATCAGGCTTCCCTGTGGGGCAGGGCCCTCCACGGAGATTTCTGGGTTCTATAAACCAGCCACCCCATGCTTCTGTAAGCCTTGGGGCCCAGTCTGCAGCCACGTATGAGGTTCTAGACGTGGCCAGCCTAAACTGTACTTGAATTCATGGGCCTTGAAAAATGGGATCACAGGCTCACACCATCAGGCCTGGGATGAGTAAAAACCATTGCCACATCTAAGTTTTTTCCTCCCCTCTGCAAACCACATTTTGCCTTCATCAAAACTCCATGGCTTAGCCTCATGCCTCTGAGAACATCTGGTAGTACAATCTTGTGTGCATACTTAGCACTGTCACCCACAGGCCCTTCCATCCCACCTATGCCTGTCCCGGGGTCAGTACCTGGGGTCCTCTCCCTCGCTGTCCGGAAGGCTGCTGGGTCAAAGAGAAAGATGGACATCGGTTACTCCCACTGCCTCCCAGCACACTGGAGCTTCACGGAGAAGAAGCTGCTACCGCTCCCACCGCCCACCCTTTCCAGAGCCCCTTTGCCGCAGAAGTGACTCATCTCGACCCCAGCACCTTGCTGAGTGCCCTCCACACAGCACAGGCTCAGCTGGCACTCCTGGCATAGACCTGAGGCAGCGGTGAGCCTGGCTGGGTACCAAGGTGGTTTCCCACCCCGGACGACTGAGCTTAGGGAGGGGTCGTGGCTTTCCCAGAATGGTCACCATCACTGCACACAGTGTTTCTCAAACCTCAGGATCTGAGAGTGGGTCAGAAATGATTGGAGCAACAGTCTGTAAAAAGGAGAAAGTGTCGGTGTGTACAACAGGCCGTGTGGATCTGCCTGGGGCTTTCTTGAGTCTGTCAGCGCAGGGAGGTGAATCCTGTCATAGTAAGAGGCGCCTTTGGAGAACAGTGATCTGAACACTGAGGTCAAGTCTTTCTGTGGTCTTTCTCCTGTCCCAGCATCAACACTTCTCATCCTTCCTCAATCACTGTCCGGCAATAAAATGTGCACTTGTGACACATGAGGGAAAACACAACCTTCTCTGAAGGTTTTGTGATTATAATTACTAAATTAGTAGTATTTTAAAATATTTTTTTATTTTTTGGTTTTTTGAGACAGGGTTTCTCTGTGTAGCCTTGGCTGTTCTGGACTCACTTTGTAGACCAGGATGGCCTTGAACTCCCAGCGATCCACCAGCCTCTGCCTCATGAGTGCTGGGATTAAAGGAGTGTACCACCACTGGCCAGCCTTGCTAGTATTTTTAGACAAGGCCTCATGCAGCTCAGACTGACCTCAAGGTTGCTCTGTAGCTAAAGATGACCTCGAACTCCTAATCTTCCTGTTCCCGCCCACCAGATGTTGTGGACTTGAACCACATGCAGTTATCTTATTTTATTTTATTTATTTTTTTCAGTTATCTTATTTTAATAATGCTGAGACAGCCATCGTTTGTTGAGCTTTAAAAGTACTGATAAACACTGTAATAGAATGGTCACTTAATATTTTTAGATTTATTTTGCTATTTATTTATTTGTTTTTGTATATGGGTATTTAGCCTTAGTCTGTTTGCCCTGTGCTCTGACAGATGTGGGCTGTCACCTGGGTGCTGGGAACTGAACCTGGATCCTCTAGAAGAGCAGCTTTTAACTTGTGAACCATTTTCCCAATTCTAAAATGATCACTTAAACATGCTAAATAGCCACACGGAGTTGTTTGATTTCTCAATTCCATTTTGCACATATATTTAGGCTCTGAGAGACTAACTTGTTCAGAGAGACACAACCAGAAAGGGACGAAGGCCTGATAGGTACCCATCCTGCTCTGGGGCAGGACCAGGTGAGGTCGCGATGCATTTGTCATCCCTGGCCCTTTCCTCTGGCTTTTGTGGTCCCTGTCCGTTCTCCCTGTCTAGCCTACCTTCTGCAAGCACCAGATTGCCACGGCCGACAGCTCACAGGCAGACCACTAGCATGAGACAGAGAAGAAACCAGAGCTGACAAACTCCTGCCCTGTGGCCACAGCCCAGATAAGCTTCTCTCGGGAGACTTCCTCCAGAGCAGCGGAGGATGTGGTCTCCGTGGCCTCCCAGAGGGCTCAGCACAGGCTCCTCTAGTCCTGACTTAGCCCTGATCATCTTGATCCTGGCTGCTCAATTAGTGCCCCTAATGGACTGCCTTGTTCTCCATCAGCGCCCGTGTGCCGGGTGGGAGTTAAAGTCAGGAAGAACATCCTTTCCAGCCCTCATGATGCTTGGCACGTGACTGATCTGTAATAAATGGAGCTCGTTAGCAGGCTTATTAATCACCAGGGAAGAGGGAGGGAGGTGTGAGCTCTCGCTAGTAGTCATGCCCATCTTCAGTGCTAAGGAGTTTACTCTCAGTCTGTTCTCATCCTACAACTGCATCCTGGACCCGCTTTACAGATGAGCACACTGAGGCTCTCCGGGTTGGAGAACAGGCTTGATGCAGCAGAGTCAGAAACAGAGGAAGAAGCTAGGGTGCTGATTGGGGTTCGTTTGCTCTTTCTATTGTAGCCCTAAACCTCCAGCAGGCGCCTTAGTAAGGCTTTGTGTATATATTTCAAACTTAAAAGTACACGTGGCAAGCATGCTGTCTCACTGAGTGCTGGAGTGTGTGCGTGTGAGGGTGTGTGCACGCCGGCATGTGCGCACACACACGTGCATGCATTTTGTATGTACTTCTTCTTGTGGGCATGCCACCTGTTGGTGCATGCAGTTAGAGGCCAGAGGTCCACAGCGAGCGGCTTCCTCAGTTGCCCTCCCCCCCCGTGTTTTGAGACTGTGGGAAGCCATGCATCTGCCTCCTTAGTGCCTGTATTATAGAGCATCCAGCTCTATTCCACAGCAAGCAGTTTCCTGACCGGATCTCTCTGGGGTACCCTGCTTCTCCTGGCCTGCACTTTGCATGCCAAACTACACCAGGGCACAAAGCCACGGACTGATGGGTGAATCTGGCAGACGAGAGTTACAAGACCCCAGAGAAAAGTAAGAGGAACCAAAGTATTTGAGAATTTTGAGAAGATGATACACAAATGTACGAAATGAAAGCCAGGACATTTGGGGGGGGGGCGGTTGAGATCGTGAGTGCTTTGTCTACTTTGTACTGTGCATCTTTCCTAATTTAAGGTGCATTTAGCATTTTATTTTTTAATTATGTGTATTTGTGTGTCTGTGTGGGTATGTGTGGTGCACATGTGTATGCTTACCTAGGGGGTCTAGAAGAGGGTGTTGATCCCCTGGAACTAGAGTTCCAGGCAGTTATAAGGCTCCAGATACGGGTGCTGGGAACTGAACTCAGGTCCTCCGCAAGGGCAGTAAACACTGGTAACTGCTGGGCCATCCCTCCAGGCCTCAAGATGTCAGGTAAATGGTCTGCCACTGAGCTATGGCCCCATCCCTACTTTTTTTTTCTTGAGTGTCTTGCTAAGCTACCCAGACTGTGCTTTTGAACTCACGGGCCTTGAAAACAGGATTGCAGGCTCACACCACCAGGTCTGGCAGGAAATGTAATTTTTTAAAAGTCATTTGGAAGAGGCCACCTGGTTCCCAAGCCTGGCTGGTCCTATCCGAGTCTCTTATTCACTGGTCACCTCCAGGAGACTCAGGGGCACCCAAGTCCCCAGGCTCTCCTTTGCACACTTGGATACATGTAAGAGCCGGAATCAGGCAGCTTTGAGCTGAACACCACAAACCAGCAGGCAGGCTCTGAGAAAGGCCAACAGCAAGGATGGCCGTTATTGGACATAGATAGACACACCCATAGGTCACCTCTGGTTACCTCAGTAGATGGTAGGGAGAAGGGAGCAGGGAGTCCTGGGGAAACCAGATGTGTACCTTCTCATGGGGGTAGGAACTTTCTCCCCACCCTGTGCACTTCCTGATGGCTTTGGGGGGACATTAGAAGTCACGCTGGCGTAGGGACTAATGGCCTTATTCTTCCCTTACTGGGAAATGAATTGCGCCTGAGTGTGTCTGCTAATATTGACTTTCATTAACGTGTTTTCTTCTAAGAGATTACACAGGGAGTTTGCAAATTCCCAGGTTGACAGTTCATTGAGTCAGGAAGGCAGGGAGGGGCTGATGACTCATGCAAAGGAACATGTGGGAGTCATGTGGCTCTGAGACCCAGAACCAGGGTCTGCTCAGGGTAGTTCTCCACCCCTGGGCTCCTTTTACACAGCCCTGTGTGCCTAAAGTTACCTGGGGACAAGGACCAGTCTTCCTTCTCCTCAGTTCAAAGGAGACGCTCCGAAGGTTCTTGCTCTGGGCTGTTGGAGAGAGCATCAGGGAACCTTTGGGAGCCCAGAGGACCCCCAGACCCGATCACCGCAGAGAGTGTGAGGTACGGCCACAGGGCTGGCTCCTTCCCAAAGTGGCTGCAGAAGCTTGGAGCTTCCGTTAGGGAGCAGCTTGGGCAAAGGCTTGTGGGAGAGAGGCACATTAACACAGTCCCTAGCTGTCCCTGGTTCATTCATTTGTAAATGAATTCATTTACTAAAGTGACTATGGACTTAGAAAGAAAAATGAAATGTGGCTTTTGTCTCCAGGGAGCTCTCTCTGGTCTCTCCTGGGAAGAAAGGCTGGGTACAGTATGAGAATTTTGCACATGGTTGCATAATTACGTCGATCATAATATTTATAGGGTTCTTGCTACATGCTAGGCTAATCCTCTCATCACCCCCATGGGTTAAACAGGGAAACTGGTACAGGACGCTTATGGAATTTTCCAAAACACACAGATCAAATCTGATCTCAGGCAGCTTGGCCCAGAGCATCTGCTCCTGCCTGCTCAGCCATACTTAGCTCATTTGGTCTTCCCAGGAGCACAAGCCGTGCTCCATCTCCCCAGAGCGTTCTCAGTGCTGTGTCTCCCTAATCTCCCAGCTTTCTGCCCTGTGCCCCCTGGAAATCTTTCTGGCCGCCTGGTCACCAGGGCTTGGCCCTAGTAAGGAAGAGTGTCCTGGCAGGGCCCTTGCCTCTGGCAGCAGGCATGCACACTATCAGGAGGGGCCTCCTGGTCAAAAGCTATTCTGTTCTTGGCTCACTTCGCAAGCGCATCTCTCTAAAAACACGAGGTCCAATATCTTGAGTTCGGATCTCCTCCCAGGAAGGAGAGGCACCCAACGTACAGCAGCTCCCATTCTTAGCTCATTGCTCCGAGATAGGGGTCCAGGTGGAGACATGGTGCTCCAGGATTTTGCAGGACAAATAGCAGAAGCCAACAGAGCCACATCAGTTTAGACCCTCTGGTGTGCAGCCATTTTAACGAGCCCTTAACTGGCCTCCCCTCTCGTCCCGCCCCCGACTCCAGCATCCGTTATCAGGAGCAGCTGCTTGTCTAGCCCTTTAGCTCTGTTACTTCTTCTGCCTGGTACATCCATCTCTGCCAGGGTCGCTTCATCAGTCCCTCATCACTGCATCCCACACACCCAGTGCTCCAGGTGCCCAGAGCCATGCTCTCCAATATCAGCACGCCATTGCCTGTGCAGCGGCCTCATCTAGGATAACCGTCCTCTTCCACCCCTGCCTTTCCCATTAGCTAGCTCACACTGATAGCCAAGGTCCTTCTCAGTGGGCCTCCCCCTGCCTCAGCACAGAGGTCCTTATTCTCTGGGTGCCTGGTGGCACCCTGATTTCCTTGCCCTTCCTGTTTTCTTTCTTTCTTTTTCTTTTTTTTGAGACAGGTTTTTTTTTTTTTTTTTTTTTTTTTTTTTTTTGTGTGTGTGTGTGTGTGTGTGTGTGTGTGTGTGTGTATAACAGCAGCCCTGGCTGTCCTGGAACTCACTCTGTAGACCAGGCTGGCCTCGAACTCACAGAGATCTGCTTGCCTCTGCCTCCCGAGTGCTGGGATTAAAGTGTGCGTCAGCACTCCTGGCAAGGAGCCAAGTCTGAACTATCATTGAGTTCCTGTTGCTGTGCACAGGGTCTGGCATCCCAGATCGGCATATTTTGGTCGAGTTAATGTATCGGTATGGAGAAGTCAGAGCTGGGATTGAGCCAGAAATGGGTTCTCATAGCCACCTAAGGGTGACCACAGGCTAACTTGTTATGCCTAGGGGGAGCTGGCCCATGAAGGAGAGCAAGGTAGATTCTGAGGAACAAGATTCTTGGCACCTCAGTCTCTCCTCCTGGACACAGAGGAAAGGGAGCCTGATGAGTGCAAGGCCTGAATTCATGTAGTGGCTTTTGAAGGGTGGGGGGAAGGAAGCAAAGGGGGAAGGGAGAGAGGGAGAGAGAGAGAAGAGGAGAGAGAGGGAGAGAGAGGGGGGGGAGGAGAGAGAGGGAGAGAGAGAGGGAGGGAGGGAGGGAGAGGGAGGAGGGGGCATGCAGAGGCTGCTAACTTTTGGGCCATCAGGTGAAATGTTACTTGTTCACAGTGGAGGCTCACAGGTGCACACTTGTGGCTACAAACCCTACTTCTGCTGTGATGAGAGAACTGGGTAACCTGCTTCCCTTCAGTTTCTGGTCTGCTGAATGGGGAAACCAGGGTGAGGGGCTGACAGACACTGAAGGTCCTGCTCAGTGCCTGGCTCAGGAAAGGCATCCAGCCTTAGTCACCATGGAGAGGCTCTTTGCATCCCCTTAGCTGGGGCCGCCAGCGTTCTGAAGGGAGAGAGGAAGCAGCCAGGTCCCAAGCACTGGGGGCCAGCCGAATCCCCGGTGCGTGCGTCATTTGCCACCTCTGGTGGTCAGAGGAGCTGGTGTGATGATGTATGTGGGGTGCGGTGGGGTGCAGAGAAGGCGAAGAAGGGGAGAACAGCCAGGTTCAGAGGCATGTTGGTGTGCTAGCTGTGTGGGACACAGTCCCGGGAGCCCCAGGGGCAGCTCCAGGGTTGAACTCAGCAATCCCCTCTGGAAAAAAATTAACCGTGAGGAGAAACTGGGCCCTGACTGCCTTCCACGTGGAATTTAAAGAATAATTCCCGGGGCTGGAGAGATGGCTCAGTGGTTAAGAGCACCATCTGCTCTTCCAGAGGTCCTGTGTTCAATTCCTAGCAACCACATGGTCGCTCACAACCATCTATAATGATATCTGCTGCTCTCTTCTGTAAAGTACTCATATGCAATAAATAAAGTAAATAAATCTTAAAAAAAAAAAAAGAATAATTCCCTAGGATCAAGGCCCAGGACAGTAGCCAAGCCTGGGCCCTGCTCAGGCATGCCAGCAGAAAGTGACCCAAACTTCCAGAGCCCCAGTTGGCTTCTGCCTTGAGGTGGATGGCTTTGGTGAGATCATGTTTACTAAGGGACTTGTCCTCAGCAGGGACCCCATAAACACTGGTTGCTTTCTTTGGCTCACAGTTCACTGAGGCGCCTGCCTTGTCACACAGACATAGCTGATAGGCACGGGTTCATTACTGGAAGCCTCGAGGAGCTGCTGCTGATATCAGAGCTAGCATAGTGAACTCAAGCCAGTCACAGGGCCTGCCCAGAATTGCCAAGGAGCCTCTCAGTGGGATGGCGAGTGGAGGCAGGGCCATTTCCTCTCCTAAACAGGACCCACGGCTTACAGCACCCCCAGCGAACCCCAAGCAGGACTCACCTGCTAGCCCACGGCCACACCAGGGATGGAAACTTGTTACTGCCAGGGACACCATTTGGGGACAGTTTGGAAAAAGAGGCCACAAGTGCGAAGCCTGTAGTCAGCTCTTTCTGCTCTGCAATTTCTCTCTGCTCAGGTTTATCAAAACCTGTCATCTTCAGTAATTTCCTTTTAAAAACGACCTGTAGGGTAGGCTGGCCCTCCCGTTGTACTGACTGCAGCCCCTCAGTCATGAATAAGAGCTGTGAATTCCAGTTGGGGGACTGGGGCATCTCTTTCTCTTGGCAATGTCAGGGCACCGAGCCAGGCATTGTGGGGGCATCTGCAGCTAAGGTTCTGAACACCTCTCCACTATCTTCCTTTCTCCACGTTCCCTCTCCTCGCCTGCCTTTTAAGGATTCTATTTGATATGCATCTTTCAGCAGCTAATTTCACTGCCTTTTAGAAGTAGGTGGGTATAAATAATAGATTCATGATGGGCTTTGCCTAAGGTTCTGGCTCTTTAATGAAGCTAGTGATCTTTGGAAACCAAGGTGTTTGTCTGGGTTACTTGCGGGCCTTGCACACTCTCTCTGAATCGTCTCCAGTCTGCTGAAACCAATGTTGGCAGGGAGGAAATACAGCCTAGGAAATATGAGACTTAAGAGTGAGCAGATCTGAGTTCGAATCTCCGCTCTGCCTCTTGCTAGTTTGGTGAGTTAGGGCAAATACAGCTCTCATCCACAGCGTGAGAATTGGTAATATATACCCTGCTGGTATCCGTTCATGCATAGAATTGTGCAAAAAGCGCAGCACACTACATGGCAAGGGTTGAATGGACTCTAATGGTGACCATATGAGAAAAACTACAGCATCCAACAAACGAGAATGGTGCATCATCTGCAGAGACGGATGGTTGGAGGCAGAGGAGCAAATGTTACCTGTTCCAGAAGACGGCCCCAGAGACCTTCTGCATCTCCCCCAGGGTGGCGAGGAGGAGTGAGGACTTGCCGCAGCCCACCTGGCCCACGATCATGGTCAGCTGGCCTGTGGCAATGGAGGGCAACAGATGGGAGGGGAGCTGGATGGAGTCTGAGCAGCTGTCCCCCAGGAGAGTAAATGACAGGGGCGCTGGCTCCAGACCCTCATCCCTTGCCCAACCTGGAGTCCCTAAGAAGTCCCTTTCCCCAAGTTTCTCCTTCTAGTGTTGACACTGTTCTCTGGCTTCCTAGGTCCTTCCTCCACTTCCGACATCCTCTGCTTCCTCCTGCAGAGCTCCCTGACAGGAGCATAGCCACTTGTGTCCCTCCAAACTCCCACCTCTGACCCTCTGCCGTGGGCTGATGAGGAGAGAACACACCTAGGTTCAGAACCTCTACTTTCACAGCCCTCCTAGACTACTCAACTCTGACACCTGTTAAAATGTCACTGACAACAGATGGTTTGACATCAAGGTGTTACTGTCTTGCCCTGACCTGGGCTGCAGCCTGGTTCTGTCTAGAAGTCAGACCTCAGAATGCCCAGCTAGGTAGCAGAGGGCAGGCACTTAGCAAACATTGACTTGGCCTTTTCTCTCTGTTTGGGGCATGGGGGGGGCACTTCTGGAGGGGTGAGCTGGCGTACCTCGGGGAATACGGATGGTGATGTTGGACAGAGTGGGGAGTCCATCAGGGGTCCAAGTGAAGAAGCCTCCGATGATCTTTATTGTCCATCCCGGCCATGGTGCAGAAGATGATAGAAAGGCAAGGGGGTTGTCTATGTGGACTGTCCCTTGTCTCCCCTCCCCTATGAAGGCCAGTGCATACTGCTTCTAACCCTAGGAGTGCCTCCTGGGCAGGATAGTGGGGACAAAGCCTTGTCTGAGGGACCCTAGAGAGTAAAAAGTGAGTTCTGCTGAGTGGGAATGGAAACAGTGTCTTTGGCTTTCCTCCTGCCTGGCACGGGTGTGGGGGTGGGGCTTTGTTTAGAGGACTTGGAAAGCAGGTTCTTGAAGCTTCTCTTGGAAGATGGTGTTGAGGCTGGCTGTGTGGACACATGGTTGAGGACTCACCTGGACACAGAAGTTGTCGGCATCTCCATCCGTGCTGGGGGCCAGCCTCTGCAGTGGGCCCAATAGGTCTCGGACCTCTTCCCGGGCTGGGCGCTTGCGGTTCACAACCTTGAGGGGCTGAGGATGGTTAGGAGGTGAGGGCTCCTGGGCTGGGAGGACCCAGTGCAGGTTGGACACACACTTTAGGACTCAGATGAAACCGTTGGAAGTGGCAGGGGGAGGCTGGGCACTTACCACCGCCTGGTACTTGCCAGCTTGGCCTTGGGGTGCAGGCTCTCGGGGGGCACACTGCTCCTCACGGATCTCTGCACTGGACAGGAACTCACTCAGTTTTTGCACGCTGCAGAGGAAGGAAAGAGATACCCTTCACCCCCGGGGGTGGGGGGGGGGGCAGAAGAGGGGAGAGGAGGAGGTGTGAACTGAGAAAACAGCTCTTAGTGGGTGCCTGGTTGTACGCGTGCCCCACAAAGGCTGTGCTGCCTGGGAGCTGGTCAGAGGAGTGGGTACCAAGTGTTACCAGGAGTTAAAAAGAATACATGTATTCATTTGTTTTGTGTGGTAGGGTCCAGCAGGTGCATGTGCTATGGACAGCTTAAAGGAGTGGTTCTCTCCTACTGCGTGGGTCCTGGGAGTTGAACTCACGTCATCAGGCTTGGCAGCAGGCACCTTTATCCGCTAAGCCATCTTGACACCCCTCCACCCACTGTCCTATGTTTTTGGTATTGTTTTGTTTCTAGGCAGGGTCTCATGTAACCCAAGTCAGCCTAAATTTACTAGTATAGCTAAGGACAGCTTTGAATTCCTGATTCTTCTGCCTCGACTTCCCAGGTTCTGAGGTTACAGGTATGCACAGCTACACCCAAGCTTATATATACATATATTTTTTACTCTGGTGGGCATTGAATTCAGGCCTTGACTATACTAGGCGAGCACACTAGCTTGAGTTAACACTCCACAGTCCCTAAGACTTAAAAAAAAAAAAAAGTTTGGGCAGTCATCGGAGTAGTCTGGATGGGACGTACCTTTGTTTGGTTTGGGTTGGTTTAATGTTAAAGATGGTTAGTTGGATTTTACTAGTTAAACCATTAGAGTTAAGGCTGGCTATGTTAAGATCACTTGGGATTCAACCCAGTTATTGACAATAGCTAGTGTCATTGGAGCACAAACTATGTGCCAGGCAGCATGCCAATTACTATATGAGCATCACAGAGTCTTTTCCCATGACAGCTGCTCAGAAGGGGCTCAGATCTCAGGGAGGTGTGTGCTGAGATGGAAGGCCCTCCCGCCCCCCCAGCACATCCTGGCCTGGATCTTTCTCTCACCTCACGAGGGCTTTGACAGTGGACCGAACCACACTAGACAGCAGGAACAGAGGCGTGACCAGAATGTGGAAGAGAGACAGGGAGGCAAAGGCCACGGAGGGCGAGAAGTCCGACTCTTTGAAGAAGCTGACATGGCCCACGAAGGTCTGTGGATAAAGGCACAGGGAGGGTGCGGTGACTCAGGATGTGGGTCCCCCTGGTGTCCTCCTACACTGGGAGCCCAAGGCCCTGGAAAGGAAGCCTGAAAGCTCTTCAGGACTGTGGGGAACCTTTCAGTTAGAGACAATCATCTTCTTCAGTCACCTCATGACAATGTCTCCAGAAAATTCAGGACTCATGCTTAGGGGTGCAGCAGCTCCCTTCTGGCCCCTCCCTTCTGTGCCAAGAATAAACAGGGAGGAGCCTTGCTCCCCTTAGAACTCTGGGTATGAGCATCCCTAGCCCACAGTCTGGTGAAAATGCAAAAATTGTTGCTACAACACTACCCTCCTGGGACTGTCCCCAGCTACCTGGCTGGCTCTGCAGCACAGTTCCCAGA
The DNA here is from genome assembly GCA_907169655.1 of Acomys percivali. Taxonomy (NCBI): domain Eukaryota; kingdom Metazoa; phylum Chordata; class Mammalia; order Rodentia; family Muridae; genus Acomys; species Acomys percivali. The sequence goes on from OU015752.1 coordinate 71,118,695, forward strand.
GCCCAGGCCAGGAACTGGCTCAATAAATCACACTGAAAATGAATTCCCCAGCATGCCTGGCAGCCTGTGCCCTCCAAGGCTGCTCAGGGATGCCGGCCTCAGGGGAAATAACAATATCTTTTAAAAGAACCTCAGTTCTGAAACAAGCACGGGGGGGGGGGGGGGGGGGGGGGGGGGGGGCTAGGTGGGGCTGAAGGGTGGGCTCTGGGGCCCCCAGGCCTTGCTGTAGGGCAGTGACCTTCCTCCACAGCTAGGCTTATGCATAGCTTTGCTCAGAGGCACATCATGTCCGTTCATGATACAGGAGCTGTGCCGTGCCGTGTTCCTAAATCCAAAAAAGCAGGTTATACAACTGTGTATGCAACACAGTCCTATTTCTGTAGAAGTGACATATCATCTGCTTTAAAAAGGATGAGAAAGAAACACCCTGACGATGCTGAGTAGGGAGTGTGAGGGGGTTCACCTCCATTTTCACTCATCTTCCTAACTTTCCCATCATTTCTATGACAGCTGTTCCATTTTGTGTGTGTTAGCAAACAGCCATCTAAAAGTTCCCTAAAGAATACGTCTCCTCTTACCTCTTTTGAGACAGGGCCTTATGTAGCCCAGGCTGGCCTTGGAACTTACTTGTGTAGCCAAAAGTGACTCTGAATGGGCACTCCAGCCTCTGTTTCCTGAGTGCTGGGGGTACAGAATGTGCCATTGTGCCCATCATATGTGATGCTGGCCTGGAGCTCGGGCCATCTTGCATACTAGCAAGTACTCTGCCAACAACAGAGCCACATCCCCAGGCCCAATAGCTATTTTGTAAAAGGAGGTTTCATTCCTCTAACTCCAACGTATCCTGTACCCCAGGACCTGAGACAGAATCCCCGTGTGTGTGGTGTCGGGAGGGAATATATATCTACATCCACCCTCACACCCCTACACAACTGTTGAGACCCTTGCACGGAAGAGCGGGACTCGGAAGGCTCTCCACCTGTCCCCTCCCCAACCCTGCGCAGAGAAAAAGGGTCCACTTACGATAAGGACGGCAGCAATGGGGATGGCTGTGTTCATGAAGACTGTGGAGGAAGCACAAGGTGAGGTCAGGAGAGGAAGGAGATGAGAGGAAGAAGGCCACCATGCTGGCCAGGCTAGCGCGCGTGAGTGGAGGCCCAGCTTGCTGGGTGCAGCTGCAGAGAGGGCACCTGCAGCCCCTTCCTTGCTTCCTTCCCCAGAGCTTCCTGTTCCCCTAACCCCGGCCCTTGCTTCCATCCTGTGAAGAGGCAATCGAGCAAGTTCCAGGTAGAATTGGCTGCATGGCTGCATGGCTGCATGGCTGAGCAGTAAGCAGCTTGTGTCTCAGGGTCCCCAAAGGCTGCTCCTTCCGAGACCTCAAGATCAGGCATATCCCTGTGCAGTTCAGACACTTTCTAGACTGAGAGGGCTCTTGGGAGGGATTTCAAATTCCTTCAGACTAAAGGGCTAGAGACTGAGAGCACAAATCGGGGTCTTCCTTAGATCTAGGGCCGGTACCCGATGCTCAGCTTGGGTAGCTGCTATCTGGAGTAGAGGCCCCTCCCTCATTTGGTTAGAAGTCCAGCCTCAGGGGCTGGTGCGCTAGCTTAGTGGGTAACGTCACCAATTCGGACAGCTTGAGTCCCATCCCCAAAGCCCATTAGGTAGAAAGGGAGAATAGATTCCCACAGTTTGTCCTCTGGCCTCCACATATGTGCCATGGCATGTGTGTATACAGGTGTGCATGTGTGAACACACACACACATACACACACACACACACACACACACACACACACACACACACACACACACCCTAATTAACTAATTAAATTCAAAGCCTAGCCTCAGGGTCTCACCCACCCTTCTCTCATTCTTTTAGGCAAGCCCGGGGAGGGGAGGGAGTGTGAGGGGAGAGGCTGGCTCTGCAATTACCCATATTAAAGCCCAAAAGAGCAGGATGCTGTAGCCAAGGCCAAAGGCTAAGCTACTGTGTTGGTCCCGTCTGCTAAACAGCAAAGTCTTTGAGACTCTGAAGTCCAGATGCTGCCTGGCCATCTCCTTGCTGCAAGAAGTCTGCAGTAGCTAGCTCCCTCAGGGATGTCTGGAGCTGCAGCCACTGCTTCAGAGAAACTCCGCCTGGCAGAAGGGCACGCATGGTCCTTGCTCTCAAGGGCTCCACCACAGAAGAAGGGGACGAATACTGCTTTCCCATGAAGCCCCGGATGTGATGGAAGATGGGGAACAAATTCCTAGGGGAGTTATCAAGCAGGCAGGAAGGAAATGTCTATCTTTCCTCAGGAATTTCTAATCTGAAAGGGGAGATGACGGTGCTCTGCTGTTACGGCTGAAGCCCTGGGCAGTGGTAATCTTCCTGCAAGACTGGAAGGCGTTTAATCAATACTAGCATTAACTATGGCCGTGTTGCAACTGCCCTGCCTGACAATACACTCGCCTGATGCCACCACCCTGCTTTATGGCTTATTTCAGGGGGTAGAAACATTACTGGTTACAGCCATGGTACCGAGGGTCTGGGACAGGACACAGCATAGCCACAACTGTCTGGGGGAAAGCACACAGCTGTCAGGCCTGCACCCTCCACTGCCACCAGCCACACAGCCACACACCTGAAGTAGTGTCACTCCTGCCCACAGAGCCAGTTATCCCGAGGTACCCTCGAGACAGAGGCCTTCCTTCTGCCTGTCTCCTGTCCATCAAGATAACAGTAAGGAGGCAGGAACACTGGTGCCTCAGCCTTTCAGCCTCTGGTCCTCACAGAAACGAGCTGCGATTTGGAGCAGGGATTGACACAACTCAGAGAAAGCAATCTAGCATTGTGTGTCTGGAGTGGCAGAGAACTCCTGACTTTTTGACCCTGCTGTCCATCTCCTGGGCATTTATCCTGAGTAATCACCCAAGAGAAAGAAAGCCTATCACATCAGTAAGGTAGTGCCAGCCTCAGTGCCATGACGGCAGAGCACAGCTCCAGCTGTGGCAGCATACCACCCAGAAAGAGGCGGGCTGGAAACTTCTAGCATGGGGGTCGGCGGGGGGCACCTTAGTAAAGTGACGGTGAACATCTCTGGGGGGACATTTGGCAGGCAGAAAAGTCTGCCATAATTGATATTTTATTCTAACGCATGTTTCCCCTGGTCGTGATTGTTAAAATATGTATATTTTTGTTTTATTGTCTTTATTTTTAGAGATGCCTGGACTCCTTTGAGGAATGAGAAAAGCTATAAATAAGTTAAAAAATGAACATTTCAGAGCTGAGGCAGCAATGTGGAGCCTGCTTGTGACAGAATTAATTTCTGGGCCGTGCTGACTGTTGCAGGAGGGAATGAGAATGTGGCTTTCCAGTGCCCCCACCCCCCCCACTAGAGAGGTTCTGGGTCCCCTTTGGGGTGGGATCTAGGGGAGGGGCACCACCAGTTGCTGTATTTCAAACGCCTCTCTGAAGATCACCCATCACCCTGGGAGAGAGATGGCCACCTTGGGGGGTGTCACTGGGGGACCTGAGGCTGGGACTCTGTCCTTCTCTGAGTATGGCAGACAACTGGGGGAGGAGAACGAACAGGCAGCTGCTGTGGGGTGAAGACCTGAGGTTCCATTTTCCTGGGCTCTACAGTTTCCCACAATGGTAGAAGAGGCCAGATATTCAACGGAGAACAGATTTCTCTCTAACTTTGGTCCAGAGTGGGTGATTCCCTTTGATTTGTTAAAAAACAAAACCACCACCACCACCACCAAATACTACAACAAACAAACAATCAAAACAAAAGATTGAAGCGCACACCAGCACTCAGATGTGAGCTTGAGAAGTGTGAGCTGTGGGCTGAATGACGTCAGATGAAGCAGAGGATAGAAGGGGGTGTGGTCAGGCTTTGCTTTTATTGTTAATTTGACACAAAGTTACCCAGGAGGAGGGCACCTCCACTGAAGGACTGTCCAGATAGACTCTGGGAGAGGCGGCAATGTTTTGTAGGAGGAGCGCCCAGCCCACTGTGGGCAGCACCATCCTTAGGCCGATGGGCCCAGGCAGTATGAGAATCCAGCTGAGCCTGAGCAGTGAGCTAGGAAACTGTTCCTCTGCGGTTCCTGCTTCAAGCTCTTGCTGGTGTTCCCACCCTGCTATGCTGTGATGACTGTGATCTGCAAATGTAAGCAAAATGTATCCTCTCTTCCCAACTTGCCTTTAGTCATGGTATTTATTAAAAGAGCAGAAAGTAAACTAGAACAGGGTGTGCTTGTGTGCGTGTGTGCGTGCATGCGTGCATGTGAGAATGTATTTATGTGTCTGTAATTACATGTGTGTGTAAGTGAAAGTGTGTGTATGTGTATCTGTGTGTGTATGTGTGAGTGTCTGTGTATGCATATGCATGTGTAAGTGTGTTTGCATGTGTGCATGCATGTGACAGTGTATGTGTGTGTCTATGATTACGTGTGTGTGTGTGTTAGTGAGAGTGTGCATATGTATACCTGTGTGTGTCTGTGTGAGTGTATATGTATGCATGTGTGTGTGTAAGTGCATGTGTATGTGCATGCCGGTGAGAGTGTATGTGTATGTCTGTGATTACATGTGTGTGTATGAGTGTCTGTGTATGCATTTGTGTGTGTGAGAGTATGTGTTTGTGTGTGCACGTGTACAAGCATGCATGCATGTGTGTGTATGATTGTGAGTGTATGTGTACATCTGTGATTACATTTGTGTGCATATGTGTGTCTGTGGAGTGTGCATATGTGCGTCTGTGTATGCATTTGTGTGTAAGTGAATGTGTGTTTGTGCGAACACACATGTGATTTTTGGCTCAGGACAAAGATTGCAATGGGGGAAGGATGCTAAAAAATAATTGTTGGATTGAGTGAGTAACTCTAATGGGACTTTTTACAGTACTCATGCCTTCTGAACCATTGCAATCTTTGTCCTGAGCCAAACTTTGTGTTAGCTTTCCCTACTCCCACGCAGAGGAGGCAAACTACCCAAGGCAGAGCAGACCAAGTCACTGGCTCCCCTGGCTCTGGCCACGGAATGCAGCTTGGCCTTGTGGGTACCAGCCTGGCATTGTGATACCAGAAGCTTTTCATTTCCTAAGTTACCATAAATATTTCAGGACTCATGTGCCAGGGAGGTTAACTCCAGCTTTGCCTCCTGCGGAGGGAGGGCAGTGGGCGGGACTCAACCTGGCCCTAATGGAAAGCTGTGCTGGGAGGAAGGGAAATGTGTTTTGAAGTAGTGTGTGTGTGTGTGTGTGTGTGTGTGTGTGTGTGTAGGGCGGTTTTCCATTCTGTCTGATTGTCAACAGAGTGGAGAGGAAAGCAGGGGCCTGCTACCCTGTCGCTGGGGGCTACAGAAGTGCATCAGGAGGCCCCTAGTAGGACTGACTTTTGCTCCTCTTCAGCCAACCTGGCAAACCAGGGTCACTTAAGTGACCTTCAGCAGCTGCACTGATTGGTGGGGGAGGGACAGGTGATGAAGGAGAGGAGCTAGGGAAAGGAGGGGACCAGGAGATGGGTGTAGTGGTGCACACCTGGAATCCCAGCACTCAGAAGGTGGAGGCAGGAGGATCAGAGTTTAAGGCTGTCCTCAGCTATGTGGCAAGCTCCAGGCCAGTTGTAAGAAATGGTCTCAAGAAGACTAAGGTATAAATGAAAACAAAACAAAAGGCTTGTGTTTCCACATAGGAGGCTGGAGGGAAACAGCGTCGTGAGACAGGCAGTGTGTGGGGTGTGGAGAGGCACTATGCTGTGCCTTTGTGGACACTTGGCCCCAGTCCTCACACATGGCTGAGCTGATTTTCTGGCACTTGGATTTTTAAGACACAGCCTGAAACTGTCACATTGCCTGTCTGGGGTCCGGACCTCTGAGCACAGAGCATTGACAGAGATGGCAGTCACATCTTCAGTCTGCCTAAGCTCCTTCCGTGCCTCCCTGGCCCAGGAGTAAGCGCAGTGGCCTGACACACAGTTTTCTATGAGTTGGTCTCCACCTACTGAGAGAAGGTAGCAACAGAACCCGCATGACTTTCCCACCCCGAAGCCTTTGTGCTTGGAGGTTCCTTTCTCACCCAGGTAACTCATGCTTATCCCAGAGAAACCACCACAGGCATCTCCTCCAGCGTTCTGACACCCGCCACCTCTCAGATGAGGCTGGGCACAACTCATAACTTTCATGGGCATCCAGAATGTCCCCTCTGTTCTTGTCAATCACTACACTGTTGCATGATGGGCTTCTCCTGTAGACTATAAACAACATCTGACTAACCAGCATCTTTTCTCACCCAGTGCCGACCCCAGGGCCTGGCACATAGGAGAGACAGCCAGTAGGTAAGGTGGTCCATAAACGCTTGAAAGAAACAAATGCACAGGACCAGGCAAGTAACCAAAAGAAAGGGACGCCTGGAACTGACCCTGTGCCTCTAACTTGTGCATGGCCACTCCTGACTGTCACAGCTAATGTCCCCTAAGACTGGGTGGACCATGCCTATTCCTTCCTTATGCTCAAATCGTCAGCAAAGCTCAGCACAGAGAGAGCTCTGGCATGGGCCCGCATGTAGACTGGTGGCACTTTTGGCTGACTGATTGTCACGCCTCTGCGAAGTGCTGGATGTGGGTGTTCCAGTGCCTCTTTTAGTGCCCCGTCTACCCCCGCCACTAGCTGCAGGGGCAAGACACCAGAACTCTTGGTGACCCTGTGCGCGAAGCCGTCACAAATGTCAGAAAGAATCATGCCTGCCCCACAGGCTCCCTTCAGTGTGTGCATACACGATGAGACTGGAAACACATCCAGCATCCCCATCATGAGCCTCATCCGGAAACAGGACACCTGGACTCTTCCATGTTGCCGGGACCCCATGGCTGGAGCCGAGGGCAGGAACACGAGGTTTCCATTAGCCTAATGACCTGTGCCTCGATGCCTGGAAACAGAAGCCAGGGAGGCCGGGAAGAGGACAGCGAGAACCCACTTGAAGCACGGAGCACCTGCCTGCAACCAAGAGAGGCCTCCACCCGGCCACTCCCTCTCGGAAGAGATGCCACGCAAACAGCGCCAGGCTTTCCGCATTCTCCCAAAGGAGAGCTGCACTTGGCGGTGCTTTTACAGCATTACATCCTCCTCTCTACCCCCTCCCCCATCATTCTCCTATATTGATACTGGCTGTGTGTGCACCGGCAAGCCAGGAGTCAACACCAGGTGCCGTTCCTCGGGAGGCATCCACTGTTTAGTTTTTGTTTGTTTGCGACAAGTCTCTCCCTGGGACCTGGGCTTGCTGATTAGGCCAGCCCGCCTCAGGGAACCTCCTGTTTCTGTCTCCCCAGTGCTGGCCTTATATGCCCAAGCCCCGCCCCCTGCAATTTTATATGTGAGTGTTGAGACTCAAACTCACGTCCACACGCTTGTATGGCAAGATCTTTACGAATCCTCCACCTCCCCGGCTCCAGGGATGGCTTTTCAAAGCTTCCGCATGAGAGAGAAGTCGCCCTTATTTGTTTTTTTTTTGGGTCTGACTTACTTTCTTTCCTAGCATCATCATGCACATCTGGGGTGGTAACTCACAATAATGTCCTATATGTTTCTGAATGACTGTAGAGTATCTCCAAAGAGCTTAACAGGAGCAACGATACGGAGGCGGGTAACGTTAATGACCTGGTTTGATGTGTGCACATTCGAAACATACATTGAAACCTCAACTGCATCTCATAGATATGCACGATTATTTTGTGTTCATCAAGAGTTACAGACAAAATGCTTAAAGAGATGGAGATGCTAGCAGCTCTAATTTAATCATTACACACTGTATGCAAGCATGAATTATCATGTAGTGGTCCACACACATGTATAATTAGAATAATTACATGCCTCCTCACTCTCTGTCCAGGGACCAGACTGTGTTGCCCTGCTGGTCCCTTGTGGCCTTGTGCATAGGTACAAAACACTTCCTGCTTTGCTCCAGAGGTCCTTTCTGTTTCTCGTCCTTTCCCCAGATGCTACTGACCCTGGGTCCCAAAGTCTTGGCTTATCTTCCAAGATCCTGTCACACGGGCTGCGGTGAGACAGGCACTATCCCATAGACCAGGCATCCTAAGATGTTGCACATTCACAAAACAGGTTCAAGACTGTGTCTGTCTGCAACGAGGACACAACCTCATGATGGCCATGGAATCCCAGTCCTTCCACGCCCTGGGGCTCCCTGGCATCCTGGAAATATCATGTGGAGACTCTGCAGGGTCTGTTCTGAGGGGCGCTGCTATAATCTGCAGGGGCCTCTGAAACACACTCCCCACCGAGCCTCAGTTTCCTGTCTGTGAAGTAGTTGCCCACCTTGTGGGAAACAGTTTCTGTTGACTTTCCTTGCCAAATCCTATATATATATATATATATATATATTTTTTTTTCACAATATAGCTTCTAAATCACAGATTCTCTTTTTAACCATGTTTATTTGATTGACATGTGCACTGATTTGGCTTGCTTTTTCCTTCCTTCCTTCTTTCCTTTCTTTTCCTTTGTCTCAGGGGCTGAGGTCTTCTTACCAAAACTGACTGTTAATGTGAGCAGGTCAGGGAAACAGTGAGTCTGCCACTGGCTGTGTGTCTACATTTCAGTGAGACATGGGGAAAGCAGCCACCATTGGGTATGTCCATGGAGGATGAATTAGCATCAGCTGTGATTCAGTGTTGGACCAGTGCCCCATGGTCACCTGACCTCCACACGCCCTCCTTCTGCCTGGGAGGATGTACAATGGGTCAACTTCAATAGCTAAAGTTTTAACTTCTAGAATGTTCTTTTTTGTTTTCTTCCCCTGGTTATCCCCTATGTGGCCTTGCTGCTTTTGGATCTTAAAAACAAAAACAGAAAAAGAAAAACCTCTTTAGTCATATCAAGTGTGCTAATTTTATTACCTTTTGGGTGACATTATTTCAAGATATTTAAAAATTACTCTATTTATTTATTTATTTATTTATTTATTTATTGTTTGTTTGTTTGTTTGTTTTGTTTGAGACAGGGTTGCAAGTAGCCTAGCCTGGCCTCAAACTCACTATATAGCTGAGGATGACTGTAAACTCATGTTCTGCCTGCCTCTATCTCCTAAGTGCTGAGATTACAGGTGTGCGTCACCATACCTGGTTCTCTTAGTGTATTTGTATATGGGGTGTGTGCATGTGTGTATATGTGTGTGTGTGTGTGTGTGTATGAGTGTGTATACATGTGTGTATATGTGTATATGTGTGTTGGTGCTAGTGCACTCATGTATGAGTGCAAGTGTACACCTGCCATGGGACATGTGTAGACGTTGTCACAGGACAATCTCCAGCGTCAGTTCTCAATTCCTGCCTTGTTTCTGACAGGGCCTCTTGTTTACCACTGCATGTGGCAATCTAGAAGGCTTATGAGCTCAGGGATTCTCAGGTCTCTGCCTCCTGACTGGGCCTGGGAGCACTGAGACTGCAGACCTATGCTACCTACTGTGCTTGGCTTTTGGGGGGGCTCTGGTAATTAAAACTTGGTCCTCACCTTGGCATTGTAGCCGGTTCACCAGCTGAGCGACCTCCATAGCTCTCTCCTATGGTTAGGAATCTGACATTCTCTTTGATGGTGACTTTTCACTTGTAGATTTCGACTTCTTGGTTATCAGTTAGCTCGGTGTCTGAGGGGTTCTTTCCACTCGATTCTCTAAAGCGGTTTTCATATGTGTGCCTCTAGAAACCCAGATGGTTTTAAATGCAGAGCAAAAGGCTAGCCTGGGCTCCTGCTCTGTTCAGACAGCTAGCCCTTCCCTCTGCGTACCGCATGGAGATGGCAGCTTCGCTGGGGCAGCGACAGCTCCTTCCAACTCTGTACACTGTTCATGCTCAGAAGAGTTGGCAACCCTTGCTAGTCCCTTGCTCTCCACAGCCTGGCAATCCCGTACTAGCTCCGTGAGGAGTGAGACTTCATCTTTCTTTCTCACTGGTGTGTATTAAGAGCTAGTGCAGAACCCTCCACACAGCAGCCTCTCAGGACACATGTGCATAAGTGAATTACAAAAACTGACTTCTGGGCTAGCAAGATAGCTCAGTGGTTAAGAGTACGGACTGCTTTTGAAGAGGACCCCAGTTCCGTCCCTACCGGCTCCCTCAAGCAGTTCACAGCTGTCTGTAATTCCAGCTCCAGGGTGATCCAGGCCTCTGGTATTCAAAGGCGCCTGCACTCATGTGAACATACCCTCACATATATACCCATGTACTTATAAATGGTAAAAAGGAATATTTTTTTTAAAGGAACACTGATTTCTGAGAGTTTGCCACCATAGTTAAAGTGCCCCAGGTTCCTGTGACCCACTCGTCACCCCTGCCTGACATCCCAGGCTTGTAGGCAGGGTCACTCACTGGAGATGGAGGTGTAGACAGCGAAGGCCCTGAGGCTGGTCATTTCCTTCCTGCGAGTCATCTCCACCCTGGAGCAGAAGATGTCTTCCCACGCGTACAGCTTGAGCAGTTTGATGCCCCGGAGCATCTCATTGGTCTGCTTCAGCCTCTCATTGGAGTATTCCTGGGGGGAGGCAGTGGTGGTGGTGGTGGTGTGGTCAGAGTTAGAGCAGGCATGCCCGCGGCCCTGGCTCAGCCCTGGAGAAGGCACCAGATCCACATCCCTCACTCTCTGCCCAGTTCCTGTCCCCCACCAGCACGTTGTTAAGTTCCTCCCATAGAAACTGAGGCGTGGACTGAGAGTGTGTGGAGGAGGTGGCTGAGGTGAAGGCCGTGGAGAGAGACAGGGGGATGGCAGAGACGGGCCATGCGTAGCCTGGGACACTCACCAGCGTGCTCCGCTGTGCCTGGGAGAGCTTGGTGGCCACAAAGTACTGGACGGGAGCCAACAGAATGATGACAGCTGCTCCAATCAAGGCACTGACCCCAAGGATGTAGTAGAGGAGGATGACGCCCACAACGATCTGGGGAAGGTGACAGGGGGCTGAAGGGCAGTGGCAGCATCCCACCACCGACTCTTTAGAGAGTGTGGTATGCCTCAGCGCCCAAGCTTTCAAAATGCCCTGGGCATGGAGTAGGGCACAGGACCGGGTATGGGAAGGAAATATATTGGGTACACATGCAGACAAGGCTAACCAAGGGCATTTCCCCCAGAAGCTAGCTGAAGGACTGATTTTCCCTGAGTCAGCTTTTCCAAGGTGGGTCTGAGAGCTGAGACTGCACCATTGACTTTATTTGCTGACACTGATATCTCATTCAAAATAAGCTACCCATGAATGGAAGGGAAAATTTGTGGCATCTATGCCAGGCAGCTGCTGAGAATGTTCTCTGCCTTAATGGTCCTGGTGTCTGTCTGTCTGTCTGTCTGTCTATCTATCTATCTATCTATCTATCTATCTATCTATCTATCTATTTATCATCTATTTATCATCTATCTATCTATCTATCTATCTATCTACCTATCATCTATATATCTACTATCTATCTATCTTGATTTATCATCTATCTATCTATCTATCTATCGATCTATCTATCATCTCTCTCTATCTATCCATTTATCTAGTTACATATCTCATATATCCCAGAATGGCCTTGAACAGACTTTGTAGTTATAGACAGCTTTAAAGTTCTGATCCTCCTGCCTCCACCCACCTGAGTACTAGGATTACAGAATGCTAGGCAAGCACTCTACCAACTGAACTATATCCCCACCCAGAACCCCTTTTGTCTAGGCAAGTGCTTTATCTCTGAGCTATTGTCATCCAGGCATGGTCTCTGCACCCTTCCACTTGGCCCATTAAAACAAAACAAAACAATTCCACCTTTTCTGAGACAAGGTTTTACTAAGTTATCAGTGTAGGATGAGGCACCAAATCACTCTTTAACCTAGGACAGCTTTCCCTGAAATCCTCTTGGCTCAATCTCCCAAGTAGCTGGGACTACAGGTCTCATTATCGGTGTTTGTGGCATTTCCTGGGCTCACTGGGAACTTAAGAGTGTCCTTCTCAGTTGGTCAAGTGTTGGGATTACAGGTGAAAACCACCACACCCGAGTCTGGCCTTTTTCGATTTTTAAGGAGCCTGACACGCATTCTGTTCTTAGCTTTATGTAAATGACTGTCTGCCTATGACTATTCATGAGAAATGTAAACCTCTCTTGCCAGTCCCCAAAGCCTTCGGATGACATTTTCCAGGCTGAAGTCAAAGACAAGCATCTGTAACTGCATGGATTGCTCTAGAAGAACAGACACGATGGCCTCCTTAGCTGAAGGAGGAGAGGAAAGTGCGTCCGCCTGGCTCAGCCCCGTGGTCTGCCAGCCCTGCACCAATCTGGCATGAGACTCGCTGCCTCAGTTCAAGAGTGGAGGACGCAGGGCTCTACGCTTTCTATTAGTTACAGAAAGCCTTCTTCAGGGGTCTCCTTCCTCAGGTAACTGAGAGGCAGTGAAATGACCCCATTACCACCTTCCTCCCTGTGTTTAACTGACATTAAAATCTGGCACAGTGGGCAGAGGGCCATGGTCAGAGATGAACCACCCACCTGATAGCTGCACCCTCCTGGAAGTCCTGCCTGACTCAGCCTTTCATCCTTACATGAGCGGTGCTCACATGGAGGCAGCCAGGGTGCCCTTCAGCCACTGGGGCTGTGCCAGACTCCAAGAAACCTTCCAGAGTACCCAGGATCATGTGTAGGGGGCCTCAGGTGTACCTTCACCCACTCCAGGGTCTCACTCTACAGCTCAGCTGTTCTGAAACTTGAGGCAATCCTCCTGCCTCAGCAAACCAAGTACTGGGAGCTCAAGTGTACACTAGTACAGTCCACCAAAATGTCATTTAAAAAATCGTATGTGATTAAAGATTACAAAGTATAAATAAAAATGAATTTCACTATCATAAAAGGCCTGTGTACATGGGATCACCAGGCTGGCCCCAGAACCGCCACCAGGTAGGGTTTCCATGTCTTGAGGCCAAGGTTGTATCATTTGTGTGTGTGTGTGTGTGTGTGTGTATGTGGTGGCTAAGACCTAACCCAGGGCTCATGCATGCTAAGCAAACACTCCCACTGAGCTGTCATTTCTTAGTAGGAATTCAAATAAGACTCCTTGTGTGCTGGTCAGTTTTGTAAGCATGGAGGCCCACACAGTCTCTGAAGCGCTAAAAATGAGACTCAGACGGGCCTGGTGCTGTGCTGTGGTAGTCTCAGGTACTCAGGAGGTCAAGTCAGGAGATGACATGAACTGAGGACCTCGAGGCTAGCCTGGGCAAACAGAACAAGACCCCATTTCAAGTAACTTCAACAGAATGACCTTGAGCTTGCTGTGTAGCTGAGGATGACCCTGAAGTTCTGATCCTCCTGCCTCCACCACTATCTCTGGTTTATGTGGTGCTGATGAGTCCAGGTACTCACGCACGCACGCTAAGCAGCCTTCCTACCAACCAACTACACTCCAAATCCCTACTGTATGGTTTTTAGTATTTACAAAACTGCTCCTTGTATGGACTGTCTGATAGGATATTTAAAGTTGCCTATGGTTTCGATGCCCTAATGATACCATCTACTCTGATCACTGACAGATGTCCGGATGACTTTCCGTGCACGGGGCACTGGGGGGGGGGACCAGTAGTGCACCTCATGGCTAGACCCAAGGGGGGACAGAAGACAGGTGAACACTGAATAGACACAAGTAGCTTCCGATTTTGTGTCCTATTGCCTCCATTCCACCCACCACTCCAACCCTCTCCCCCCCCCCCCGACATGCGAGTTCCCCCAGCGTAAATTTGGTACCTGTACAGGCATAGCCCAGAGGTTTGGGCATAAGAAGAAAAACCACATCAGCTGGTTTGTGTCGATGGCCACCAAGTTGCAGATCTGGCCCGCAGTCATCTCCCCCATCGACAGGTTGGAGGTGGACAAGTGCATGATTTTATTGTAAATCTTGGTCTAGAAATGAGAGCAGAGAGCATCGCATTGGCCGTCATCGCCATCTCTATCACCACCACAGATCTAGGAAGGGCCAGAGGCCTCTCTGACACCCCCTACAGAACCCCAGAGCAGCTCTGTAAGGTGCTCTGACATTCCACTTTTGCAATGATCTGCACTGTACATCAGGAAGTCAAGAGGCAGGAATCCAAGGCCGGAGCAGCAAGCTACTTCCCCAGCAAGCGTGACCTCTCCCTTGAGGGACATGACATAATTAGCTCCTAAATCACAAAAGCGGCTCCTCAAATCCCTCTGTGTTCTTGATTTACTGGGGACCAGAGCAGAACACATTTAAGAGTCATAAAAGTGATAAAGTGCGGAGCAGTCCGTTTTAATGTGTCATTTCCACCCTGGGGCCAAGTCAGTGAGCCTTGGAGCAAGCGAGGGGTCGGCCTTAGGCGACCTAAGGTGACATGTATTCACGGCAGCCAGTCAGCCTGAACCACTCCAAGAATCTGCGCAGGGCAGCATGGAGGGTAGCGGCTGCCTGTGGGCTCGGACCTGAAAGCTTTATGTGCTGATTGTAGGCACCTTCCAGAAAGATTGGATTTTCAAGCTACATGCTCCGGAACCAGGAAGGATTCTGTCTTGTCTTAAATGTCCGCAGGGCGCCTGCTTTTGGACCCAATTGTACTGTGCTGCTGCAGCAAAGCCTTTAATCCACCTTTGTGTTAAGCTCAGTTTGCTTTTGTTTGTGGGTCAGTTTTTCTGAAAGCATGGGTCTCTTCTATGGCTGGAAATAATGGCGATGATATTTTTGGACAAATTTATGCACTTTCCATGTACTTCCTGGCTATGTGAAATTAAGCCTTAAAGGCTAACCAGCCGCTTTCAGGGAAATAGGGGCACAAGAAGCCTGTTAAGTAAAGCCAACACGTACGTGATGATGATGACGACGTGTGTGTGTGTGTGTGTGTGTGTGTGTGTGTGTGTGTGTGTGTGTAGTGCAGGGTTTTGCTTGGTAGCTTTCTGCTTCTCATCTGTGAGGGCAGATTTTCAGTAGGTAACTTTCTGGAAATCTCTTAAAGGAAAGAGGTCTTTTAGGTCTACTTGATTTCCATAATGAATGCCACCATTTCCTTTTTCTGGCATATGAATTAATCTCTCTGGTTAATGTAAGAGATTCAGATTGATTAAAAAAAATTACAGGCTGATATATTAAAAACCCATTTGGGGGCTCTGTTAGCATAATTGGAAAATACTAGGCTGCTGTGTGATTTATGACATACAAATAGAAAACAGATTCAATGACAAGACCATCCAACCACAAAATTGGTGGTGGTGGTGGCAGAAGCTGGCCTGTCATTGGAGGGGTAGGAGCCAAGGCTGGGGTTCACACGGTGTGGTTCTTCTCAGTGCTGAGTGTCCCCATGAACCCCAGAGGGCTGTGCCCACCCTTCCCACCTGCTGGTACCCTGGAGCAAATACTGCACAGCATCATTTTCATATCCTCATCATTGATACAGAGTACTGAGGTGACCAGAGCTGAGTGTGGTTCTGGCCCAGTCCAAGCTGAACCTTCTGGGTCTGCTCAGCCCCTTTCCAGCATCGCCTCTGACTGACTCTCACAGGATCACCTCGTGCTCCCAAAACCATGGAATACTTTTGTTAAACAACAACAACAACAACAACAACAACAACAAAACTATCTAGAGAGAAATGATGCCAGCATCTCATCTTTCTACAGAACCGTTCTGATGGATGAGGCAGCTTTGAGATTTTGCACAGCTCTGTGCAAATCAACAGGACCGCAGAATCGACTCCTTGGCCTCACCCTCTCCTCTTTGCGCAAGGAGAATGTCAAGCCAGGGACATTAGCTCCTGCGCTGCCCCGGGCTGGTGGGAAACCCTGACAAGCTTCTGTCCCGTGTGACCGACTCATAACCAGGGTTCTTCCTGCAAGCTTGAGCTCAAGTCCTAATGGAAGTCCTGGGGGCCTGGGATGGCTCTCATCTCTGCCGCCCTCCATGGGGCTCTGAGTCATTTCTGGTCTTGCTCATCCTACGAATCAACTCTAAAGACTGGACCAAGAGCTTAGACCTGTATGTCATGAATCTCTCGATAGGATCTTCTGATTTAAGAGCTGAAATGGACCTTAGATATTTTGCTGATCTGTTACAATGAAATGTTTGCGCTTCTGCACCTAAACACACTATCTGCCAGGCCTCCAGAATTAGAGAAGCATTCTGAGGCCACAGTCTGCGCTCAGCAGGAGAGAACTCTGCGATCGACTGGTGATGTCTGCCACCTTCAAAGGTGGGAAGGAACCAACAACTGAGCAGCTGGCATCTTGTGTCAGTCTAGTCAGAGGCAGAACCGGAGCTAGCATCGTTTCCAAGTCTCAAGCCCGGCCCCGAACTACTCCCACTTCCACCACACAGCCAATGCTTGGTTCTAACATGGGAGGAACATCAAAAATAAACTCCCAGCAGAATTTATTCTGAGCTAGGAGAAGAGTCAAGCAGGCCTGCTGCGAAAGTGAAGAAGAGATAGGACCCCAGTACCTGGATTGCTCCTCTCAGGTTAATTCCAGTTTCGATGGCAACATAGTACGAAGCTTGCAGGAAAGTCCTCTGCAGCAGGAGGGCGAGGAACAGCAGCACGGCCAAGACGTAGGCATTGCCAAGGAATTCTTGGGATGAGACAAAGTAAACCCCGAGAAACTGTGTCTGTGGGAGAGAGAAGGCCAATGGGGGCTGTTGCTGCCAGAAAAGCGACACTGTCGGCACATGCCATGCTGTTATGGATGTCGCTACTGCGGGAATCTCCGTGTTTGTAAAGTCTCTGCGGTTCTTTGTAGATAAGAACTCAGAAGGAGGGAGCTGGGAGATTGGGGCAGCTGGTAAGGAGCCTGCCGTGCAAGCACGAAGATCTGAGTTCGACCCCTGGCACCTGCCTAAGAAAGCTGGGGGCAGCAGTGTGTAACCCCAGAGCTGGGAGGCAGAGGTAGGGAGATTCCCTCCGCATGTCTGGGCAGCCAGGAGCTAGTCAGTGAGCTTTGTGTTCAGTGCGAGATCCTGTCTCAAAAAAAAAAAAAAAAAAAAGACAGAGTTGGTCAGATGGATCAGTGGATAAAGGTGCCTTGCTGTGCAAGCCTGGAGACCAGAGTTTAGTCCCTGGAAGCCACATAAAGGAGGGAAGGGAAAACAAACCCCAAAAAGCTGACCTCTGACCTCTACATGTGGCCCACTCACCCACACATCCACAGTGTATCTCACACACACACACACACACACACACACACACACACACACACACACTAATAAATAAATAAATAAAATATTTTAAAATTGAAAAGAAAAAATAGAGAGCAATTGGGGAAGACACCTGACACTGAATTCTGGCTCCACATATGTGCATAAGCTGTGTGCACACATGCCTAGAATGATAAACCCAATCCAATCTTCTGCAGGAAAGACTGTCTCTCCTTCGGTCATCTTCCCACTTGGGGAAACGGAAGGAGGCTCGGTTCCAGCCCTAGGCCAACAGGATTCTCAACATCTCTACCTCCGTGCCCTTGGGAGTTTACTCTGAATGGAACAAGAATAAATAGAGCAGATCAGGGAGGAACCCAAACAGAGCAGCTGCAGCAAACGGCACGATGTGTTCTCTGCCTCAGAAACGGAACCAACAATCTGCCCAGCACTGACTTCTGGGGAGTGGGGTGGAGTTGGGGAACCGACCTGGTGTTGACTGGTCCCGGGGGAAAGCTGGGAACAAAGTCCTCACAACAGCCGAGAAGGACCTACTTTTAAGTTCTGGTCACCCTCTCTGCACTCCCGCGAGACCCCAGATAGTAATCGGGGAAAACATTCTGCCTTTTGTGCTGAAGGTCCCAGGAAGCGCCAGAGTGCCTGTTTCCAGATCCAGCATCACTGGCTCCCAGGAAAACTTTGAACTCAATGAGCCCTCCTCACCTTCTAGCACAACCATGCTAATTTTCCCATGAAGACGGGGCCCTCACCTTTCTGACACTGCCCGGACAGTGGACATTTGGAAGGATGTGGGAGGTGCTACCGGGTAGACAGTGATGGGAACAAACAGAAGATCATGACCTTGCTAGTGATCGGGCCCACATGGGAAAGGCTCTCTCAGTGAGGCTTTCCTGAGAACCAAGAATTCTTGGATCTCTGCTTAGGGGCCCGAAGTCTCTAGACCAGCGATTTTCACTGATTCGGCAATACTTTAATACAGTCCCTAATGTTGTGGTGACCCCCAACCATAAAATCATTTCATTGCTATTCCATAACTGTAATTTTGCTACTGTTATGAATCGTAATGTAAATATCTGATATGCAGGTTATCTAATGTGTGACCCCAAAGGGGGGTCGCGGCCCACAGGTTGAGAACCGATGGTTTAGAGTCACAGGTGATACTGACTTGTCTACCAGCTCTTGCAGCTCATGGAATTGCCTGGTCCTGCCCGCATCTGCTTCTCTGCAGCTCCACAGGTCAGATGCTTCTCCATCGGGGAGGGGACAGGAAATAGGTAGAAGAGGCCAAACAAGAGGTGCTCTAAGGAAGGCCCTGCTGAGACTCACAGGGCCACTTGCCAAACTACCAAAGGGAAGGGTGGAAGGCCCGAGGGTTGGGGAGGGCTAGAGGCAGTGGCGCCTGACCTTAGGGGTGGGAAGGGGTGAGTGATAAGATGTCAGAAATGACAGTGCTCCGTTCTTCTGGCACTCGGAGAGCAAGGTACCGTCTGGGTCCATGCTTTGTACGAGAGGGAATAGAGTTTCATGGTGGTGAGGTGGCTAGCCCAAAGCTGTGTGCTAGTTAAAGATGACATGTGAACTTGGCCTTGTGTGAGCAAAAACAGCACCCCAGACCCACTGACCAGACCTCATCTGGCCCTGACGTGGAGTCACACTCTGACAGATCATTGTCCTGAACAGACCTGTGGCTTGTGGCAGATGGACATACACGCAGTTGGCTGGTTCTGGGTAAAGAAGTGCTGGTACAGTGGGCTCAGGGGGGACCCAGTCCCGTCTAACACTTGTACCGTAACATCCCCTCATAGAGCCAGTTCTGGAGAACAGAAACTATTGTTTTAAAACCAAGCACATTATCAATATCATTCTCACTGATGTAACTAAGTAAGGGCCGTGCACACAAAGGTACTTATTTCTGAATTACAGCATGGGGGTAGGGTGCAAAAGCTATGCAGTGTCCAGCCACAGGGACTGTTAGGGACACTGAGACACTCATGGGAACAATAGACAGCCAAGATCCCTGGTCACCATGATGGAGAGTCATGGCCTGCTGTGCCACAGCCACCACAACACGCCTAGGCTATGGCAAAGGTGGGAAAATCAAGTGAGCACACACGTGGGCTGGATAGGGAGTTCCTCTCTATTGCAACCTTCCATGTTTGTATATTTTCAAACAAAGGAACAGATTCCCCCTGTATAGCACCAAAGACATAAGCCTCTAGCCCTCTTTCCCTGAGACACACACACTCTAGGCCTAAAAATCACATTGCTGTAGATAAAAAAAAAAAAAAAATAACTGTAGCCTATTAAAAATGGAAATATTGTCACTAGGTACGTCACTGGGTTGTGGCTGGAGGTCATTTTAAGACAGCTTCAAAGAAGTGGAGCCTAGAACACGTAGATTTGTAATGAGAAAGTGGGTACCAAGGCCGGTGGAACACCTCTGCAGCATGTAATGCAACCCCCAGGTAGAGGCAGCAGGGTCAGCGGTTCAAGGTCATCCTTGGCTACATAGTGAGTTTGAGTCCAGCCTGTGCAACAGGAAACCCTGTCCCCCAAAATAAAGAAGATGAATAAATGGGTACCAGGCCAGGCAAGGGGCTTTAGAAAGGAGGCCCTGGTGAAGTCTAGCCAAGAAGAGGACACCCTGGGTCCTCTAGTGTGTGTGTGTGAAAAATGCTTGTGGCAGGAGAGAGAAGAGACAGGAACCACAGCAAGACATTTGCTGGGTGACAAAGGCTTTGAAGATCTTATGCCCTAGACCTGTGTTTTCACAAGCACTTGGGGAAACTCTTGGCAAGTTGATGCTTAATAAATATTCTTTTAAAAATTTAGTTACATTTTAACCTATTTATTTTGTGCACGCATATGCGCCACAGTATACATGGGAGGTCAAAGGGCAACTTGGGGGGAGTCAGCTCTTTCCCTCAACCATGTGTGTCCCAGGGATTAAATTTAGGTTACTGGACTTGGCATCAAGCACCTTCATTCCTTAGCCATTTCTTTGGCTTTAAATGTTCTTTTAAACAAGTCCATACATAGGCTTTCCATGCCACACACTCTCATCTGGCAATGAGGTCTGCTGTCACATCTTAACCCTGTCATCAGTCCACTGCACTTGCTGTGGCCACTCCATTGCAGACCTCATGATGGTATTATAGTCCTGACACTGCCCTACCGGGCCATGGCTTCAAAGGCCCCTTCATTGTCCTCTGGATCTTAAAGAGGGTCCCTGGGCCCTATCTAGGAGGGCCAGGGTAAAAGCTATAAAACTATCTCAGGGCAATGCTCCATTCACCCATCCATACCCACCCGTCACATCCGCACACCCACCATTCCCACCTGGCACAGAGGTTAAGAGCCTGGGCTTAGAGATGAGCCATACCTGAGCTTAACACCCAGCTCAGCGGCTGTCAGCCGGTGGTGTCTCTAAAACAGTCCCTCAACCTCTCTGAGCCTCAGTTTCCTCATTTGTAAAACAGTGGTTAAGGATTTCTACCGCAGAAAGCTGTGCCATGGACAAATGGTATCTAGTAGCATTAAAAATCAATATATAGTAGCTTCTGCACTCAGTGCTGACGACCGAACACACAGCATTGTGCACATTAGCAAATACTCTGCCCAGGCTGGCCTTGAACTTGTGGTGATCATCCTGCCTCTGATTCGTGCGTGTGTGCGTGCATGTGTGTGTGTGTGCCCATGCATGTATGGAATCTGTGGCTGGAGTCCAGAGCTTCATGTGTGCTAAGCATGCACCCCACCACTGAGCTAGAGCTCACCCCACAAGAGAGCAGAGATGAGGGTGTCTAACACAACTAAAGAGGACTTCCTGAAGGAAGAGACACAGCACTGAGGAGTCAGGGATGTGAAGGCAGCCACTTCACGCACTGTGTGAGCATCATGACTAGGAGGCCAATGACATCCCAACACCATAGAAACAGCAAGACATTAATGATCATTATGCCTCCCAGAGTGAGAGCCACAAATAACCCAGTGAGGAGGGAGGGGAGAGAAAAAGAGGAAAGACTAAGAACGGTAAGAGAGAGGAGTGGAGGAGGAGGAGAAGGAGAAGGAGGAGGGGGGAGGGGAAGAAGGGAGAGGGAGAGGGAGAGGGAGAGGGAGAGGGAGAGGCAGAGGGAGAGGGAGAGGCAGAGGGAGAGGGAGAGGGAGAGGGAGAGGGAGAGGGAGAGGGAGAGGATAGTACACACAGAACCATCAGTCACTTCTGTTGTATTTGTTCAGAAACACATGACCCGCCAGCATGCTCTTCCCACTGTAGCCTACAAGGGTTGATGCTTTGGCCTTGGATCTGGCCCAGGCTGCTCTTTTTTTGGCTCAGCTGATATTCCAGCGTGACGCTGGCAGGTTTCAGATACCAGCCATTCTTTATGAATCCAATCCCGCCGCCCTCTAGCCAGATCAGTGGCATCCCTGGCAGGTGACAGATTGGAGAGGGGGGCTGGGCAAGAGAGTGGGCCTGGAAAGAATTAGATCCTGGGCAAAGCCTAGTTTTCTCTGGGAAGAGAAACAGTGGGGACGGCAGCTTCAGAACAAGGTTCCGTGGGCTACAATCAAGGGTGCACATTCTTCTTGGTGCCAAATGAGCTCTGTTCCTTGCCAATTGTGTGTCCTACAAGGGAAGAGAGGACAGGACAGCTGCTGACAGAGTTCTGCACATGGAAGCAGGCTGGGCACGGGCTGAGAGTCCTCATCCTGCCAGGCTGAAGCCCTGCAGCCTGGGGTTGGCAAGCTTCCTCCTTGCACCATCCCTGACGACCCCAGTAACAATGGCTCTTGGATAGAGTGGAGGAGGCAAGGCGAGGGACAGCGTGACTGCACTGAACGCCCTCTTCCCACATTTCTGAGCTCTGATGCCTAAGTGAGGACTAAATTGCAGGAGCAACCTTGGTCTGGAGAGCCAGAGAGTGTCCCAGGAGCTACAGACTGTGTTTACTCCCAACTCAGGTTTCTATGTTGGAAATTTGCTGATTGTGTTTGGGCTGCAGGGACCAACTATTAGATCTGAGAATGCCCGCTGCCACTGAGGCAGAGCCAGGCACACCCTGGGATCTGTGTGCCTATAAGAGAATTCCAACAAGGAGGCAGCGCACTGTAGTCAGCACTAGGTAGCCACCAAGGGCTGGCAAGGCTCAGGTGAATGAATTTCTTGGGGATGCTCTCACATCTCTGAGGGTGCTTTATCATTAGAGGACTTTCCCAAGGCCTTGTGGAAACACAGGAAGAAGACGGCTACCCAGGGTGATGGGAGCTCTGGCTTGCTCTAGGTTCTCCTAACATGCAGAATGGAGAAGGTGGAAGATTCTAGGGTTGTCTATGACCAGACTAAAGCTGGAGGCAAAGATATCTCTTGCTCTCTCCTTTAGGGGCCTGATAAAGGCCAGAAGTTTAAAAGGCTGTAGAAGGAGGCCACTGAGATGGCTCTGAGGGGAACACGAGTTGTCCTCTGACCCCAACATGCATGGGATGATACACACACAGACACACACACACAGACACAGACACACACCCATACACACACACACACACAGACACACACACAGACACACATACACAGACACACAGACATACACAGACACACACACACAGACACACAGACATCCACAGACACACACATAGGTACACACACACACACACACACACACACACACACACACACACACACACA
>OU015752.1:71151139-71164193 GCA_907169655.1 Acomys percivali
AGAAGAAGAAGAAGAAGAAGAAGAAGAAGAAGAAGAAGAAGAAGAAGAAGAAGAAGAAACTCAAGTGTCCAGCAACAGATGAATGGATAACAAGATGTGTCACAGGCAGATAACAGAATATCCCTCGGCCTTAAGGGAGGGAATTCTGACACACGCTACAACACAGACAGAGGGCATTGAATGATTATACTAAGGGAAGTAAGTAAATTACAAAAGGACACAAAGTCTTTAATGAAGTTTTATAAAGACAGAAAGGAGAATGCTAGGCCCACGGGCTAGGGAAGGGAGAGCTAGAGAGCTAGAGCATGATGGGGTTACAGCTTTGGTTTGCGAAGGTAGAAGGTGCTGGAGATGGACAGTGGTTCTTAATGCCACAGGACTGCACGTGTAGTGGCTAGCATGGGAAATATTATGCTTTACACACACACGTGCACCCACGCACAACCTAAAAACAGGCAAGAGAGCCTGAAGTTGAGACCAGTCAGGGCAACGCAGAGAGACTTTGTCATGAAAATAAGAGGAAATGAACAAGCAGCCACCATACCAATAACAACAGCCAAAACAAAAGAAAAACAACCAACTGCTCATTGACCCTGGGGAAGGACCAGTACTGGTGTGGCCTTTGCCTCCTCCCTGCCCTCCCTGCTCTAGCCGTTCTATTTCGGATCCCGTGATGTGCTGTTTCTCAGGACTTTTGCACACACTCTCTGCTCTCCCTGAAGCCCTCCTTTCCTTTCTGTCAGTCCCACTTCTCAGCTCACACCTTTCCTTGGTGTCCGCGTGGGCTACTTTAACCATACTGTGGTTTACCTCCCTGTGGGATGCCAGGCCTGTGGCCAGATGTGGGCCTCTGAAGTGGGTAGCTTTCCCATGAAGTACCCTCTATCCCTACAGCTTAGCATCCTCTTTTTCCTGATCTAGAATTTCTGTACCTGTGGAGCTTCTTCTGGGGGCAAAACTCCATTTAGTTTGATGTTGGCTCTTGGCTTGCTGTACATAGTCAAGTGGACTAAAGGCCTCAACATAAAACCAAATACATTAAATATGTTAAAAGAGAAAGTGGGGAAGAGCCTTGAACTCATTGGCACAGGAGACGACTTCCTGAACAGAACACCAACAGCTCAGGCTCTAAGGTCAACATTAGTAAATGGGACACAATGAAATTCAAAAGCTTCTGTAAGGCAAAGGACACTGTCAACAGAACAAAGCAAAAGCCTACAGACTGGGAGAAGATTTTCACCAATCCTAGATCTGACAAAGGGCTAATATCCAAAATACATAAAGAACTCAAGAAATTAAACACCATCAAACCAAATAACCCAATTAAAAATGAAGTACAGAGCTAAATGGAGAAATTTCAGCAGAAGAACATTGAATGGTTGAGAAACACTTAAACAAATGCTCAACATCTTTAGTCATCAGGGAAATGCAAATCAAAATGACTCTGAGATTCCATCTTTCACCTATCCGAATGGCTAAGATGAAAAACTCAAGTGACAGCACATGCTGGGGAGGGTGTGGAGAAAGAGTAACACTCCTCCATTGCTGATGGGAGTGCAAACTTGTACAACAACTTTGGAAAAATCAACCTGGTGTGTTTTCAGAAACTTGGGAATAGTTCTACCTAAGACCCAGCTGGTCCACTCCTGCGCATGAGATGCTCCACCACACAACAAGGAAATTTGCTCAACTATGTTCACAGCAGCCTTATTCGTGATAGGCAAAATCTGGAAACAACCTAGATGTCCCTCAACCAAAGAATAGATTAAAAAACAAAAAAACGGTGGTGCATTTACTCAATGGAATACTACTCAGCTTTTAAAAACAAGGAAATCTTGGGATTTGCATGCAAATGGATGGAACTAGAAATGATCATCCTGAGTGAGGAAACCTTGACCTAGAAAGACATAGTCATAGTGGTACATAGTCACTTACAAGTGGATATTAGGCCAACATAGATGTCCTCTGAGTGACTCCACCCAGTGGGGGATCAGGACAGATGCTGGGACTCACTGCTGGTCTCTGGGTAGCGTGATGATAGTGATATGGAAGTATAGGGTGATGGAAGGACCCAGAAGGCTCAGGAGCCCCACAAGGAGACCATCAAGTCTGGTGGATCTGAACCCGTTGGGGGAGGCAGGGGCTGCAAAAACTGCTGTACCAACCAAGGACAATGCATACAGTAAACCTAGACCCCCTATTAGATCTAGTCAATGGACAGCTCGTTCTCCATGGTTGTGGAGAGAGTGGGGACTGCCTCTGACATGAACTCTGACCCCCTCATTTGATCATTTTCCTTGGTGGGGAGGCCTGGAGGCACACAGAGGAAGGGGAAGCAGGCTATCCTGATGAGACCTGATAGGCTGTGGTCAGATTGTGGGGGAGGAGGTTCCCTTCCATCAGAGGTCTAGGGGATGGGGACAGGGCAGAAGAAGGAGGAAGAGTAGAAATGAGAAGATACAAGTAAAGGGGATGACATTCAGGATGTAACCGGAATAATTTATAATAAAAATTTAAAAACCCATAGCAAATGTTGCTCAGCCTCTGTTCAAAAAAAAAAAACAAAAAACAAAAAACAAAAAACAAAACACACACAAAAAAATGATTTCTTAAGCTACCGAATATGCCAATTACATGATTTGATTTATTATGTAATATGCACATCTGTGAAAACACTATGGTGTACCCCACAAATACATATATATGTCAGCTAAAACAATAAAATCTTGAAAATTAAAACAAACAAACAAACAAACAAACAAACAAACAAAATGCAACTCCAACCAGAGGAGCTGAGAAAAGGGAAGGAGTGTCACTGATTTCTTGGAAAGTATGGCACCACCCATAGTGCTGGTGTGGGCTTGCTGGGAAACGGGGATGCTAGCTTTCAGGTGTCTGCAGTGTAGTAAGACTCAGCTTCGCCAGGCCCTGGGGGCTCACTGTGGGGGGAATGGTCCTCTTGGGGACTGCTGCTGTCTGAAGCTTGGAAATTCATCTGCCCGTCTGGCTGCTATTCCAGACATATTCATTCATTCCCATGGGGTCCTGGGGCAGGGGGAGGGGCGTGGGTGGAGGGTCCCGATGGAGCATGTAACACAGGAAGGTAGACCTGTGAATAGACATACAACACATCTTCTGCCTCAAGATGAGGCAACCATGTCACTGGCAGCGCACAGAGAGCTCCAGGCCTAGCGTTCATTGAATGCTGTGACTCTGAGACATCAGTGACTTACTGGCACAACATGAGAAGCACAGCCTGGCCACAGACTGTAACTGCCACCGATTGTAGGCCACGTAGTTGGCAGATCTACAGACACATAGCTTTGGCAAGAACACAGCTTGAGGACCCTTAGAAGCAGCTAGAAGCCTGATTTTGGTGATTCACCCAAGGAGCTGGGTAGACTAGACCCCTCCCTCATGCCTGAGTGTAGGCTTCCAGCCCATGGAGGACAGTAATGGGAGCCGCCTGACAGGGCTGCCACAGGATCAGGTTAATACGTGTCGGACAGAGCCCTGCACATAAGAAATGCTTAAGGAGCCTTTGCTGGTGTTGTTTTAAGCCTTTCTATTCTATATCTGTATGCAACCCTGGGGAGTCACAGCTCCAACAGAGCTGCTGTGGGTATTAATAAGGCGAATGATGCAGCGAGGGTGTGGAGTGCAGAGCGCAGCCCACAGGCTTTGGTTCTAGGCCTTTCTCTGCTCCACGTGGGACTTCATCCAGGCTCAAGCATTAGATGCCATCCATAAGCCTGCATCTGCTGAACACATCTCCTGTTTGGCCCTACCCTAAACACCTAACACATTTCCTCCTTAGATTTCTGCTTGACCCTGGATTTGACCTTCTTGGTGACGTCTCAAATCCAACATGCCTGGAATCTTGAGCCACATCTTGCCCCTACCTCCTACCCTGGGGCCATCTCAGTGAGCAGAAACACCTTTACCAGACTCCAGATTTCCGCACGTGGTCCTGCGTGCTGACTCGGTCCGGAGCCTCCCTGCTGCCCGGCAGATAACCACACCCACCATTCTCCTCCCTGCTCCCACAGCATCTCCAGCACCAGCTCCTTGGCTAACTCACTATCTTTCCCCCATCTGTCTCCTCCTCCAGACCACAAGCTCCATGGAGGGAGAGGCCTTCTTTTCATTGCTGGTTCCTAGCCTGGGTTGGTTGCCTGGAGTGAGTTCTCAGTAAACACCGGCTGAAGGAAGAAAGGGTCATCCCCATCCTTACCTATCAGCAGCTTGGGGAAGTTGGAGGTCTCAATGTTATGATAGTAGACCACGGAGGTGATGGCAGCCATGAACGCCATCCCAGCTGGCATGTACAAGTGGAGGTGGCGGGATTCTGTCACCCTGGGATGGGGGAAGAAAGAGAGAAGATGACAGAGAAGATGTGGAAGTGGCCAGCATGGGTCTTGCGCTTACTGCTCAATGCACAGTAGGGCCTCAGGTAACCATGGCATCCCTTCATGTCCTGGTAGTTCTTCTCAGCCTAGATCCCAAACCTTCTGTGCTACTCCAGATGGCCTGAAGGCTGAGGGAGGGCAGAGGTGAGGGTCGCAACCAGGGAAAACTCCCCGGAAGAGGTAGACCCAAGCTGGGCTTTGTTTAGCAAAGAAGTCCTGCCTTATGAAGAATTGCACCATGCCGGGACTCTGGGGTCTCTGGAAGGGTCCACGTGCAGGTGTAGCAGCACCTTCCCCTCTCTTCTTAAAGAAGAACCACAAATTATCCAGCCCCTAGGAATACATGGTGACCAGCTTAAGCAGGCTTCCAATTCCATAGCCTTTGGCCATGAGTGGTCTGAGGGTAGCCGTGTAATTGTGGCCACTGAGGTGTAAAGCCACCCCTGCAGAGGGTGACCTTCCCTGTGAGGAAGAGGCGTGGTTAGAGCACACCTTCCCAAGCTTGCCCCTTCCTTCCTATGGGATACTTGCAACAGGGCAGCCCCTTTGTGGTTCTGACTCACAGAAAACAGTGGGGGAAAGGTTGAGTCCCTGAAGAAATACCAAGCTGCAAAACCAACCAGAGAAGGTCCTTTTCTAGATTTCTTGGTAAGTGAGACTGTCGTGGGTGTCCTTTAAGCCTTGGTATTCTCAGCCACAGGGCTTGTGGCTAATGGAGTGGTGCTAAGGCAGAGGACAGGGGACCACTGCCCTGGGAGAGGGGGCTCCAGAACCTTTGCCTCTGCACTAGAAACAATGTTGAAGTGAGTTGAATATGAACTGTAATTGGGACAATTATGCTACAGTCTCTGTTATAATAGATCTTAAATGCTGTGCTGAGTGATTCAGAACAGAGTAGGAAATAAATTGGGTGAAAGTTTTTCTTATATTAGTCAGGTGTACAGTGATTTGGGCAAACATTCTCCCCGTGTGCTCCCCCCTCCCTTCTCATTAACCTGCATTGGCTGCTCTGAATTAACAGGGTCACACACAGGAGCAAGGCCCTGAGGGGGCGCCTTCACTACAGATTGAAGCTGCTTTGGCTAGTCATTAAATGTGGCTTGGCCTAAGCCAGACCCCAGCCGAAGACAATCACCTTACCAGATTCCAGCCCCACAAGCCACAGGCCAGTGTGGAAATGGGAAGACACAGGGCAGATCTATGAGGTCACCAATCTTCCTCTCACACTCCATTTTTATGTCCCTTCCTCACACTTGCTGACTCAGCGATGTCAGCCCCAAAGACCAGGAGCCCAATGTCCAGCTAGAGACAAGCATTATGCCTTGGAGGAGGTACACTCAGCAGGCCTGGGGTTCCAGGTGCAGCTCCACATGGTGGAGGGTATGGATGGGAGCAACAGTGGGTGTCTGGGCTATTTCCTTCCAGTCTCCATGTCCTGGGCACACTTCCTCTGCCCCAGGCTCTGTGGCTGGGCTCTGGGCCCATTTCCACCTCCTCAAATAGGCAAGTGAGGGCTCCAGTGCTCATGTCACAGGTAGAAAAGACAAGTCCCACAGCGGCACTGAGTGGAAGGCCCTCCCGGAGCTCCCTTCTCTTCAGCAGGTTATTTTCCTGTCACCCAGCCAATTATAACCTAAGGGCATTACTGGCCCAGGGTCTCACAAGTCCCTCTCTTTGGACCACTTAGGACCACTTTGGAAGGGTCCTGTGGAAGGTGACAGGCTAGTCTCTGGCTACTTAAGTATCACTATGCCTTATGGTGTTCTTGTTGGTCTGGAAGGCTTTGATCAGCAGTGGGACCTGATGCCTTGAGGGGACAAGGCGTGAAGTTAGAGGTGACATCCAGATCGGTCAATACTAAGGAGCAGGAGGTGGCGAGACAGAAACCCCATTGCGTAGGGACAGCTGCAAGTTGGGCACCGTCTCATTGTCTAACCTCAGAGGGGCTGGACCTCAGTTGGACCAGCCAATGTCCACCCGCAACCATGACATCACTCTTGAGACCGTCCCTGAGGCTCACTAACTCCTTCATTCTGCCTTAAAGATGGCTGCTCAGATCCCTTTCTGTCTCTCTCTCTCTCTCTGAGGACATACTGGATCTCCCATTCCATTCATCCCTCACCTACCCTCTGACTCTTCCTGCGTCTGGCCTGTCTGACACACACTTAGCCTCCTCCCACCCAGGAGTCCTGTGCCAAAAGAGGGCATCCCTCTGGCACTCAGAACTGCTAGTTCAATTCAACCCAGACGGGCAGTCTGCCATCCAAAGGCTCCTCTTAGCCCCAGATCTCAGCCCCAGCCTCAGCCTCAGCCTCAGCCCTGCGACTCCCTCCCTCAGCCCTGCGCCTAGTGCTCCTGCCTTCTCCGTTCCTGCAGCTCCTGCTGCCTAGACTGTCTCTGCACACCCTGTCCTCCTCCGGGCCTCAAGTCAGGAGTGCCCGAATCGTGCTTGTCACCTCTGCCCCAGCCTGTCCCTCACCCCTCTTCCTCCAGCACGGTCAGAACGCTTGTCACCCTTCCAGGCTCTGAAGTCCCCCCTCTAGCATGGAGCCTCTCTAACGCTGCCTTCTGCTCTCCTTCCAGACCGCGTCCTTGTGGGATGATTTTGTTTATCCTTCCAGGAATCAATGAATGTTTGCAGAGCTCTTGTGTGCCCTGCACTATGAACACAAAGAGGGTCAACAGCCAAGATCTCACACATCCTGGAGTCTTTCTGACAGCTTTGAGAGTGGAAACTTGAGCATATATTCTGATCTGCAGGAGGGGAGCGGGAAGGGATGGGTATGAGGAGAAGAATGGGACTAGAGGCACGGGACTAGACCATGACACACAGGAGTGCCCAGAGGTCCAGGGACTGGACTGTGACACACAGGAGTGCTCAGAGGTCCAGGGACTGGACTGTGACACACAGGAGTGCCCAGAGGTCCAGGGACTAAATCCTGAAAATGAATGAGAACCAAGGAAAGGCCATTAGTAAGAATGGTGACAAGCTTAACCGTCCTCTCACCCATCTCTATCATTTGTGGAAGTGACCAAGTGTTTTCCACTGGGGCTGTGACACTCTGCCTGGCTCTCGGATGGTTTCACAGGGAGCTGTGGAGAGTTCTGCCTTCCCTTTATCCTCCTGACTAAGTCTAGGGTCTGACACAGTTCACACCAGGCAAGGGTTACAGGCTTTAACAGCCACGGTAGTGATTTGTAGGTGTGTGAGCAGGCGTGGGGAGGGTCTCCCCCAGCTTCCCAGGGATGTCTCCTGGAGCAGATCCTCCGTGTCCTCAGTCCTCAGCCACTCACTCACCCGTCAGACAGGATGCCCTCAGCGATCTCACACACAAGGACAAAGAGCAGCATGAAGGTAAGGATCCAGCGCAGGTTGTGCCCTGGGAAGTGCAGCCAGGTACTGTGGTGAATGTGCACCTTGGAGCTCTGGCTGCCCCATCCTGCAGGGAGAGACACAGAGGTCAGGAAGCCCAGCCGGAGGAGGTCCACCATGGTGCTAGGGAAAGCATGTGCGGATCCTACTTCCCCAGGCCTGAGCTAAATAAATGTCCAAGCACAAAGCCTGGGCCTGCAGCCTGGTCCTAGGCAGGTACCACACTGACCTCTTGTGTCACTGGCTATCCATTCTGTTTCATTTCTCATACACATTTGGGCATGCAGTGCGTATTTCTCTTGCTATTTCTGGCTAATCGTTTATCTTTGTCAGTAACTAGTAGCTTTCGTATGCAGCAGCTCTTTATTTCTGAGACAGGGTCTAATGCTGTCCACACTAGCCTTGAACTTCCTACGTACCTGAGGATGCTCTTAAACTCCCCGGTCCTCCTGCCTCCAACCATCAGGAACTGGGATTTGCAGGGTAGCCCGGTTCAGCAACTTTTTACTAAGGCCACCTTGCCCTTCCCCCCCAAAGAATTTTTAAGATTTGCTATTTCTCTTAATTGAAGTAAATGGACAGCTGAGGAATCACCTCAACACCCTCTGTGAACAGAGCTGATTAGCCTGGGAAACTCAAGGTCTTTGGAGAGGAGGGAATTTGGGAAGACTAGGTGCCTAACTTTGTAGACCACTTTCTGGCAAGCGCACTGGGAGACACAGAGGTTGCTAAATCTGATTTGCGTTGATCCACACAGTCCTGGAAAAGTTGTACTCAGAGGGCTTGTGCTTTGTCGGCTGGCTGGGTACCGGCAGCCAAAGTCTAATCTCCTTGCCCAGCTTACACAAGACTCCGTCCGGGAAAGGCTTCTACCCACGGTCAGGCTGGTCAGGCCGGGCCGGGACAGCGTGGGGCTCGTGGGCCTCTAGTACCAACCTCCCCGGCTGCAGCCTGCGCTCTTGACCGAGTCTAGCTGCGGCAGTGACAGGACCGGCCAGGGGAAACGGTGGCCTGCTCCCACCGCTGCGCTAGTCGGGGTGTGGCCGACCCCTCGAGACCTTCCCCGTGTGTGCAGAACCCCATTCTGGTCAGAGCCTGCGGTAGCAAAACTTGGGGATTCCTAGGGTCTAGAGTGCCTGTCGTGTTTGGCGCGGGTTCTGGGATGGGGGAGGGTGAGAGGGAGGAGCAGAACAAGGGACCTAGGGAGGCTGGCAAGCCGGTGCGGGACCGCCGGGGCCGCGCGCCATCCCCCGCCAGTTCCACGGCCGCGCGCCCTTCCCCCGCGCGCCCTCCCGCCCTCCGCCGCTGCGCGTGCTCACCAATGAAGAGGATGGGGAAGGTGATGAAGAGCAGGAAGACGTGCGGCACCACGTTGAGCGCGTCCACAAAACAGCCGTTGTTGAGGACGCCTTGGTCCACCCGGTAGGCGGCCGATTGATTCTCGGTGCCGCAGAAGGCCAAGGGCATGGCGGCGCGCGCACGGGCTCAGCTCCGGCTCCGCGCGCCTCCTTTGCCTCTGTCCGTTCCAGCACCCTGAGCTTCAGCAGGACCCGCCCGGTCTGGCCCGCTCCGCCTCCACCTGCCTTTGGGCCCCGCCCCTCCAGCTGCTCTTACGGGGGTGAGGGTGGTGTCTTGCCCAATGCGCACGTGCGCTGGGTGCGCTGGCAAAGCGGAGTCTGAGTGGGAGTCATAACCTAGATGATCCGGGTGAGCCCAGAGTGCGTGGATTTGGGATTTCCAAATGTAAATTCGCCCGAGCCTGGGCTCAGATGGATGTAGGAGATCAGAGTGGTCCACGCGGGAACAGAGTGGCAGTGGCGCAAGCCTGCATCCGAATCAGTCCAGAGACACTGTGAAGAACTTGCACTAAGGAGGGTGCTTTGGGATTTTCCAAGTATCTCAGGCGCGATGTCGCAGAAGGATCTCAAAGCCTTTCTCATAGCCCAGATTTTTCCCAAAAAGATCCAAGGTGTCCTTGCTAGCAGAAGGGAAGCTAGCCTGAACTCAGCGCTCCTCTACATGATGATTAGGTTTTTGTTTTGTTTTGAGATTTATTTTACGTGTGTGTGTGTGTGTGTGTGTGTGTGTGTGTGTGTGTGTGCAGGTGCCAGCAGAGGCCAGAAGAGGACCTTGAGTCCCCTGGAGCTGGAATTACTGGTGGTTGTGAGCTGCCAGGCATAGGGTGCTGTTGGGAACAGATTTCACTCAGGGCCTCTCCAAGAGTCCCGAGGGAACGCTCTTAACCATGGAGACATGGCTCCAGTGCCTGACAGTTTTAAACTGTCAACTGGCCACAACCCCGAATCAATAGAGCCTCCGTTGAGGAACTGCTTAAATAAGGCTGGCCCGTGGGCATGGCTGTGGGTAAGTGTCTTGATTATTAACTGATAACGGGAAGACCCAGGCCACTGTGGGCAGCACTATGTCAGAGTGGAGGAAGCAAGCAAGCACAAGGACAGCAAGCCATGGAGGACCATGTGCGTGCTCCTCTGCTCTTGCCTGTGGATGGAATGCTGTAAGTGCCTGTTGGTGTTGTCTATTAGTGCGATCTTGCTATGTAGCCCTGAACTCACCCTGTGTCCCAGATTAGTCTCAAACTCCTGCCCTAGGCTTGTTTTTTTCTTTTATTCTATGTTTTCTCTGCATTTTCTACATTGTTCTTCATGCAGCTACGTGCTCAGCCATGTTTTCTCTTTCAGTAGTTCAGTTGTGGGTACATAGCCTTTCAGGCAGCTGGGGACCACGTCTGTACCAGGGTGCCCTATTAGACTAGACTGCCTACTGCTGTCACTGGCATCTCATTCGCCACAGGCTCAGTGATGGTATCACTTTGTGACATCTCTCAGAGCATATCTTCACTGTAAGGCAGCATATGACCATGCACCATTCCCTGTTCTGACTCTGCCATAACTTCTTATATGGTTTGGGACCAGTCATCTTTCTGAGCTTCAATTTTATCATTTCTAATTGGGGGAGGAGGGAGTCATATGGCTTGGGATGAGATCACGGGTACCAAGGGGCTTAGCAGGCTGGGGACAGCAGGTTCTCTATGGTCATTCAGTGTCCACCACAACCCAATACTTGCCTCTCCCAGGCCCTTAAAGTAACTGAAAGGTACGGTCCAGTGTAAAGTGCTAGTGAAGTGATCCACAGGTGGCTGAAGAGTGCTTAGTCAGCAGCCTCGGGGACCCATTATCTCAGGGACACATAGCGCTTGGCTGTCTATGAGGCAGTCTATTTCCCCCTCATCTGGCTCTAAAGTGAGCCCACACAGCCCACTGCCTGGCACATATGAGTTTGAGAGTTATCTCGGAAAGTATGGCATCAGCTGCTCAAGGAGGTGTCCTAAGATGGTTCTGTGGCTGGATTGTGGAACCACATCAAATGCCTATCAGTACAGAGACAGTGAAAACACAGGCCAAATACACGGTGTTGTCCTTCCTAGGTCTACAGTGGGCAAACACAGAGAAAGAACGGGCCGCACATGGACATGGAAATGTCGCCCGGACACAGGCATGGAGGAGCATGTGCTATGTGGTGTCCTTTATGGATGAAGAAGACTTGCCTCTGTCTATACAGTGAGCATCAGGCCTCTGGGCTTGCTAACTCCTGAGACCCTGCCGATTCTCTTGTGGCAGACAGGAAGGTCAGACTCTGGGAGAATTCTCAACCATCCCATGGCAGAACAAGAAGTGACCCCAATTTAAGAGTTTTTGGGTTCTCACCGGCTGGCAGGCAGGGTAGGTGTTGCTCTTCTGGTGCTAACGTTGTGGCTCAAGACTTTGTGTGGCTAACCGGGTAACTAGGGACCCTGGCAGAGGGTGCCCTCATGATGATAATGCCAGCCATGGAATAGGTGCCAATTCAGGAAATGAACCTTCACAATGATCCCAACCAATGGGCTGGTTAATAACAAGAGCAATATGCAATGTGTGTCCATTTGTGTTATAGGTACTTACTTTGCTGAGACAAAAGCAGCTTAAGGAGGGAAGGCTTTGAGGGTATACTGCCTCCTGTCAGGGACGTGTGGCCATAGGAGCATGAGGTGGCTGTCACATTGCTTCTGCAGTCAGGAAGCAGAAAGAGATGGGTGCTGGTGCTCAGCACTCTTTTTATCCATTTGGCCCAGGCTCCTAGCCCATGAGATGGAGCCACTCATGCTTAAGATGTGCCTTCATATTGCTTCATGTTAGCTATCCTAAAAGCTCCTACATAGGTGCGTGCACAGGCCCAGCTCCTCTTTGGGGATTCCAGATCCTGTCAAGGAGACAGTGTTGATCAGCCACTCTTCCACTCTCATGCTGTAGAACATCGTGGTGGGAGATTTGAGAACAACACAGGGCTATCGGTACCAGTGGAGAAAGACACTTTCTGTCCCCTCTCCCACCGATGACTGTGAAGCTGTGGCCGGGTGGGAAGCAGACAGACAGTGCTTCTGTGGCTCCTCAGAGGAAATGAGAAGAGATGAGAGGACTGAGGTAGAGACAAACACTTTGTCTGGAACTGTGGGAGCGGCATTGTCTCCTCTCGCAGCCCCCACTCTGCCCTGGGTCAGGAGAGAAGAGAAAGTTCCAGACAGAGGGTACCTAGCTACCCGCCTAATGGAGAGGTAGCTCGGGACCTAGCCATCAACAATGGTGTGTGCAAACTGCATTGGATAATCAGTATAGATCATGCAAGTTTCCCCTGCCTCAAGGGGGAGCCACAGACTGATGGAGGCAGGGGATCCTCAATCACGGATGAATGGAGGCCTAGTGAGGCAGCCTGCCCCAGTCTCTTGTCACCATCTAATGGGAGAATTGGGAAGGGAATTACTAACAACAACCAACCAAGGCTAACATTTCTTTTCTGTTGGCCTGTTGAGATTAGGGACATGTGTGTGTGTGTGTGTGTGTGTGTGTGTGTGTGTGTGTGTGTGTGTTTGTGTGTGTGTGTTTGTGCGTGTGTGTGTGTGAATCAAAATGTTGCTTATGCCAGTTAAGGTTGTTTGTTTGTTTGTGACAGGGTCTTGTGTAGGCCAGGATACCCTCAAATTTGCTGCCTTAGTCAGTGTCCTGTTGCTGTGAAGAGACACTATTATCATAACAACTCTTACAAAGGAAAACATGTAACTGCATCTGGCTTAGCGTTTCAGAGGTTTAGTCCCCTGCACTCAAGACAGGAAGCATGGATCTGCAGGCAGTGGGAAGAGAGAGACTCTGGGTTTGAATGGGCTTCTTGAAACCTCCCAGCCCACCCCAGGGACACACCTCCTCCAACAGGCCACACCTCC
>OU015752.1:71166159-71181359 GCA_907169655.1 Acomys percivali
GAGAGAGAGAGAGAGAGAGAGAGAGAGAGAGAGAGAGAGAGAGAGAGTACACTCCAAATCAAATTAGCATGGAGGATATTTCCAGAAATCCCAGGTGCACAGTGGGAAAGGGTTGGGCCTGTAGTCTTCCTGAGGGCTATTCGATCCTCTTTTGAAGCATCTGGGATTTCCCCAGATCAGGCGGAGAAGAGGGAACCCAGCTGAGGAAGGGAGCCTGTCATTTTTTGCATGGAGCTCAAGGGATATTGGTAATGCCAGACTTCTTTCGACCTTAACAGCAAGGTCCAACAGGGCATCCTTCTGAGAAACAGGAATCTTCCATGTGTAGGGTAAAACATCAAGGCAAAAAGAAGGGTATGTAGAGGGTGTGACATGGCAGATGGTGGTAAAGACGTTTCTGGAAACAGTGCCCGCAGAGCAAATCCTCCTTCTTATTTAACACTGTCTGGTCAGTGTGTGCCTGCTTGTACTGGACACACCTAACTCTCTTGTTGCAAAGGACTGACTGTTTATGTCTTCCAATCGTAAGACCCAAGCAGGCATCGGGAGGCAGGGCCTCTGGGAGATGACTGGGTCAGGACTCACCTGCACCATGACATTTATGCTTTTTTATAAGAGGCCCAGGACTGCTCACCGACATCCTCCTAATATGGTTTACAGTAAGAAGGCAGCTGTCTGAGAGGAAGCAGGCTTTAAATACACACCAGATGTCTTCCTGCCCTTGGACTTCGCAGCCACCAGAAACATGAGAAATAAGTCTGTTATTCCAGGCAAATGATGCGTGTGCGCTGGTGACAGTCGGGTATGATAGTGTTGAGCTAGATTTTTTAGCTGTATTATGTACATTAAACATTTAAATTGATGCGTATATTTAATGTTAAAGTGAAGAGCAACTTCAGTAGTTTAGAGAGAAATGTTGCCCTTCCTTGGGAGTTTTAAAATCATATCAATTTTTTTCTTCTCTCTTTGAAGAGACTAGCTTCTGGAGGGAGGGGTGTTAGGGTGTTGCAGAAGGAAGGATGGGTGTACTGCTTGGTCATCTAACCAGAGAAATACCCTGGTTCAGCCAGTGGGTGCTACGAGCCATAAAGAGAAAGTTGGCAACAGGCGTTCATTGTGTAGTTGCTGTGTGTGGCTTGGGTTCCTCTGTAACCTACAAAGTGAGTGGTACTGTGTGTCCTCTGGAAACAGGCCCAGAGAGGCTTAAGTGACGTGTCATAGCTCACACAGTCTAGCAAGATACATAAAATCTGTTGGAACCGAGGTTGATTAATCTAGAATCTGTGTGCTTTCTGTCCCAGTTGCTCTCAAAGTGTCCCCAGCCAGCAGCATTAATTGGTTCTTTGTTGGGCATACCTACTCTCAGGGCAATTCACTGCTATAGCGGCACTATTTGGCTACTTTCTTGGGTTCTTTTACCTACCATCCATCTTCACCCCAATCCCTTTCAACTCCCCAATACTAGGTAGGAAAGAAAGAAGGACAGAGGGTAAAGGGGGCATAAATCTCTTTAGACTACTTCCTGCTGATTAGGGGTGTTGAGTTCCTTGGGGCAAGTCTAGTCTACAGTGTCAGGGTATCTCCAACCAGCATCCAGCAATCTAGCAAACAGCAAAAGCGGCTGCAGGAACCAGCAGCAGCAAGGGCAGCAGCAGAAAACAGCAGCACTGCTACTCTGGGGCACTGGCATCTTTTATACCCTCTGAAGAGTCCCCAGGATTCCAAACATAAACTATTTTCAGCAGGCAAAATCACACCGCCCCTGGAGCATGAGGCAAATCACAGGCAGCTGCTGTGGACAATCTGAAACAATCCCGTATCCCACACCCGAGATTAAAACAAAAACATATTCCCAGCATAAGTGTTTTTTTTTTAAATAAAAGAAACCCAAATTCTCGCTACATTTTGCCCTTTCTGTGTTAAGCCATTAATCGTGCTGTGTTTAGTGAAAAATTATAAACAGAGACATTTTAAGTAAGGTAAATGCTTTTCATATCAGTGGTCAAAGTTTTCAGGAGAACGCTTATGCTCAATTCCAATCTTTATAAGTTTTGATGGTATCCATATCTTTTCATTCCCTGTAGAAACAAAAACAAAACCACATCCCCAACACAAAACCCAGTGGGTGCAGACTTCCGTTCTGATGTTAGCACATCCTTATTGTACACAAGCTTATTTGGTTCCACAGTTTTTTTCTGTAACCCAGTGTGTCTCTTGGATGCTGTTGTTCCTCTTTTTTCATCAACATTCAGAAAATTTAAGGCTAGCAAAGCATCATTTAATCTGTCCCTGGTGATCTTCACTCTTCATTTTTTAATAACCATTTCTTTTTTTTCTTTTTTATTATTAATTTATTCTTGTTACATCTCAATGGTTATATAACCATTTCTTTTAAAGTGCAATTAGATCTTTCTACAACTGCTTGTCCTATTGGATTGTGTGGTCTATCCATAATGTGTTTTTTATTATAACATTCAGTGAATTGTTTCATCTCACTGACACAAATGTAGGGGCATTATCAGTCTTAATTTGTGCAGATATCTCCACAATCGCCACAATAAATGTGTAATTAAAGAACTGACTTTTTTCCAGAACTCAAAACAATTGCCTTGAAACCCTAAATATGTACGGTATGGTGGTACAAACCTTACTCTCAAATTCTGGATAATGAAACACAACCATCTGCCAGATTTCAACTCTTTTAGTACCTCTAGGGTTACTTCCAGCAGGCAATGGAGTTGGGTTATACAAAGAAAATGTAGGACATTTAAAAAATCATTTCTTTGGCTTGTTGCCAAGTGATAAAGAATTTTTTCTTTAAGCCTTTACTGGTAACAATGTTTTTTCATGAAAATTTGAGGCTTCTAACACATTTTCTATTAAAAATTGATCGATTTATTTATTTCCTTGTGCCAATGGACCTGGCAAAACTGTATGAGACCAAGTATGGGTGACGTACAATGGATAGTTTCTATTTCTGACTGTCTGTTGCACTTGCATCAATAACAGGGCTAATTTTGAATTACCATAAATAAACCCAGCAGTTTCTATAAGCAAAACAACTCTTTCTACATATTGAGAATCAGTAATTATATTAAGATATTTAGGGGCTGGAAAGATGGCTCAGAGGTTAAGGGCACTGTCTGCTCTTCCAGGGGTCCTGAGTTCAATTCCCAGCAACCACATGGTGGCTCACAACCATCTATAATGAGATCTTGTGGACAGCCACACACGCAGGCGGAACATTGTATGCATAATAAAATAAATAAATAATTATAAAAAGAGATTTAGGAAAATTTAATAGCACTACGAGGATTATATACAACTCTGATTTCAAACTGAAGCATATGGACTTTGAATTACTTTGCTTATTTTGTCTGACTTATAACCTGCCATTCCCATCTGGTTTGCATCAGTATAGAATGTAGGTGCCTCAGGAATTGGTGTTCCCTTTACAATACATAGAAGAATCCAAATCAGTTCTTTTTATAAACTGTGTATGTTTGCTTTTCAGATATTTATTGTTAACTTCTCCCAAGTAGTTACTGCAAACTCTTAGCCAATCTTCATTGATTAGCCATAATGACATGACCTCATCGATGACATCATAGCCTCATCATTAGTAAGAGGCACTACAATTTCGGCCAAGTCTGGTCCTGAAAGTTGACATAGTCTTATTCTACCTTACCTGTAAGTCTTTAATTTTTTACTTTGTGTGCTAAGAAAATCTATTCCATAATACTATCTTCCCTTTGCATAATGAACCGGTAGGAGATTGAGTTGAAGGCAGAATAACTAAAATACAATAAAATTTAGGATCTATTCCATCCATACATTCATCTTGCAGTCTCTTTTTTACTTTAATTAACTCTTTCTCAGTTTCAGCTGTTAATTGTCTTAGACTGTTTAGGTCCTAATCTTCTTGTAGCATTTGAAACAAATTCCTTAATGCATGAGTAGTTAAGTCAATTGTAGACCATAGTCAATTGATATATCCCATTATTTTTGATAAGCATTGTGTTTTCACCTGATCTCTATGGATCTGTACCTTTTGTGTTTGAATTTTTGTTGATTTATTTTATAACTCAAATAGTTAACAGTCTCCTCTCTATATTTTATCAGGAGCAATCGGTAGCCCCCAGCATGGCAGAATTGTGCTTTCTTCTTTTTTTTAAATTTTATTTTTTTTGTTTTTTTATTAATTTATTCTTGTTACATCTCAATGGTTATCCCATCCCTTGTATCCTCCCATTCTTCCCTCCCTCCCATTTTCCCCTTATTCCCCTCCCCTACGGCTGTTCCTGAGGGGGATTATCTCCCCCTGTATATGCTCATAGGGTATCATTTTTTCCTAAAACATCTGTGTCAGATACAGCCAACAAAATATCATCCATTAATGATAAATAATTGATTATCTACAAATTATTTCTAGTGGTTGATGCACAAAATATCGACATAAAGTTGGACTATTTAACATTCCCTGTGGTAGCACTTCCAATAATATCTTTTTGTTGGACCGTTATTGTTATAAGTAGCTACTGAGAAAGCAAACCTTTTTCTAACTTGTTAATGTGAGGGGATTATGAAAAGGAAAATTTAAAATCAATTACTATCATAGGCCATGAGTTAGATAATAAAGAATTCAAAGGGATTCTAGGCTGTAAAAGACCCATTGGCCAAATTACTGCTCTTAAATCTGTTACCACCCTCCATTTTCCTGATTTCTTTTTTAATAACAAACACAGGGCAACTGCATGAGCTGGTAGATTCCTCTATATGTTGACCCTCCAGCTGCTCTTGTATGAGCTACTCAAGTGCCTGCAATTTTTCCTTAGTTATAGACAACTATTCTACACAAACAGGCTTCTCAGTGAACCATTGTAAGGAGTTGGTATTTCAGCAGTGGTCTCCTTTGTAAATTTGGAAACTCAGTCCCTGTGGTGTCCTGTATTTATAAAATGGGCACAGCTTGTGATTGTTTTTGATGACACATATCAATACCTTCCCCAGGAGCGTCTACAATTCCCTCCCCATCTCTAATTTCATCATGAGCTGTCTCTGGGATTGCAGGAATATTAATTTGAGTAGCCCATTGTTGTAAAAGATCTCTTCCCTGTAAATTTATATGCATGCCATCCACATAAGGTCCCAATTTCCCTGTTTTACCTTCTGGTCCCACACATTTAACCCATCATACACTTTGTTTTGTTTGAGACAATTTGCCAACTCCTATAAACTGTGTATAAACTTTCTGAAGTGGCCATTCTGAACTCTAGAATTTTGGGAAATGATAGCTCCTGTACCCACCAAACCTTCTATTTCAACACCATTCACTTGCAATTTTAATGTTGGTCTCTGATCAGTAACTACTGTTTGCCAGAAGACATGGTTTCCGGTTCTTCCAAACCCTCCTGTTCTTCCTGGAGAGATCTTGCCCTTCAATGTAAGGAAACAGTAGCAGCTGAGCACCTCTATACCCTGCATTAATTTGCATCCTTTTTTTTTTTTTTTTTTACATTTGCCATGATTTAAATTTTTGCTTTGAATTTCCCATGTATAATTCCTGGATGCACAATGAATCCCTGGGAAGTGAATCCACCTCTTCCCACGATCAACCCTACTGTCCTTTAAGGCAAAGGACCATAACCTCCAGTGTCTATTTTTGCAACACTGAATTTTTTGGGATAGGGCAAGAGGTTTATCTGTGGCCAAGTCTAGAGCAGCACTGCCTGCAATAGCATGCATGAGATCAGCATTACTCAGTTGCAGTTTTTCTGCCTGTTTGCTCTCTCCTGGCAGACCAGAGGGAACTAGCTCTTATTTTGCTGCCTCCCACTTTGTTTCCTGAGGACAAGAGATTACCATGGATATCTCTCTTGGACCTGCACTCATTGGTCCAGTGACATCCCCTGCCATGATGTCTGCAAACCACAGGAAGCCTAAGCATTCTTTCAGAGAACCCACTGTCATCAGAAATGGATTGTTCGCTTTTACAGAAAGTACCATATTTCTCACAGTTACCGAACCAGACATTTTGGGGTCCGAGGCCTTTAGTGGCTTGGTTCCATTTTCTTTGTAAAAGGCTGAATTTACTACAATTGAAGCATTGGGCATTTTGATTGGAGACTTCTAGCTTGTCCTATGGTATTGGCATGGTACGTGTGACAGTCAATATCAGTCGCTCCTATCTTTACCAGACTAATAACTCTTTCACATTCAGTATTCGAATTCTCATAGGCCAAGGTCTCTACCAACACTTGTCTCAGGTCTGTATCAGGGTCTGATACAGTTGTTTTTTTTTTTTTTTTTTTACAGCTGAAACCTATCCTTGCGAGAACTCTGTGTTGGCTTCCCCACAGCCTTATATAATCTTAATGAATGAGGTGCCTCTTTTGCCAAACTCTTCAACTATATCCCAAGCTCTTAAAGCCACCAAGTGGCATTGTTCTACAGCAGCAGCATCTAATAAAATATGTTCTTGTAGGTCAGAGTACCACTCTTCACCCAAGAAATTGATCTCTAACAATATTCACTCCCCTTGCTCTAGTTTGTTGTTCAATATTTCCGGTTTCCTCCTTCTACCATGTTAGCCGTTGTAACTGCTGACCAGCTGCTAGCACAACTGTTACCAGGCCCTCCCAGTCTTGGGGAATAATTCTATTTTGGGTAGCCCAGTTATATAATAGTTCTTTTACATAAGGGGAATGTATTCTGTAGGGAACAATAGCTTCTTTAAAAGGCCTCAGATCTATCACTTCTATAGGACGCCACATTGTTTCATCTTTGTCATGATCAGCACAGTGAACAGGCATGTGCTGTACAATTACCAGGAAAATCTATCGTGATTTTGTAATCCCAAGCCACCTCTCCTCTATTGGTGCAGTTGGCTCAACTGCTCAAAACAGGCTGTTTTTTTTTCACCCTCCGGGGTCTTCCCCTCCTTCTGGCCGTTCACCTGACTCCCTGGTGCCAGGTGGGGCAGTGAGCTGCCTTCTTGCGTGGTTTGTTTCCCTCTTTCACCCTGCTGGGAACTTCCACTCTCTCACTCAGTCACCAGGTCTGAGCTCTTTCATCTCCCTTTTCCCAAATCTAATCACTTCCCAAACACTTCCTCCTTCCCCATAACTCCTCCAGTTGCATAGTCAACCCTGCAACCTTTTCAAAAATGAGAAAAAATGAGAAGCCCTTTTGGATTTCCATTTCAGCAACCTTTTGTTCCTCAGATTCCTTCATTTCCACTAAAAAAATTTCAAACTGCTCAGCCATTCTTCCCATCCTTTTTTTGAAACAGAATATAGGAAGAAAATAGAAAAATGGAAAAAAAACCCCCCTCTGGGAGCAAAGAGAGGAAAGCCTAGTGGAAGCAGCCACAGTAAATCTTTTGCTGACATCCTGAAACAGAATATTAATTCCTTCTTCCCCTGCCATTTCCTGTACAGTATTATAAATCAGATTTCCCATTCTGCCTACCCTCACACTGGGCACCACTTGTAGCCAGGCTACTTAGCTACTTTATTAGGTTACTTTACCTACCACACCCTTCCTCACCCCAATCCCTTCTAACACCCCAATATTAGGCGGAAGAGAAAGAAGTATAGAGGGCAAAGGGGGTGAGGATCTCTTTAGACTACTTCCTGCTGATTAGGGGCAACGAGTTCCTTGGGGCAAGTCCAATCTTCATTGAGAGAGTTTCTCCAACCAGCAACCAGAAATCCAGCAAACAGCAAACAAACAGCACCAGCACCAGGAGCAAGCATCAATAGCAACCGACAACCAGAAAAAGCAGCAGCGGGGGGAACAAGGGCTGCTGTTTCTCTCGGGGAATCTGACATTTTTTAATACCTCCTCAAGAGTCCCCAGATTTCCAAATGTAAGCTATTTTCAGCTGTCAAAATCATGCCCCTTCTATAGAATGAGACAAATTATAGTTGGCTGCTAGACATTCTGAAGCAGCCATATACCCCACATCTGGGATTTAAACAAAAACATATTCCCAACATAAGTGGGTTTTTTAAAGAAACCAAAATTCTCACTATGCTCTACTGCACTGCCTCCCAGCTAGGAAGGATAACAGGTAGTTCCTGCTCTCAGGACTTATGGTCTGTGCTGTGGTTTGGATAGGAATGGCTCCAGGGACTCACGTGTTCACATGCTTGGCCCATAGGGAGCGGCACTATTAGGAGGTATGGCCTTGTTGGAGGAAGCGTGTCACTGGGGGTGGGCCTTGAGGTCTCCTGTGTTCACGCTATGCCCAGGTGGGACACAGTCTCCTACTGCTGCCTGTGAGTCAAGATGTAGAACTCTCGGCCCCTCCAGCACTATGCCTGCCTGCATGCCACCATGTTTCCCTCAGTGATGATAATGGATTAAACCTCCGAACTGTAAGCCAGACCCAGTTCGATGTTTTCCTTTATAAGAGTTGCTGTGGTCATGGTGTCTCTTCATAGCAATAAAACCCTAAGACAGTCCAGCTAGGCAAAGAAGATAAAGGGTGAAGGGTGAAGAAGAGGAAAGGAAAAGAGAGAAAGAAGGTGTTTGGGGCGGGGGGAGGGGAAGATAAACTGGCTGAGCTTGAAGACACAGCTGGCTGGGAGCTTCCGGGGAGGGTGGCGATAGGGGCTGTTGGAGAACACACAGGCATGGATCTGGGACACGGTGTCCATGCTAGTGAGCTTGTGAGTCTTGGCTGGAGAAGGGACTCAGAGAGGAGGCTAGACTGTGGGTGCTCCATACTGTCCAACTGAGGCCTTCCCAGTGTAGATCCCACCCCTGCACACTGGTCACCATCCATTCCGCAAGCCACCTGTGACACCACGATGTTCTTGCTGAGAGGACAGCAACCCTGCTCTCCTTGCTGTCTAATAAGCAGATTCTCAACACTGGTTTCAAGCATCTATTCCTTCTAAAGGCTTCTTTGCCACCCCCTCCTGATGGATCCACTGAAGG
Organism: Acomys percivali; assembly: GCA_907169655.1. Taxonomy (NCBI): domain Eukaryota; kingdom Metazoa; phylum Chordata; class Mammalia; order Rodentia; family Muridae; genus Acomys; species Acomys percivali. Next base: position 71,175,106 of record OU015752.1, read on the forward strand.
GTCCCTCCCCTAGTCCCCAGCTCTGTGTTGGGTCCCCAACATTCTTCATTCAGCATGACAATAATTCACACACATGGTTCAGTTTGCCCTGCTTTGCTGGGGAGTGTCTCTGGGGATGCGGCTGAGACTCATGAGGTGTTGGCTCTGGCACAGATTCAATAATCCCAATCAATATTTGTTAACTTGATGAGTGAATGAACAAATGAATGAACGAACAAATGAATGAATGAATGAGTGGAGAGGATGAATAGCTGACTCAGTCAGAGACAGTGTTTACCCTCGGGCGTGACAGCTGTTTGCTCACTCAGCGAAGCGGAAAATTGTTTATAAGCTTGTGAAGCTTTCCCATTGGCATGCATTGTACCATTAGCCATGTGCTCTCCTTGCTTTCAGCAGATCGATCCTTACGTATTCAGTGATGCGTTTGTACTAAGCACCTACTATGTGCTGGAGAAACAGTGGAGAGCATAATGCATGCATCTCAAGAGCTGTTTCACCTTTGGGTGAGGATCATGTTTACCAGATGCTGAGTTCCCTCCAGTCCATTGCAAGTGTCCTGTTTCACCTTGACGACGTTCCAGAAGTACATACTCCAGTTCTGGAACAGCTCATGGTGGTAGCAACATTCAGTACCAGACTGATGTGTGACTCTGCCACAGACTGAGCCTGGCTGCTTCCATGGATGTAGCTCACATGTCCATTGTGTGTGTTCTTATGAACATATGGGGGTCCGTGGATATGATTCCACATCTGGCTAGATATCCTAGCAAAGATTATATACAGACATACCATGGCCCAACCAGTCTTGTTATAGATAAACTCCAAGTTGTTCTTCCTTCATTGGGGTATTTCCGTACCTCACTGTCTTACTTAGGATTTCACTGCTGTGAAGAGACACATGAGCATGGCAACTCTTCTTCTTCTCCTCCTCCTTCTTCTTCCTGTTCCTCTTCTTCTTCCCCTTCCTTCCCTCCTCCTCCTCCTCTTCTTCTTCCTTTCCTTTGAGACAGGGTTTCTCTGTGTAGCCTTGGCTGTCCTGGACTTATTTCGTAGACCAGGCTGGCCTCAAACTCACAGAGATGTGCTTGCCTCTGCTTCCCTGAGTGCTGGGATTACAGGTGTGCGCCGCCAGGCCTGACTCCATGGCAACTCTTATAAAGGAAAACATTTCATTGGGTCTGACTTACAGTTTCAGAGGTTTAGTCCATTCACATTATGGCAGGAAGCATGGTGCTGTGCAGGCAGGCACGGTGCTGGAGATGGAACCAAGACTTCTACATCCTGACCTGCAGGCAGCAGAAGGAGACTGTGCCACACTGGGCATAGCTTGAGCATAGACCTCAAAGCCCATCCCCACGATGGCGGTGGCACACTTCTTCCGACAAGGCCACATCTCCTAATAGTGCCACTCCCTATGGGCCAAGCATTCAAACACATGAGTCTGTGGGGGCCGTTCCTATTCAAACCACCACACTTTCTAATCAGTCTTTTTGATTGTTTTTTAGTGTGTGTGTGTCCTGTGTGGGTATGTATGTATGTATGTATGTATGTATGTATGTATGTATGTATTATGGTGAGTGTTGGCACACACATGTCACTGAAAACATATGGGGTCCAAGGACCACCTCAAGTGCCACTTTCCATCCTGTCTGAGACAAAATATCCTTGTTGTTTGTTGCTATGGATACCAGGCTGGCCTGAAAGCTTCCAGGCATTCTCTTGTCTCCACCCCACAGCTCACCCTGGCTAGGATTACAGATTCTCTGTACTGCACTCCAGTGTACCTGGGCTCTGGAGATTCGAACTCAGGTCCTCAGGTTTGCACAGCATGTGCTTGAGACCCTGAGCTGTTTGCCCAGCCCCACGCTTCAGGTGTTTCATTATTCTGTTTAATTACCAGGGTGGATATAAGCTCCTGTGAGTCAGAGGTGCTCTTGAGATCTGATAAAAAGCTTTGGAATCTCTCCTGAGATTGGTAAAACTTCTCTAAACCTCTCTGTGGACTGTGACTTGGAAGCAGTAGGCCCACAAGGCCAGGTGGCTGTGGGTGTGCGTAGGTGGTTTTGCTCTGTATCGGGCAGCCTTTGGCTCTGTGGTACCCATGAGCTGAATGACAGGGCCTATACAGAAGACTTAGAAATCCAATGTGAGGACAGTAGGCTGTCGCTCTCCCCGGAGACATTTTGCCCTTGGCAGACACGAGGACCAGATGGGGGCTGTCTGTCTCAGTGATGGTTCTTTTCCAAAGGGGTCAGAAATCATACTTCCAAGCACATCCCGGCCACGGAAGCCCAATTGCAGAGCTAGGTGAGCATGCCTGTGATGCATGACAGCATGAAGTGTCAGGCGAACTCGGTGGGTATTCACCTGCCCCCCCACACCTGACAGCAGGGACCACCAAATGCCCATGGAGGACAGGCTGGTTAGACACACTGTACTCGGCACACACAGTGAGGTATGCGGCATCTCGGGCCTTTAAAAGGAAGGGAGGGAGGGAGTTCCTGCTGTGTGTGTGGGGAGCCTCAGTGGTGATTGTCTAGTGCGTGAAGGCCCTTGTGGCCATCTCCAGCACCACAGAAAGGGGTGAAAAGTAGAAGGACTTCCCAACACATGATACAAAACCGTGAACCACAGGGGCATAATTGTTCTTTAAAAAAAATTTTTTAAAAAAAAAAAAATGAGGGCTGGTGATACACCTCAGTGGGTAAAAGTGCTTGTTAGCAAGCCTTATGACCTGAGTTGGATCACATGACACATGTGGTAGAAGGAGAAAATTGAGTCCTGAAAGAAGCTGTCCTCTGACCTTCATGCATGGGCTGTGGTACATGTGCACCATACATATGTATGTATGTATATGTATACATACACGCAAACAAGAGAAATTAAGTTGTAGTAAAAAATTTAAACATTTTAATGAACATGTATTAACTATAGAGAATAAGGGGTTTGCATTTATGGATCTAACTCACTTGACCATACTCAGTCCCTGTCTCGTGTGTTTGTTTTGGTCTAACTTGGTGGCAGCTCAGGCTAGCCTCAATGCCTTGAACTTGCTGAGGACGCTCGTGAGCCAGTCCTCCTGTCTCTACCTCTGGGGTACTGGGATTTCAGGTGTGTGCCTCTTCTATTCTCCTCATTCTCCTTCCCTCTCACTTTCATTTCCCTTCTACCTGAGGGATTTAAAAAAGCAAAATAAACCAATTACAAAGAGGCAAAGGGCGTTAGAAGTCCACTCATATGAGGCACCTCCAGGAGGCAGACGGAGACTGAGCGGACGGTGGCTGCCAAAGGCTCTGTGGGTTCAGGATAAAATTAGTGAAGATGGAGATTTAAAACCCAGCATACACATATGAGCCTGAGTGCAAGCACACACACTGCCAGTGGCAACCCTGCTCCCTAGAGAAAGGAAAGAGGGATGTGTGTGTGTGTGTGTGCGCGCGCGCGCGCGCGCGCGCAAGTGCACACATGCGCAGGCTCTGCACTGACTGAGCTGCACATGGAGAAGGGAAGGTTTCCCTCGGCTGATGCAGGTGCAAATGAGGCACAGAGCGGGGTACAGGACCACCATTTGCCCAGAGCCCACCTTTCGAAGGCTCCATCCTCATTGAGGTGGGCGCGGCTTACCCTTTCTATGGCATGACCCCAGGATTCTTGAGACGTTAGAATCAAACCAGTGTTGATGAGGCAAGAACGTTTCTCAGCCTCATTGTCTCTGATTCTTTTGACCCTCACAAGCCTATGATGTGGCACTAATGTCTCTCAGGGCTAAAGAAACCAAGAAAGTGGCAAATGAAATGAACGTGGCTACGGTAAGACTTCGATTCTCACTTCTCGGGGTGTTTGAGGACGAGCTGTTGGAGCCCCCCACATCCCTGTCTCAAGTCACAGGGTCCACTCTTGTTTTTCCATATCTCATTCCAATCACAGGACATGTCACCTAGAAGCTGGAGACACACACTGGGAAGAAGGCTCCTCCCAGGCTGAGGGACAAGGGAGAGGAAAGACAGGAGGAAGGCCCGCCTGAGACAGGGTCCTCTGCAGATGCCCTTAGCAGCAGCACAGGCTTCTTTCCTTTTAAACAGATCCTTCCCCCTTATGGAGTCCATATGATGGGGCAGTGTTGACCTATGGCCCCATGGCTGGCCTGGTAACCCAAGTCTGGCTCATCAGTCCAGCCACACTCTATGTGGAGCTACAAGGTTTAGAATGGCAGCAGCTGCCCTGGCATCTGAGAACAAAGCTGGCTAGAGTGAGGTAGAGCCAAAATGCAGTGTGGAGGTTAATTTTGTGGTCAGCTTGGCAGGCCACGGCACCCAGACATTTGGGCAAACACATCTAGAGACTTAACTATGAAGTGTTTTCGAGATGAGATTAACATTTACATCAGTGGACTTTGAGTGATTGCTCTCCATAATGCAAGTGGACCTTGCCTTGTTTCATCAGGTCACTGTCTTAATAGGAAAAAACCTGACAGGGGCTGGAGAGATGGCTCAGTGAGTGGGAAGGCTTGTGCAAACCTGAGGACCCAAGTTCAAATTCCCAGTATAGGAGCTGGAGTGATGGCTCAGTGGTTAAGAGCACTGCCTGCTCTTCCAAAGGACCTGGGTTCAATTCCCAGCACCCACATGGCAGCTCACACTGTCTGTAACTCCAAGATCTGACACCCCCACACCAATGCACATAAATTAAAATTAAATAAAATATGTTTTTTAAAAATTCCCAGTACATATGTAAAAAGCCGTGTGTGCCCCTGCATACACATGTGTATACATCCCCACGCCTGCCCACACACACTTAAAAAATGCTGATATTCCCAAGGAATGTCTGTACTTGTGCTGAATGTGCCCCGTCATGCTGGCCCCTCTCAGAGAGCTTGGACTGCTTGAGACCGCACTGTGTGAGCCTATTCCTTCATATTAACATAGCAGGGAGTGGAGAGTGGCTCAGCAGTTGGGATCACCAAATACACCATATTTGGTCCCCCTAGCACCCACACAGCATCTTACAACCATCTATTACTCCAGTTCCAGAGGATCTGGCGCCATCTTCTGGGCTCTGCTGGTACTGCATGCATGTGGTACACATACACAGACAAAATAGCCTTCAACACAAAGCATTAAAAATGTAAAAAGTGGGTGCACTTGGGAGGCAGAGGCAGGTGGATCGCTGTGAGTTCAAGGCCAGCCTGGTCTACAAAGCAAGTCTAGGGAAAAAAAGTAATACAATAAGCAATTAAAAATTCTTCAGATATATAATTATATATTCATTGTGTGTGTGCATGCATGTGCATGCATGTGTGTGTATGTTCCTTATTCTTTGGGAGAATCTTGGCTGATACAGAAATCCAGAACAGAGTCCCAGTGCCTTTGTTTTAGCCTCTGGCTCAGGAAACTACCACAAACACCCCTAGATTCTTTTCACTACTTAAGCTGTCCTCTGGAGTTGAATTTCTGTCAGTTCCCGCCCTAAAGGTCAGAGGAACAGCTAGCTCACAAGTGACCGAGTTCTCAACCATGCCAACCCGCGAGCTTCCTTTCACAGATGACCTGTGCCTTGAAGAGTGCACAGAGCGCCCATGCGGGCTTGAAGGCAATGTAACGAATACAGCAAACAAGCACAAGGATTCATGGGATCAATAGAACAGGCAGATCAGGAAGCCAGAGCCAAGGAGGTGACTGGTACAAGACAGGGCTGGAGACGTGGGCAGGGACCAGGTGATATTATATGGCTTTGGTAACTAGGTAGGGGTTTGGGGCTTTGTCCTTAGGACAAGAGAAAGACCTTGAAGAGTTTCAAGTGGTGCACACAGGATCTGCTTGCAGTTTTAGCTTGCTAGCTCTGCAGTGGGAAGACAGATGACAAGGGAGAAACAGAAGCAGGAGGATAATTTCTCTGATGCTCCTCAAATCTAATTCCAAATAGCAGCTGTGTCTTTCTCATTGGCTTGAATCACTCTTGGAGCCATGGTGTCTGGATCTACCTCCTAGATTGACACTGACTCCCTTAGCGAGCTCAGGCTCGATACAGGATGCCTCTATTTCCTACTGAGGATAACAGTGCTGTTTCCCTCCTATGGTCCTTTCTAAGGATGGAGGGACTGATTCCAGGTTTGGATCCCAGCACAGTGCTAGGTGCAAGTATCTCAACTGGTTACAAGCCATACTGCAGCTTGTGTCCCATGAAATGCACCTATGTTAGCTTTCTCTTACTGTAACAAAGTCTCTGTAATGGTATACTGTGTATACACTGTAACA
>OU015752.1:71188431-71208665 GCA_907169655.1 Acomys percivali
AAGAAGAAGAAGAAGAAGAAGAAGAAGAAGAAGAAGAAGAAGAAGAAAGAAAGAAAGAAAGAAAGAAAGAAAGAAAGAAAGAAAGAAAAAGAAGGCACTGGGGGAAGCAATGTGTGTGGGGTAAGGGGAGGGTTTGGGAGGGTGGGTCTCTGGCCCTGTGGGAGGGGCCAGGCTGGGGAGGCACCTAGAGGTGCTACTTATACTGGGCACTAAATCAAATGGCCAATCTTCTTGGCTTCAAGTCCTGCCTGGCATCTTTTACTGGCTGGAAATCCTCAAGGGCGTGGCTTGAGCTCACCATGCCTGTTTCTAAGCTGTGAAGTGAGGATCACTATGGTGTATACCTGGGGGTTGTGAACGGATTCAACGAGTGAACACCATGAAATCATTAGTTCCAGGGCTGTGGCCAGGTGCACAGACTGATGCCTGACACGTGAGCATGCCACCTGACATGTGACCATGCCACAGATCGCCAGGACACGTCTCCCCTGCTCTCAGCACTCATAGGCTGCACGAGTCATCTTTGAAGGCTTCACTGCACCCCGTACCCCCTGGATACTCATGGTTTCTCTCCCACCATCATTCCCCACCAATCCGTGGCTGATGAGCCTACTATAAGGCTCTGAGCCCATTTCTGCCACCAGCTCAGGTCCTGGCACCATGGCACAACCTCAGGCAATATCTGAGACTAGCTAGATGGTGTTCTGGATGGACCTGACATTTCTGAACAGCTGTAAGGTCATCTGAAGCCAGTGGGTGTCTGCTCTCCTGCGGCATCCGGTATAACCATCACACAAACAGGCAAAGCTGGTTCATACTTACCATGCCGCTCGGCAGCTCCCCCTTCGTAAACAGCAGAGACGACCACCTTCCCCACGGGGGAGTCCACTCCACCCTCCAGGGCCAAGTCTAAAGACCCCTCCTGGGTGGAGGAAAGCAGGTCTTAGGCTGCCACACAGACAGTAGCCTGTGGAGTACCAGGGAATCTCACAGGGCTACAGAGTGCGGGAGGCATGGGGCCATGCCTGACAGAGGCCATGGGAGAGTCATGGGGGGAAAAAGATCTGGGTTCAGTGTGTATCCCCCCACAACCCCAGGGCAGTGGTGGGGGAGGGGGAGCAGGAACCTGCTGAGTGACCTAGGAGGGAACTAAGCGTGGCAGGGCAGAGGAGGACGGTGACCAGCCGCTGCCCCGGGACCAGGTACCTTCTTGATACGTAGAAGCCGGACATCTTTGCCTGCGATCTGCTCTGGCGAGAACTAGAAGCAGAAAACCAGAATGGGGACAGCTGTGAGCTTGCTGAAGGGTGAGAGTGTCCCTGGCCTTGACAATGGACACACACACACACACACACACACACACACACACACACACACACACACACACACAGAGAGAGAACCACAGGGCTCAGCCATCTTTGTAGGCTATACAAACAAACCCACTGTTACAGGGCTACTCGGGAGGAAGAAGATAGAGCCTTGTGAACACATAGCTGGTGCCTGTCAAGAAGCTCTCGTTCAGCAAGTGTAACTGCTACAATAACGCCACATCACATGTACACACTTGAGTGTGTACACACACATACTTGTCCATCCATGGAACACACGCGCTTACATACAGTACACACGTGCATGTACTCATGTAGACATACATGCATACAGCACACACACCATGGCTGTCAGTCTCGGAAAGGCCATTTAAATGGAGCCTTTGCAGGAAAGAACATCTGGGGGAATCATTGCGGCTGTTCGTGTGCCCCGGGGGCCAGCATAAACCAGCAAACTTTCCTCATTTTGGGGGACTGCTCGCACTGAGGGAGGGTTCCCTCTTACCATGGAGTAGGGGTCAAAGCCTTCTTCATATTTCCGGAAATCCTGGAGGCAGGAGAAAGGCTTTAGGATGGAGAAAAAAAAGAGGCCATGGGGACACACCACAAACTCAGAAGGCAGGGAGGAGGGCAAGTGAGCCAGATTCCAGAGAGCAGAGGTGAGCAGGGGATTGGGAGTAGTTATGCTCAGGATGGGGGGACAAGGGGGAGGCTGGCAGTCACAGTGGGTGAGGTAATGGCAGCAAGCAGGAAGCCGCAGGAAGCACTTGTAGGATCGTGGCCCTGTCCCCGCTCTGTTCAGTGGGTGGCCATCTGCGACTTCAGCGATACCACTGGGATCTGGAGAGCTAAACGCTTGGTCCTTGCCTCACAGAAAGCCTCACTCTGCTGGCCTGTTAGGCCCGAACTGGCCTTTGAAGTCCCCACTGGAGGCCGTGAGCAGGCCATAAGGGTGACGCCAAGCTCCTGCACTCACTGCTCTGGCCTCGTGGAAGGGAGCAGGCCTGAAGAACACCCCCACACAGTGACTGAGGAAGGCAAAGGCAGAAGGGAGGTGGCGGTGAGATTAGGGGGGCAGGGGCCTGGCTACCCTGTGCTGATCTATGAGGTAAGAAGCATCTCTTTATAAGGGAGACGTGAAGGACACACAGCACTGGGGCCCTGGCACTGTGGGGTTGCTGTGGTGAACCGGCTAAGACAAGGAAACAATATGGTGAGAAGTGGGCGGAGCCAGGGCAAGTTGTCCAGGAGTCACACACAGCGGAGCGAGGGCTCCTGCCAGCCTCAGAAGCCAGGGTGCTGCTCCTGAGTTAGGAGCACAGAACCCACAACCAGGCCCCACTGGAAAGTTGGCCACACAGTTCCCTAGGCCACACCAAGTCTCTCCTGAGGCCTGCAGTCAGCACTGTGTGTAGACCCGAGATCCTGCCCCTGCCCAGCCTGCAGCAGATGGGGCTCTGGATATCTGCCTGCACGCTTTCCCCCTAGTCCTTTATCTTCCAGACTGAACATTAAGAGCAGTCTGTGCATGTCAGACAGCACACAGAACAAGAGACACAGTACATCTAAGCACCCAGGGTAGTTGCTAGGCAGCATGTGGGACCCATGCCCTTGTCACCAAAAGAGGCCGATCTGTCCCGGCTGTTCCTATTGTAACACTGGGCCATCACTGGTTCCTAGTGAGTTCCCTTGGTGAGACCCTGAATCAGGGATGGCTGGGTGGTAGGTCTTGTACAAATTCTGAGACTTAGAAAACACTGCTGCTGGTTTGCCTTAAGAGAGCCACACCCTCCGTTCATCAGATGGATAAACTGAGGCCAGAAAGGTGACATTAGTGTCTAAGGTCAGGAGTCAGAGGAAGAGGCCAAGGGTTTAACTGCAAGCTTGAAACTTTATACCCCTGAGCTATTGTCTTTTTCCTTTTGAGAGTTGTTTGTGTCTCCAGCTGTGGGTCTTTCAGAGCCTATTGGACAAGGGCAGTGGTCTGAGAGGCAGGTGACATAATGCTTAAGAGCAGATGGCAGAATCAATGTCCTGGATCTAAATCCAGGGTGTTATTAATAAGGACTCTCCATCACTGACCGTGTCTAGCTCACTTCTGTGGCACAGGGAAGACAACAGTGCCTCCACCCCAGGTTGCTGTGAAGTTAAGACCCTGATGAATTTAAAAGTGGGGCACCTTCTAAGGACTGGCTGCTCCCTGTCCATCTCGGATCCTGGGCTGTCAGTGTGCTGTTCAGGCACTCTGTCTATATCTCCCACCCCGACTACGTCTATTCTCTGCCTATCAAATCAGCTTGTGAGTGGGGAGCTGGAGAGACTCCTGGCCACGCTGACTTTGATCTGAGGGTCTCTTTCATTAGTCCTGAAACTGTCCATCCAATAGTTGGCGATGGATGCAGGGTACCCCAGGCTGTAGGTAGCTAGATGGCTATCTGCCTGACCTAACTCAGATGCCAGCGGGGACTTCCAAGTCCCAGTGAGTCCCAGACAAGTGGAGGAGCCAAGCTGCCACCATGTCCTGAGGCTAAGAAAAGCTGTGATGTGCTTGCAGCAAGTACAGACCAAAGGAGCAAGGCACCAGCTCTCCCCGCTCCCACCCTTTCCTTCTTTTCTAGGATGGAACAGGGGCTAAGTGTGGCCTCCAGGGTTCCCTCGGCTCAACTTCCTATTTGGATCACCAGAGGGTAAGTGCAGGGAATCCTGCTGGTGGCTTTCTCAGTCAGTGCTTAAGCTCTAAAAAGCCATGTTTCCCTCTTAGCTGGGGTCGATGAGAGACACAGTGCTGTCCTGAGGCTTTCCCAGCAGATGGCAATTGGCGCTCCCTTGAAACTGCCAGGAACAAGAGTGGAGAAGCAGGAGTCAGGCCCACAGTGAAAAGGGTCAGATACACAGGGCTACTAGACACACGGCTACCACAGGTGTCATTTTACTTGTCTGAACGCTGTCTGGTACACCACCATCCTCTTCAGCATCTCTTGAGGCTGCCAGGAATAAAAAAAAACCAGGTCCCCACCAGATGTTAAAAATAGGTATCACCTGCCCCCTGGTGCCAGGCTCTGGAGCTGCCAGCCTGAGGCATGTCCCTTCCCAGATAGACCGATGTTAGGGACCCCTTGAGGCCTCCCACGCAGCAGTTCCTGTGAGGCTGAACAGACACCACTCATCATGAATCAGAGAGCAGAGGTGGATTCTGCAGGCTGGTCCAGGACATGACCTTTGCCCTTTGGGGGAGCCCTCAGGACAACCAAAGCTCAAAATAAACACCAGAGCGCCCCGCCCTGACATTTGGGTAGAGTTTCCTTGAAGTGGATAAAAGTTCTCCCATGGCTATGCTCCCACTATGAGAGGCCGGTCAGAGGTTGCAGGCCTGTGGGGGTCCCTGTGAGTCCCGGATCGCTTAGCTGTGGGGACTCGGGTGAGCAGACCTTCCTACTCCCCCAGGAGCTGGTATATATAGGCCTTGGCACGCAGATCGGGGCCAACACAATCTCTTAGGCTTTGGTAATAAGGGTAAAAGCACCATTATCACCTCCTCATGCCTCAGCTTTCTCAGCTGTAAACAGGGATGACAGGAGCCATCTTCTGTCTCCCTGGGTGCTTCTGAGCCACACAGAGCCCAATATACAACAGCCCCCACCCCAAGTCTTAAGCAGTAACATTCTGGTTTGTCTTCACTAGTGTGTGTGTCTGTGCATGCCAGTGTGCACATGTGTGCATGTGTGCATGTACAGGGAGGCCAAAGGCAACCTCAGGTGTCATTCCTCAGGTGCCACCCACTTTATCCTTTGAGACAGGGGTCTCTCAGTGACCTGGAACTCACAAAGTAGATTAGGCTGGCTCTCCAGCGAGCCCCAAGCACCTGCCTGTCTCTGTCTCCTCTGCACAGTGATTACATCACCATGCCCAACTTTTTTAAAAAATGTGAATCCCTGGGCTTCATGCACAGAACACTACACCAGCTCAGCCATCTCCCCAGACTCAACACTGTCACCTTTAGAGGGAGCTTCAGGCTGGTCAGTCAAAGGACAAGAATTTTACTGGACAGGTCCACCCTCACTGCAAGTCATGTGGAGTCATTTCTTGATCAACAAGAAGATGACAAGATGACACCTGGTCTGACTGTGTCAAAACTCACTTCCCTTCTAGAAGTGTCTAAACCCAGGTTAGAGGACCCTGGTTGACTCCTCTAAAAACACCCCGAAGGGGACCCCAGAGGCTTACCAGGACCTCAGATTTCACAGCTGGCCTGTAGATGAAGTTAGATTCCTGATGGACCATGACAGGTTTGGAGATGGTGGACACGCCAGGGCCTCGTGGAGGCTGTGGACTTGGGCAAAATGTCTACAGGGGTTAGTTTAAGAGAGACCCATGTGACATCATGGTGGATATGGCCAGGGATAGCCATGGTACCTCTACAGGCATGCAAACCACTCCCATGCACATGCGCCGCAGAATCCAGCTGCCCCCACAGAGCTCTGGGGTAGACACAAACAGAACTCCACCACCTCAGTGTGTCTGAGTGGTTCTAGGGATCAGCCGAGTCATGGAGTCAGAGGGCAAACTTTCAAGGCTCTCTCACCACCCAATGTCCCCTTCCTTAAAGAGCTATTTATTCTGGCTGTATTCAAGTCCCTGTAGTGTCACATGAAGCATCTGTGGTTCCCAGTGTCGGGGTACAGTATCCGGAAGCCCTGGGGGTGAGGACTGGTCAGGACCGGGCCATTCAGGAGCTGACAGCCCTTGTCTGTTTCGCTCTAACCACGTGATCACTTGGTAAAACACCTCTCATCAAGGCACAGCCCTGCCCCAGAACACTTTGAGGGGTCCTAAGAGATTGTCAGCACTCCCCCACCTGACCCCCCCAAAGCCCTTCGTGAGATTCTCCACCTTCCATTCTTGTCCTCCTACTGTCCCCTTCCCAAACCCCTCCCACTGCCCAACTTCAGCCTGGAAGCTGTTGCTCCTCTGCTCTGCCAGCCCAGACTGTAGGTTGGGCATCACTGCCATCTTCACGTCTCTCCTTGCCATTCTCACACTTACCCCGGATTCCTGTGGGTTCTCCACCTTCACCCCATTTCCAACTAGTCTGTCTCGGGCAAGGATGATGGCTCCCTGTCTAATGGTGGGTCCCAGTGCCCAGCAGAGTGTCTGGCATATAGTAGGGGTTGACTTAATAAACAACAAACATATGTTGACTGAATAAATAAATAGCTCAACAGTACGCTGGGCTTGGCATGCCATGCCTGGGCAGATATGGTTCTGAAAGTTTCCTCAGGCTGGGATTCAGGCGCACACAGTGTCGGTTTCTATGATGTCCAGGCTGACTATGCAGACATGTTATGACCTGAACTTCCTGCTACACAGACTGCAAACTTGCGAGGGGCACATGGGGGGGGGGGACTAGGCAGGGTGGATGGGATGAAGGTCAGCATGATGAAGCATCTTTGAGTCAAGGACAGTCCTGGGTTTTCTGTCACTTGAGATATTCATGGTGTTCCATCCCTTTAAGGCTCCTCATGCAGGGACTTTAACCTTCCCTTCGCTGATAGGAGCAACCAGTGGGGCTTTCTCAATGCCTTGGAGAGTTAGAGTGTGCAGCCCATTTTGAATCTCGACTCAGTGTTTGCTTCATTGTTTTGTTCTAATTTACTTGGACTGGCCAATCTTCTAGCTGTCATTACTGTGTGCTGAGCATTGACCATGCACCTGCCACTCTTGTAAGTATGAACTCAGAATGCATTCATTCAGGGAAGGCATGGAGCTCAGGTGGTCCAGTGCCTTCCTAGCATGCTTACGGTCCAAGTCAATCTCCAGCATCACACAACGTGGACAGGTGGCATGTGCCTGTAAGCCCAACACTTGGAAAGTGGATGCAAGCATAGCAGAGGCATAAGGTCATCTTAGGCCACATAAGAATTCAAGGCCAGCCTTGACAACATACGACCCCGCTTATTTTTATGGTTATTTGTCTGGGATGGCTCTGGGGACATGCTCCTCGAGTGTGGAAACACTCTTTCCTTGTCTGAGCTGCAGGATTCCAGCCCCTCTACGATCCTCCAGCCGGGACTGTCAGCTAGTCAACATCAGGTACCCGGCATCGCCCTGAACTCCTCTGACCATCTGACCTACTAAATCTGATCTCCCTTCGGGAACTTGAGTAGGAGGCTGATGAAAGCCACTGGGGAGGTGCTGCCGACCACCTGCAACAGCTCATTCCCACTCCCCCGCCGCCCCCCCTGTGAAAAGCCGCCTCTTCAGCTGAATCTCCAGCCTGGCCACTGACTACTAGGATCAAAGTTTCGCATGGTCCTCAGGGACTGGCTCTTCCAAAGCAGTCTTTGGCTAAAGATCAATCGATGGGAAATAAGTCTTCCTGAAAATACTGCCACTCAATCTCTCCGCAGCCAAGAAAAACATTCCTCATCTTTTAATAGTAAATTTGGGAATTTCTAAGAACTCTCTCATCTTCTGTGTTTCTTTCTTGGGCGGTGGCCAGTAGTGTCTGAATATTACACACCAAGCCAGTGCTGCCAGCTAGCTGCTGTGGGAAAAGGTGCTGTTGTGTCCTAACTCTACCCTGGGCTGTTATCCCTTTATTTTCAGAGTTAAGTACCCCTCAGCTTTCCCCATGTCCCCCATCTCCAGTTACACCAGTAGCTCACTTCCCACATAAGAAGCTTTCTCAGTCACTATGAAGACACAGCTGGCTGGCTGTTCATCCACACAACCAGAAAGCACTAGACTGCAGGTCACCACCATTCGCTGGTTCAGAAGCTAACAGAGAGGACAGTGACACTGACCCGACACACTGCTGCTCATCTCATAGTCACGGCAATTCACCCCGTAAACACAGGACTTCAAAACCAGTAAGGAAGCACACCCATGCAGGACAGGACATCATACCAGGGAGATGGGGGCCAATGATGTTTCCTCCCGTCTCCACTCACTACAGCAGCGGAGGGCGTGGGAAACAGTACCCGTACCCCACTTTATTTGCAAGCAGCACAACATGCAGAGCAAGATGGTACCTTTGGGGTGGGTGGGAAGCTCCGCTCAGGGGTAGGGGAGCTGCTGAGCTTCCCACTGTGGGCGTTTGCCTCCCAGTCATCAGCTGGACGGCCTGGGTCCCCAGGGCGGAAGGTATGGTTGCCCAGGGCCTCTTCCAGGGCTGAGGGCAGCGGGCGGGTAGGAGTGAGGTCTTGGGTGGGAATGGATGGAGGGGGAGGGATGGGGATGGGGGGTGGAGTGCGCTGCACCCAAGGTGAGGATGAGGTGCTCACGTGGCCTGATGAAGGCAGTACAGGAGGGGCTGGGACCTTGGGAGGTGGGTTGGTGGGTGGGGGGTGGGGCATCACAGGCAATGCCGAGGGAGTTTTGGGGGGATAGTAGAACATGTCCAGGGGGATGTCATCCAAGTCAGTGGTATGGAGGTGGAGCCCTCCGGCGAAGCGTCTCAAGGGTGGGGCCAGAGGAGACACAGGAGGTGGGGGAGGTGGGGGCCCTGTAGTCATCTGGGAGCGGGGAGGAGGGGGGAGAGTGAAGAAGTTCTGTCACTACTCTGTCCACAGCATATCACCAGCCATGTTCTGTCTTTTTCTCTTGTCGCTGACGCCCTATCACTCACACCAGAACCATGGGCGCTGCCACCCAGCTGCCCAGCAGAGCCAGTGGGGCTGGGATGGAGAAGGCCAAACACAGGAGAGGCCTGAGCTATGCCCTCTGGGAATGATCAGACAGTTTGCCCTCTAAAGTGGGATGCATTTGAGATATAAGGTGGAGCCTTGGTAACTACAGCACGGACAACGGGTCCAGTGAGGGACTGTCTCAGGACAGAAAGGGCTTGCGGTCATGCAGAAGATAAATTCATAAATACAGACTGATAGCCCCCATCCCAGGAGGTGATGGGAGCTGTCAGGGCGGGGCTGTAGACAGTGAACGCACACCAGGGTGGCCGGCGATAATTACCAGTGACATCACGCTCCCCTTCCCCCACTATGGCCAGAGCGCATTGTTCTGAAGGTGTCAGGAGGGTCCGTGTGAAAAGACATTTCTGTTACCTCAGCAATCTCATTCTCGGCAGAGGAGATCTGCTGGAGGCGGGTCTGACAGAGCCTCTCCACCCAATATTGAGTCTTTTCCGATTCCTCAAGGTCTTCCCGCTCAGTCTCAGACACCTGGGACCCAGGGCCCATGTCAAAAGGAGAGGACAAAGGGCACACTGAGTCATGTGAGCAGCAACACACACAGGCACTGCTCTAACACCGCCCCCCCCCCCCAGGCTGCCTTTGCCCAGTACTGGTTGGCACATCAGCATCTAGAAAAAAAACGGGCTTTTTCTACCTGGATCTGGGAAACAAAAGTTAGGAAGTAGAGGCTCGGGTGTCGGGGGAGACGAGAAAACCTGCAGGGTTTCATGCATTGCAGGACGACTCTGGCTCCCAGGAGCCATGTAAGCCCGAGGCTCTTGGGCTTGTTTCTTAGCGTCTTTTCCCCTCCTGGGGATTTAGCTTTACTCTTGTTTCCCTCCCCCCACCCCCCCATCCCCGCAAGGCTGCCCTGTCCTTAGAAACGCAAAGTCCAATCTCATTCTTCATTTTGAAGCTAATCTATTCGTAATGCCCGACCTAACGCACTTCGCATTTCCCAGGACTTCTCTGGCTTTATAATCTAATCAGCCTGGCACTGTGATTCATGGGAGCATTACAGAAAAGCAGAAAATAGGCTGCCCTCAGTCAGGAAGCTCAGGCCAACCAACCCACTCGAGACACAGAAGCTGCTGGCGCTGTCAGAGTACTTGCGACATGGCTAGGCTTAGATATATGCCCAGGTTGTAGCGGTCTAGCCTCAGACACACTGTGTTGATAGGGCAAACCTCAGACTCTAAGCATGTTTTAACTGGAGATATTTTTAGAATTGACATCTACACTAAAAAGTTGGACTCCCTAGACTGAGAGCCGAGCTAGCTTGGTGAGACTTGGCAGGCAGGGACAGCAGACTGAATGTGACAGCCAAGTAGCTGGCTAACCGGGCTTTCAGGAAAGGCAGCGGGGTTAGCCTCAGATAGCCCATGGGCTGGAAGACCAACTCCATTGCCATAACTCAGGTAGAAAAGCCTTGCCATAGAGTTATACCTTGGTGGGGTAAAGGGGGCCAGAGTTCTATACATCAGTGATTAGCCTGAACAGGAAGTCAAGCCTCAGACCTCCGGCCCTGAAGCAGGAGACTAGCCTTAATCTCAAACCTGCTCCTAACCTAGTCTTGACCTCAGTCTGACTCTCTAGCCTGGGAGGGAGGAAGGGCCTGCCTTTATATCCGTCTGTGGAGAACGAGGCCAAACCTGCCCTTGGAAGTATGGCGGGCAGCGAGCTGTGCCCAGGGCTGTGCACACACCTCCTGGGCCAGCCGGTTGATCTTCAACTGTTTCTCCTTCTCCAGCATCTCCTCCTTCTCTCTGTAGAGCTTTTGCTCAAACTCCAGCTCCTTCTTGTTCTTCCTCAGGTCCTGCAGGCTGTCGTACTTGGCTTTCTTCTTCTCTTTTCCTTTCTGGGCAGAGGGAGCGTTGTGCGTGGGGTAAGGGTGGTAAGGTGGCGCTGGCACTAACGAGGGACAGCAAACAGGGCATCCAGTGCTCAGACAAGACAAGACAGCCTGCCTCAGTGAGCCCCACTCCCAGCTCTGTCCTGTCACCCTGGGCGTCTGACCTCAGGTTGGGGTCAGGCAGGCCGCTGCTGGCCATCACAGAGTAGGAGACATACTCCCTCATTGGCCAGAACTGGCTTGCTGCCTCACCTAGCCCTGTGACCTTTTGGCTAAAGTTTGTAGCCCTTTCTGGGCTTGCTGGACTCACTACATCTCTAAAGCAGGGGAAACAGCTTTCCCATTGGCTCTCAGTCAGTGCCCATGAAAATACCATCTGGGAAAGGGTTTCGTAAATCTCAAATTGCAGCCTAATAAAAGGTGTCACGTTTACTTCCTAGGACCTGGGTGCTTGCCTTCCCTGGCATCAAAGGAGAAAGGTGGCTCCTGTTCAGATGCCAGAGATCAGATGCCAGATCCTGGGAGATTCAAGAAAATCTGGGGGAGCTAGTCAACCTGATGTGCAGAGGTCATATTTCATGACCTAGATGTGGAGCCCTAAGTCAGGGACACTGGATTCTGTCTTGACCTGTAAGTGCTACACTTTATCACCTAGACAGCCCAGAGCCAGCGCTCCCTCTAAACTGTATCTTCAACTGAGGACCATTTGAAGACTCCAGGACTGGAAGAGGCAGGGTCAGGAGGAAGCGACAAGCTCAGAGAGGTGAATCCCTTGCACAGAGTCAGACATCTGGGAAGTGATGGAGCCAGGCTCAGGCCTGAATCCCCCAGGTCCCAGGGGGCAGAGGAGCACAGCAGGTGGAGCACAGCAGGTGGGAGAGTGCTCCCATCACACAGCTGAGAGCACAGAGCCAGCACTCAGAAGAAGATGTGGAGAAAGTCAGCACTCAGGCAATTTCCCGGATAATTGAGCCTCTCCCTAACAAGCCTTCCTGCTTTTCTGCTCTGAATCAGCTGAGAGTCTGAGTCCTGGTGTGAGGAAGTGAACTTCCCAACAGTGGATGCAAACCTTTCACGACAGCTGAGGGTAGTGAATGTCTACAGACCTCTAATGGGTTCACCGTGCCCCAACTAAAGACAATCCAATGGCTCTCTAAGAATGGCTAATATGCGTTGGAAATGCTCACCTCCAGAGCATGTCACGGCATCCCAAAAAGATGCTTCTCCCTGCTTCAATTCTATTTATTTCATGTCCTACCCTGCTCACCAGGCCCCTAGCTCAGCTCAGAGGCGAACCCCCTCACCAGGAGCCAGAAACGGTCCGCTTAGTGGCAGCCAGCTAAAAGAAGAGTCATGGTGTCTCAGGGGCCGCCATGATAGGAACAGCCAGTCGATGGATTAGAAAACAAAACCAAACGTATAGCAATGTTGAGATTTCACAGTCAGAGCGGGCTCGTGAGAAGGGCCAGACATAGATAGCCCCTGCCACATCCTCAGTAAGAAGGCCAGCTGACAGACGTGGAAGGGCAAACTGCCATAGGGCATGCCCGTGAGCTCCTGCAGCCCCAATGCAGGTAACTTAGCCACCCACGAACCTGCCTGCCCCACCAGGCTGGGAGCTCCTGCACATCAGGCCATGTGCAATTTACTGAGTGCACACATTGCTGCAGCTACACATGTGTGGAGGGCACAGGACGGCCTTAGGTAGTGATCCTTAGGAGCCTTCCACCTCTTGTCTAAGCCAGGCTCGCTCATTGGATTGGAACTTTACCACAAAACTGTGAGTTTCTAGGGACCTGCCTGTCTCTGACTGCATCTTCGTCATCTCTGAGGATGCAGGGACCCGCTACCACGCCAGAGGTTTTACATGGACTCTGGGGTCTGAACTCAGGGCCTTACACTTGGAAGGCAAGTGCTTTACCTCCTGAAGTGTCTTTCCAGCCTCAGGTTGGTTCTTGTGAAGGGTTCTAGCCCGAACCGTGACTCCTCCAGGCCCTGCAGAGACTGAGAGACTAGGGCCACATGAACTGGTGGCCTCGAACTGAGGGGACTTAGTGCCAGGGTAGGAATAGGAGCCATGAAAGCTCTCCTTTCAGAGAAGGGGGTTTTGGCTAATGGCGCTCCTGCCTCTGGACACCCCTTTATACTCCTTAGCTCCAGCTACCGAGAAACAAAGCATCTCCAGCGTCTCGGGACAAAGCGATGGCTGATGACGGGTTTTCAGAGCTGGCGTGAGGGACGCGTTTGTGTCGTCCCTTTCATTGTCAATTATATCCATGCTTCCGTCCAGGCTGAGAGGAGAGATTCTATTGGCCAACAACGGTTCTCTTTGGGAAATGAAAACAGAACCCAAAATACCAGCTGATTTCTAGCATGACAAGAGAATCGATGATGGGCAATCCAGCCTGACCCCTTCACTCAGAGCAGATTCCGAGGACTGTGATTTGTGTGTGCGGAACATTCCAGCTCACTGTCATTTCCACAGCCATTTGTGTCTGAAGAGCACATGACTTGTGTGTGCTTATTCTTTCCCAGTAAAATCTATGTGTGTGTGTGGTATGTGCATGTGTGTGTATGAGTATGTGCATGCATATATGCAATCTATTTATGTATGTGTATATATATATATATACACACACGCATATATGTCCATGCACATGTGTATGGTATATGCTGTTCTCTTTAGCCAAATTCCAATAGAGTCTATAATGGATAGAATTAGTGGTCTAACTCAATGAGTGTCCCCAGAGTCCAGCCTTTAGCCTGCAGCAAGCATAGCTACAAAGGTAGCCTGATACAAAAACCACAGACTTACTTAAAAACAATATGAGATTATTTTTGCCAGGCTTCTGTAACTTGATTGTATGGGGACTCTGTTGATGGCAATGCCATGTCACAGTGTCAAAAGGTTGGATAGCACTTCAAGCCATGGACTCAGCCTGCGGCACAGAGAGGCACAGTCCTAGGAAACCACACACTCTCTGTGACTATAGCAGGCTGGGGAGGGATCCGGCAGGACATGTAGCCTAAGCCTGCTCGCTGCTGCGCAAAGCTGGGACCCCAGGTAAAGATGCATGCCTGCATCAGGCATACCGCTGCTGCCGTATGGCAGGGGTGTGCTGGGCAGTGAGCCCAAGCCATAGCCTTGCCGCTAAGGGACCTTGCTAGAGAGAGCTGAGCTGGTCGAGTGATGTCATAAATTGAGTTCACTCAGATTTATGCTGGTAGCCAGCTTTCTAAATACCAGGCCATCTTGAATGTCTAATATACAGTGCAGATATTAACTGTGGCATTTTCATAATCAAATGTTGATGAAATTTAGGAAGACAGAAGATGGGAGTTTTATGGGGCCTGCAGATAGTGTAATAAGATTTAGGCAGAAAATTAAAGGTCTCAGGGAATGGAAAGATACATAATCCTAGCCCTGGGCAGAGATAGGTCCGAGGCACAGCCAAAATTAATATGGTTGCTTTCCCAGACTGGGGTGCCAAATTCCACAAAAGCTACATCTGGCAAGGTCATCATGAACTGCTCTATGTCACCCACTCTGGCATCGTTAGCCCCATTTAGCCCAGGCTTCTGGTCTTGGCTCTGGTCCTGCTTGGCATAGCAAGTCTGAAGATGTTTGACCCCACCCAAGCCCATCAGAGCCACCCAGGGCTTAGGCAGTCTCATGCTGGGAGTGCGTTGTCCCCTCTAATGACACCTCCAACCACAGGTGCCCGTGCCAGGCATCAGAGAGACAGGGGTTGAAGGGTCAGCTTTGCAGAGGGAAAGAAATGAATGGAAAAGGCCACACAGCTCACGCCAAACTCAGCAGCACACGGCACCTTGCTCAGGCCCGTCCTACCTTCCGGATGGTTGGGAATTTGCCGTCATAACGGTAAAACCACCCAAAAGCTACAAGGACAGAGAACAAAGAATGAGACACAGCCTCCATGGGCAACAGTGGGGCTTGGGTTCCTGAGGAACGCGTGGCTTTGTGAAACCCATCAGCGAAATCGTGCTCTCTGGCCCGCTTCCCTCACCTGATGAGGCATCTGGGGCAAAGCGAGCTGGAGACCACCCGGGTGCCACCCTGATTCTCAGGCTCCATGTCACACCAACGTGTCTCCCCAGAACACTGGTTTCTGAAGCTCGTGCCAGAAACCAGAAAGACTGTCCTTGTGGAAAGACATGCTTTTCCAAATCCCAGAAGTGGCTACAAACACAAAGGCCCCGTGGAAAGAGAGAAAAGCTGATGCCTGCTCTCCCCATCTAAGAAACAGCTTTGAACAAAAGGCAGCTCGCTCCTCTGCCTGGAACTGCAGCCAGAAAGAGCCAAAGCACCTCACAGCACAGATCGCAGCCCCTCTTTTAACGCCAAAGAGAGGTAGTCATTCTGGAAGGTTCTGGAAGGACAGCTGTGGTAACAGCAAGCGGGAGAGAAGCTTCTAGAAGGCACCCCCCTCACCTAGGCCAGATAAACAAGGCATAGTCCCCTTGCCCAGACAGTGGGCAGCACTCCAGACCTGAGCCCTCAAGGCTAAAGGTGACAGCCCGTGCTCTCCTTGCTCAGGGTTAAGGTCAAGCACACTAGCTCAGTGGCAGATGTGGGAGGGGGCTGGGGGGGTCAGTCTTATGGTAGAGGCCAGAGTTGTCGGGAAGGGGACTTGGGTAGGCAGTATTTAAATATTTGAGCCAGTGGCTCTGCTGTACTGGCATGTGCCTGGTAAGTTTCCAGGCCAACTGTGAATCTTGTCCCTAAAGTTCAGTACTCAGAGCATCCTCACAGAGCCCAGTGGTTCCCTACCGCGGGCCAACTCTTTCGAGCTGGCGTCTCCACTATATCCGAAGGAGGTGGGCAGAGCAAGCAGGGCAGCCAAGCCAGGGAGCAAAGCAAGGGTGCCAACCTGCTGTCCCTGCTCCTCCGCGCTTCCATCCAGGTCGTCTGCAGGCTCCAGTTTGGCCTCCACTCCCTGAGCATCTACCCAAGGTGAAAAGAGGGGCAAGCCGATGAACCAAGAGGCTTCAGGAGAGGAGCTGTCCAGGAGCCTGGGGACCCGGGACTAATTGTCTCCAGGACGCTGCGAGGACAAGGGCAGCAATGGGGCTCAGGAGTCACCAGCTAACTATTCCTGCTCTGGCGGGTGCACACTGCACTTCGAACCTCGGTGGCTTTAACTCTTCTGTCTGTGAAACGGGTTAACAGCAGGGGCCTCTGACCCAACGTCATCATGAAGACTGTTTTGAGGGGCCCGGGGCTGAAAGCTGGAGGTACAGGGAAAAGGCAGGCAATGCCTAAGTGTTATCTAAGTCTGAGGAAAAGGGCTTTTCATGGGAGAGTGGACCTTCCTACTTCTCCCACTCCTGGTATTTAGGGATGGGCATCCCTTAGGGGGCGATCTGAGCTTTGTGGGCAGCAGACAAAGGCTGGGACTCCCAAGGAGGTGACATGCACAGGGTATGTTCTATTAGGACAACAGGAGTCTCCACTGCATGTGGAAAAAACAAGAACAAGAAACAAAGAACAGTTCTCCACTCCAATTATTTACAAGCTGGACCCTGGCCTCCCTGGGACCACAGACAGAGCTATAGAAGCCTGTGTGTGAACTGTGTTTCGGTATTTCATAAGGTCTCCTTTCTCAGGGCTGGCGTTCGCTTGCTTTGCTGTCAGCTCCAATCACATGTCCTGGACAGAGAGACCTCGGCACTTAGGGAAGGCAGCGAAGACACAGTGATTGGTTGGTTGGATAGAAAACTCCCATCAGCTTTCAAAGCATGGATGTGTTGAGTGAGTGGTCATTGAGGGGGCCCTTGAGGGAGAGGGTGCTATCGATGTCTCATTTAAGCCCCTCATCTTCCAGCTAGGGGAAGGAGTGCTTGATTTAAAAAAAAAAATAAGAATTTCCTCCCTCACACCCTGTGTTAAGCCAAGGAAGAGTCTTTTAGTCTTTTAGGTGTCTCTGTGACTGTGTGTCCTGGCTCTAAGGGCTGGGCAGTGTTGGATGTGGCTGGCCAGCCATGGGTAGGCAGGTGGCTGAGGGGGCTGTCATGGCCTCAAAGGGGACCAGGCTTGGGAGAACTGCTAATGCAGCCTGTATGCTTAGGTTGCTTCCTGTCCCCAGATCTGGACACTACAGGCTTTTCTCTGGTTACTCAAAAAGGCAGAGCACCCCGCCCCCCCCAAACCCAAATCAGATCTAACCTGCTGCCTAACTGGGTCCAGAGCAGAAGGGAGGTCAAGGGAACGGTCTGGGGCAGTTTTTGTTGGCCATACAGCCTTTCCTTCCCTCCATGGGCCGTGTGTGTGTGTGTGTGTGTGTGTGTGTGTGTGTGTGTGTGTCACTGTGTGTTTCTATGAGTGTCTGTTTCTCTCTCTGTTTTTATGTGTATGTCTCTCTTTTTCTGTGTCTCTCTGTGTGTACGTTTCTGTCTCTGTTTTTGTGAGTGTGTCCCTCTGTGTGTGTCTGTGTGTGAGTCTCTCTCTGTGTGTCTGTGTGTCTGTGTGAGTCTCTGTCTGTCTGTCTGTCTGTCTCTGTGTCTCTTTCTCTGTGTATGTTTGTTTCTGTCTCTGTGTTTTTGTGAGTGTGTCCCTCTGTGTGTGTCTGTGTGTGAGTCTGTCTCTCTTTCTGGTCTCTCTGTATGTCTATGTGAGTGTATGTATCTGTGTGACTCTCTCTCTCTGTGTGTGTGTGTGTGTGTGTGTGTGTGTGTGTGCGCACTTGTTTACCTTGACTCTAGACACAGCGTGACCAGCTGCCTCACACTCTGGTTGCCACGGTCTTCCTGACACAATGAACTGTGTCCTCAAACTGTGAGCCAAAGCAACCGCTACTTCCTTCACTTGTTTTGGTCACAGCAACAAGAGAAAGAACAAACCAGGGCTGGTGCCTGTGCTGTGAGGCTGGCTGGCTGCAGCAGCTGCCCCAGGTGGGCGGAGGACTCAGTCATCAATCTCAAGTTGTGTGCTGCCTCTGGATAGCATAGCCGGAGGACAGGGGAAACTCTTGATCCTTTTAGTCAGGAAATTTAATTTGGTTAAAAAGCATTAAATAAATACCTAGCTTGTGAAAGGGCTTTTATTTTTCACCATCCCTGAGAAGGTGTGCTTTCTGTGAAGGGTGCTACAGTGGCTCAGATTACCTCCACAAGAAGCAATTAAAATCGATTTCTCTTTTTCTGAAGCTCCCATTTCACTCACAAGAGAAACTAGCTCCTGTCTAAAATACGGATTGTTCACTGGAAATTTATCTCAGGCCACAGCCTCAGCAAATATAGACTAGCATGGGGGAGGCAGATGAGAGCTTGCTTTGTCGGTCCTGAGAGATGACACCTGTGCCCTGAGGCCTGGGAGGAACGCCCTAGGGGAGAGTGAAATGGAAGACTCTAGAAGTCCTGTGCAGCTGCTCTGCTGTTGGCAAGGGGGCTTCTCTGTACAATGCGCGGGGGTTGGGGTCTCAAATTGGGGGAATTATCTAGACCCATTGCAATGAGCAACCTTGATTCTGGGGTCCAGGGATACTCCCAACTGGAGGTTTCCACAGTCTAGGCCTGAGCACGGTAAGGTTAGGAGAACCTGCCAGTGCCAAGTACGAATAGAGACAGGTAGGGAGGATGGGAGTGAAGACCCATCCAGGAATGAGGGACTTGCAATGGCCACAGATGGCCCCACACTGATTGGAGCCCCTCTCCTCCACTAGCTCCCAGAACATCCTGGAAGACGGGCCTGAGAGCATGTGGGATGGAGGTCTGAGCTGAAACTGAAAACTGGGGGAAGACTGCTAAAGCGGAGACGGGAAAGGTAGCATGGCACAGCCCTCAGACTCCAGAGAGGTACATGGATGAGGCTCTCCTCTTCCTCCCCCTGCCTCCATCCTCAGCGTGTGGTGGCTAAAAGGCTGCACACATGCAGGAATGTAGGCTGACTCGCAACTTTGACCCCAGTTGCCTGCCAACCTTGGACCACCAGAGATCGACCCTCTCTTTCTCAATGCTGGTTGCAAGCCAACCCAAGTCCAGAACCAGGCCAGAAGACAGCACAATATCCAGCACACTCAAGTAGTCATCCTGTAAGCCAGTTCCACACCTGCCGAGCTCTCTGTCCCCTCTGCAGCTCCCCAAAGATCTACTGTATCTGTGTCATGGGGTACGGTGTGGGAGCTGGTGCATGAACCAGACCCCTGCCCCCAGACAAGGAGGCTTGGTAGATCGCTCCTACTCCAGGGCTCTGGCTCATGGTCACCACCGCCCCCTCCACCCAACTTCACTGCCTCTCCTCGAGTGACATACAGCCCAGACGGCCCTGGGATAGTCACCTGGGGAGGTACTGAGGAGGGGAGAAGACTGTATTTCTGTGTAGCTCCCTTAGCCTCAGGCCCTGGAAAGCTCCCTGCCACGCCCCCGATCCCGGACAGGTTCTACGTACACTTGGGCTTGCGAAGGGGCCCCGGGTGCACCTCTGCGGTGATGGTTTTGGGCAGAATGAGCTGTTCCTTTGAGCCCCAGTCTTCTTCCCATTGCTTTTTAAACTTCTCCTCCTCCTCCATGATCCTGAAACGAGACCCCCATACCTGTGATCGGAGGCAGGCCCTTCAGAGGCTCACTGGTTGCCACCAGAGGACCCTGGCCAGCTTGGGAAGGGTGGCTTTCTGGCACTAATGCAAGCCAATGCTGGGGGCAGGGGGCGGGTCTAAACTGGGTCTAAACACAGCCTCAGCAATGCGCCCTGGCTTAGAATTAAAGAGGGGTTGTGAGAGAAGAGAATCCACAGTGGAGTCAGCTGGGTCGGCAGGTGGCTCACCACAGTCTTGCGAGCATACGTAGGTCCAGGGCTGGGAGCGACTGAGCCCCTGACTTAGTCATTCCACCTTGTATGGAACAATAGCGTCAGGCTTGGCCTTACCCTGAGTGAGTCCTCTATACAAAGCAGCATTTGTCTCTGTTTTGAGGGAAAATGCAGAGGTAGGGTGACTCTGCAGCCTGCTTGTGCATGTCGACACCGCCATGTGACCAGGACCACCCATGGCTGGTCACTCCCACCACCTGTAACTTCCCAAAGTAAGCTGGGAGTGCACCAGTGCGTGGGTGTGTGAAAACTGGATTGGAGAAACAAGCCCCAAAATTTACTCTACACACTAGAGCCATCCACACACAGGGTGGGAGCAGCACCCCAACCTGGACCCCATGAAGAGAAGGACACCTGACATTGTAATGGCCATTGTAATGATCACCTGACCATCCAGCATATATCAAATGACTGACACGCATTGAAGGACTGATGGCCAGGCAGTTCCCACCTGTCCCTGGGCCTTCTGCTCATGTCACACTGTGTGACTTAGTGTGATGCTGTGGGATGATGCCGATGTGTCCATGTGTGATGCTGTG
>OU015752.1:71209790-71241999 GCA_907169655.1 Acomys percivali
ATGCAGATGTGTCCATATGTGATGCTGTGGGATGACACAGATGTGTCTACGTGTGATGCTGTGGGATGATACAGATGTGTCCATGTTTCCAACTAGCTGTCCTCAGGACATGCAGCCACGGCTACGAGACCTGGACCCCCACACACTTACTGCTCCATCTCCTTCCGGTATCTCTCATTTTCCTCAGCGGCCTTCTGGGCGATTTCCTTTCTCCTCCTGAAACACAAACAGAAGTTGCCCCGCATGAGGTAACTCTTCTTGTGGCTTACTGCTATAATTTTTTTTCTTTTTTTCTTTTTTCTTTTCTTTTTTTTTTTTTTTGCTGTTGCTCTTCCAAAGATGTTGGTTACCACTGTTGGCTGTGGAAGTGAGTCTGCAAAGTCTAGGCCCAGCGCTCCTGGGTAATTTCATCTGCAGCTGCTGGGCAGGGATTCTGTGCTAGGGGAGCAGGTGGCAGGTGCACATGGATCGGCTCCCAAGCAAAGGTCAAGCAGGGCCATTCGCCAGGCTAATTCTGTGAGGGGGAGGCCGAGCTGCCCCCTCTTCCCTCTTCCAAACACTTGGTAAGCACCCCAAATGCATCACAGCTGGTATTCTGACAGTGGTTTTGATTTGTGAGTTGCTTATCCCATTGACTTTCTCAGCCTGCTGTTCCAAAAATGCAAGGGTGAGGTTTATCACCGCAAGTAGGTGCTCCCGTGGGGACTGCCAGGCTCCTGACCCAGACTGTATAGATGAATGTCCCAGCCTGGCCACCTACGATTCTGGACACAGGCAACTTCATCTTCCCACGTCGCAGCCTTCTCGCCTACGCAATGGCTTGATACCATTGACTGCCCAGGGGTACCATGGGAGCTAAACTAGCAACATAAACGAAGGCACGGCGCATGCTCACTATGGCTGGCAGGAGCTTCTCTCTCTCTTTTTATAGTACTGTTGTCTGAAAGTCAGGTGTCTTTAGCAAGGAGCCAGGTTGTCTAAGGAACGGGATGGACGCCTATTCTGCCACTGAGGGCACAACAGGAAGAGTTCGAATGGGCCCAGGACAAGCAACCGGAAGTCCGCAGTGTCTGGCGTGGGGTGTGGGCGGGAGGGTCCCCAGCGGGCCACTCACTGGCGCTCCATCTCCTGCTGCTCCTGGAGGATCTTGTTGGACTCCATGGCCAGCCGCTTCTGCATGAGGAGTTCCTGCCGCTGCAGCTCGTGCTGCCGAGCCTCCTCCAGCCGCTCCCGGTCTGTCATGAACAGCTCCCGACCCTGTCAGGGGGTGGGAAAGGAAGCTCAGACCCTGGAGAGTGCAGACAGGCCCCGCCACAGAGTTAGCCAGGGATCCCGGGGGGGGCCCCCTCGTTTCCTTCTGGACTTACAGCTCCAGCTACGATGGAGATGGTCAGGCTGCGGCTGCTTTTCAGGACATTCACGGCCTGTGGAGACAGGGGGACGGTCAGCTGGGGCCCCTGACACTCTGGCGGGAGCAGTGCAGGCTGAGAGCATGAGGGTCTGGCTGGAAGATGTGTGTGGGGGAGGAGGTACAGCCGATGAGGACACCATGTCTCACCTCCTTGTGGTCCAGGTTGGAGAAGTCGATGCCGTTGACTTCTACAATCTGGTCTCCTGTCTGAGGGAGAAACAGAAAAGGGTAAGAGCGTGCGTGTGCGTGCATGTGTGTGTGCGCATGTGTGTGTGCATTGCTTGGGTGTGTTTAATCCTTACATTCATCTACAGGAAGGTCTCCTGGCATGCTAGACATATAGGCTGGTGGTCAAGCAGCCAGTTTCTTTTTCCAGGGAAGAGACCAGGTGGCAAGCTCTGATAGAGCTCTGGGAGGGCTCCAAGCTCATCCTGGCATTCCTCCATCCCATAATGGTTTTATTGGCTATCAAATATCACAAGATTAGAAGTTAATGCCTTTGCTAAGTTAGGATATTTCCTTTACAAGATTTAGTTAATGGACACAGAAGGCCTTGTTGGACTCTCATTATAGTGACAGGCATTGCTGACACTTATTGATTGGTGTTACGTGCCTGACACCTGACACAGATCCAGACTGAATGTTAATTTAATCTACAGGACAACTGTAGAAGAAGGAAGGGTCTAGAATCCTTATCTTGTAATCTTGAAGGTGAGGCATTTGTCTGGAGAAGCGATTAAGAGTCACAGCTCTGAGGGATGACCAGGAGCACTGGGGAAGAGGGAGGCAGAGAAAGTGCCTAGCCCCCCCCCCCACGGTCCCCACCCAGAGACCCACAAGCTCCCACTTTCCCCTCCATCCCTGCCCCCCCACACACAAGAGATATGGAAGGGGACGGGGGAACCTGTTAGACTCCTGGCTTTTTGTTATAGGCACACTGCTCGGAAGAAAGTGTCTCTAGTTTTGGATGGTTCAACATGGGGTAACGTTAGTACGTAATCCCCAGAGTTGTGACAAGGTTTAGAATGCAGAATGTCAACTCTGAGTATTATCACCATAACCTTAAGGCCGATGGCTGCCAGAGCTGAAGAAAGCTGCCTAGTGTTTCAGTGCCTCTTCTCTGCAATGCCTTTCCCATTGGGGACCACCAGGCAGTTACCAGCCAGCGCTGTCCAGGAAAAGGCTATGTGGGAAGGTGCAACATCTGTAAGTGTGCATGTGGCTCCCTGACCCTCTCCCATCCTGGTACTTACCTCCAACCCCACCTCTGCAGACAGGGAACCAGGCTTCACGTGGCTGATAAAGATGCCAGGCTTCTGAATGGGGCCACTGGAGATGCTGTGGGAGGCAGAGATGTGGGTGCCGCGGCTTGTCCCCTGCAGCTTTGCTCACTCTCAATGACCAGCCTGTGGCCCTCTGTTTAGAGGGTCAGCACTTGGAATATAGGTCACCCATAAACTCAAGGCCCAAGGCCTTTATCTCCCTTCCAGCTGTTCCCAGGCACCAGTTACAGAAAATTCCTTGTGATTTCATCTCAGCCCCTCACCCTACACGGCTTTTTTTTTCTTTCTAGAATTTTCCTGTTCATTCCTTATAAGATTTTCACCAGAACCCAGTTAAGCTAACTGCTCCCCAGGAATATTAGCGCTTCTAAATTATAAACAGCAAGGATGGTTCTTGTGCTGTTATTTCCTCTCCCCAAGTCTGTGGCAGACATCACTAATCAATCACAGCACTCTTTCCCAGCCAGCTGGAGACAGACTTAGACCCTTTCACAGAAGAGCACCCCAGGACACTGATGAGCGGTGGCACAGGTAGGAAACTTATCTGTCACCCTTGACTCAGGGTGTAGTGCCACTGGCATCTTTGTCACACAATATTGTAACTACCTCAGTGGGTTAGCTTCAATATTAGGCTGCCATCTCCCAGAAAGCAGGGACTTTGAATTTCGTTTTTATTTTTTGAGACAGGTCTTGTCTAGCCCAGACAAAGAGCAAACTCACTCTATAGCCGAGGGCAACCTTGGGTTTCTGGTTTTCTTGCCTCTGTTTCTCAAGTGCTAGATTTACAGGTGTGCACACCATGCTCGGTGTATACAGTGCTAAGGACTTGGTGCGTGCTTGGCAAACACCCTCCCAGTTAAGCTATAGCCTCATACTCAAGGACGGACATTACGAATCATTTATGGAGCTGGGTGTGGTGGTGCACATCTTTAATCCCAGCACTTGAGATGCAGAAGCAAGCAGATCTCTGAGAGTGTGAGGCCAGCTAGGGCTCTACAGTGAGACCCAGTACTTGATACTCATGAAGAGAAGTCCAGAGTTTGGTTTCCAGCCTCCATATCAGGCAGCACACAACAGAACCCCAGGGCCAGGGGATCCAATGACCTCTATCTACTGACCTTTGTGGGCACCCACTCTCAAGGGCACAAACATACGTGCAGATAGACACACACATAGATGAAAATTAAAAAAAAAAATCTTAAAAAATTAAATGCAAATGAAAATAAATAACAAGAACAACTTAACTAATAGTTGCATTTACCAACTGCTTACTACCTGCTGGCTACAGAGCTTGTGACTTTCTTTTCTTTTTCTGAAACAGGGTTTTTCTGTGTAGCCTTGGCTGCTTTGAAACTCACTCTGCAGACCAGGCTGGCCTCGAACTCAGAGATCAGCCTGCCTCTGCCTCCCAAGTGCTGGGATTAAAGGCGTGCGCCACCACTGCCCAGCCCTTCCTGCCCCTCTTAAGGGAAGGTTCCAGAACCATAGGCGACAGGAGACCTATGGCAGATAATTAGCTGGAAAACGTCCTCTTGCAGGGACTGAACTGAATCCAGGCAATATGGTTCTGTCTCTCAGGCTCTATTTCCTCATCATCACCAGTGCACAAGACCCATTGCGGGTAGACAAGAGTCCTCAGGAACAGCAGCGAGGAAAGGGAGAGACAGCCTCAGGGAGTCTGGGGTCTCCTGGCTGTCACTGAGCCCTGGGCATACCACCCACCTAAAGAGCCCCATGCCTGCTACCCACCTGCAGCCCAGGCCCCGGGAGCCTACTAGACTGATGAACACTTTCTTCTCCTTGGTTGTTCGATTGCCAGGTGAGGCCAAGCCACCTCGCACGCCCTGGAGGAGGGACAGGATCAGGTTATGGGGTTTACAGACATTCAAGTGGCCTCTTGCGCTTGAGACCCCCAGATGAAACCCCTCCCCCCATAGTCACAGAGACCAAACAACCATTATATCCCTGGGATGTGGGTCTGGAGGTCCACCACATCATAGGAGTGTGCCAGGTACCCTATGGGCCTAGGTGAAGTTCCAGAGGACCTGTTCCCCAGAACCATCCCTCCTTCAAGGCCAGCTGTCCAACCCCTAGTGTCTTACCCCAGACTCTGATACAAACTGATCCACATACTGCCATTTGAGGGGCTCCTCGGGGGAGCTGAGGGGAAGGGAACAAAGAAGAGGGGGGCCAATAAACACATGTGAAGGATCTGGGACCTGCGGTGCTTCGCCTCCCCCAGCCCAGAAGCAATGCTGGTTCAGGGTATGCCAGATCCTAGGAATCTTGGCCCACGTGGAGACCGACAGATAGGCCTGCTTACCTCTTCACAGGGATCAGTCCAATGTCTGTGGGAGAAAAAAAACCCAACATGTTAGGAAAGCTCCTATGCCCTGGCAGCTGGGACCACCTCCCATCCCCATCACAAACCGCCAGTCCCGTCTGGCCTCACTCACGTCTCACTTTGATGGACACAGTCTTCTTGGTGCGGATCAGGTTAATGACTTCCTCATGGGTACAGGAGGAGATGGAATAGCCGTTGATGCGGACAATCTCGTCCCCTACCTTGGCACACAGAGGTGGGACAAACATGGGGGAGGAGGGCCAAGCAATGGAGCAGGCCCACTCCTGATGCCCTCAGCCCCAGAAGGGACAACACCAAGCAAAAGCTTTAATCTGTGTACTGGTACCATGTCACAGCCAAACCATCCTCCAACAGTGGCAGGCAATGCTGCTTTCAGTCCCAGGATGAAGAAACCAAGATTGGGGGTGGAGAGAAGCCCGCACACAGTAGGTGTGTAACAGAGCGGAGGCAGGATTCAGGACTCCGTCCCCTCACCTTGGTTCCTGTGTCACAGCACTAAGGTACCACCGGGTTCTGGAATCCAGCAGCCATGTCTGGCCTTTGTCCCTCTCCACCTGCTGAAGCAGGCTCTTGTCTCTGTCGACAACTAACACACTGTGAGCTAGAATGGGGGCCCATGACTCTAGAGCCAAGCTCTCATCACTAACACGAACATACCTTCTCTTTCCTCCCATCCCGTGGAAACTCAATGAAGTTAAACTGACTTCTGATGCTGGGAGCAGGCAAACGTCAGAGAATGACCACGGGGCTCTGGGCTCCATTTCCCTTGGCCTCAAATCCTTTTAAAATTCTTATTAGTTATATGATGTGAGTCAAGTCTCCTGAATTCTCCGAACCATAGCTTTCATATGTAAAACAGGGAAAATCATGGGGCTGTTGAGAATTAAACGAGCACTGTGTAAATGTGTATGGCCAGTCAGTATGGGCCCCACAGCAGGTTCTTAATAAACAGTTTTTAAATTAAGGAGGCCCATGGAGCCAGCTCTAAGAGGCAGAGCATGGTGAGACTGCCCCCTGCTGGCCGCTGCTGCTGCCTCCTCCACGCCTGGGCAATCATACTGAAAGTCCGTAATGAGTAACGGAAAAGATGAAGGATCCTTAGACAGCAACTTCTCATGAGAGAAGACAGCGTGGTTGGGGTAGGATAGGCAAGAGACAGGTGGGGGTGTGAGGCCATGAAGTATTGCCTAAAGACATGGAGGCAGTAGCTGCCACACAGGGACGCAGCTCAGGTGTCCTTCTGCAGACCGAGGCTGTGGGCGTCCCTGAACCCACATGAGCTGGTCTCTTGGAGAAGGGTTGGGACAGGCAGGTGACTCAGGCTGGACTCTGAGGGCACAGGGTCTCCGGATCAGTTCCCAGCCTACGACACTCCTATACTTACCTGTCATTACCGCCAGGAAATGGCCTGCCCTCTGCCTGAGACACAAACGCACGTTTTCGCAGTGTCCTGACAGGAGCACTCACTAGAGAATGTTCTACATTTCTGGGGACACTGACTTCAGAGAGAACATCTGGATAATTCCTTGCACCTGTTTTTGTTTGTTTGTTTTATTTTGTTTTTACAACCCCAAAGGGCAGGAACTCGTGTTCTTGTTCTCATGGAACCTGCCAAAAGACCTTTATGTGGGGACCTTTAGGTGGCACTATGAAGAGACAGAGAAGGTCAGCAAGGCGAAGTGATTTGTTCAAAGTCACTCAGTAAGCAAAGAGGCTGCTGGGGTGCGTGGTCAGATCTTATGTTATAGACACCACATGTCGGCTCTTGGGTGTCTGGAAAAGGAGGGCATCTGGCCAAGCCTGGTGACAGTTCCCTGTGTCTGGCCTGCTATGGATTCCTGCCACCTGTTCGGAGCCCCAGAGTCCCACAGGAAGGCAGCGGTTACGCTGTCCGTTTTATAGCAGGGAATGGGAAAGGCACGGAGAATCATTTTCTACATGAGTAAAAGGCCAGGTGCAGAGGACATAGTTACATATAAAGAAAGTGTGAAAAACATCTTAAGTAGCCAGGAAGGGACAGAAACAATATGGTTGAAGTCGCAGGTAGGACCTGTTCGAGGGTTCAAGCCCCCTCAGGCCTCCCAACTTCTCAGGTCAAATCCCTCTTGACATCTAGAATCTTCTCTGTGCTGTCCTCACCATGAGGAACTTGAGCCCTGGTTTGGTCAATGGATGAAGGCAGTTTTTGTCCTGGCTCCTCCTGAGTGGAGTCCCCTGTGTCGCTACTACAGGAACTCACCGGGACCCCAGTCAGACCGATTCCCACACGGCCCCTGGATAGGGTTGCAGGATCAACTTTCCTCTCCCCCCTCGCTCTACACAGAACCCTGCAGAAGAGCCTTTGTATGGAGATCACGGTAACACCATAGTCTGTGGGGTAGTGAGACAAAGAAGAGATGGGCCCAACAGCCCCAGGAAAGGGGGAACAGTATTTCATAAGTCCGGGAGAGAGGCGGGCTGGCTGAGTTTCATGAGCATGCCCTGGTGCCTTCCTTCATAGGGAGCTGCAAGGAAGCGCTTGTCCTCAGAGGAGAGCTCACTCAGGAAAAAGGGGGGGGCCCAGCTAACACCAAGAGGGGAGCTCATTACCTTCTCTCCTCTGGCCGAGCTTCTGGGCTGGAAAATGTGCCACAGAGGAAAAGAACAATAGAGAGGCTGAAATTTCAGATGCCACCAAGAGAGCCCTGACACAGAGATTGCGAACAAAGCCTGGTCTGTCAGCTTGCTGTCGCTGTGCCCCTCCCTCCCCCTTGGCCTCAAACCATTAGCACTAGCGCTCCCTCACCCCCCCGCCCCCCCTCCCGCCCCAGAAGTCCCTGGTTTATCCCGATTTGGATGCTGACAACAAAATTTCTCAAAGTTCCTGGAGGTCGGCCTGGCCCTGCTCAGACACAGAAGTGTGGGGACCACAGGGGAGAAGCCTGGGGTTCTGACTCAGCTCCAGGAGACCCAAGTTCAAAGCCTGGCTCTGGGGCTCACTGGCCTCTGTGTCTCTGCACACACTATAAAATGGGCTGATGCATGTGATGTGTGTGAAAGGGTTCAGCAATTCCTCCTCTGTCAACTTCACGGCCCCAAAGCTGTGAGCACCGTCTCATTTACTCCCCTGTTTCTCGAACAATCCAGTGAGTCAGATGACTTTAAGGGTGAGAAAAGCAGCATCCAGGGCCGACTGAAGTCACATGGCTAAAGGAAGGCAAGGCCAGGATCCGAATGGGATGGTCCAAAGGCAGTGTCTACATTCTTAAGCATCACACTGCATTAGAGTAAAGGGTGATCCTGCACCAAGCTGCAGGTGCCTGGCCTAAGCCTTCAGGAAGTAGGGGAGTAGGGGAGAGGCTCAGTGACAGTGGCAGGAAGCAGCAGTCAGTTTCCTAGCTTGACCCAAGAAAACAGGCAGGGGCTGGATAAGAGTTCAGGGTAGAGTATTTGCCTGGTATGTGTGAGAACAGACACAGACACACAGACACACAGATACAGACACACACACAGACACACAGACAGACACACACAGACACACAGACAGACACAGACACACAGGCACACACAAGACACAGACAGACACAGACACAGGCAGACGCATACCACACACACACAGACACAGACTGACACACAGTTACACACCACACACACATAGACACAGACAGACAGACAGACAGACAGACAGACAGACAGACAGACGCATATACACACACACTTTTCCTGTATCCTGAAAGCTTCCAAACACTCATCAAAATACCAGTTGGAGGAGAATGGGGAAATAGAAGGATCCAGAAGGTCCTAGAAACCTACAAGAAGAACATAGTGATGGGTGGATCTGGGCCCAGGGGGGTCGGCTCAAACTACTGCACTAACCAAGGACAATACAGGCAGTAAACATTGAACCCCTACTCTGATCTAGTCAATGGACAGGACATTCTCCACAGTTATGTGGAGAGAGGGACTGACTCTGACGGGAACTCTGGTGCCCCATATGTGACCACCTCCATTTGGTGGGGAGGCCTGATGGAACTCAAAGAAAGAATAAGCAGACTACCAAGATGAGAATTGGTAGCCTGTGACCTTAGAGTGGGGGAGGAGGTCCCCCTCGGTCATAGACCTAGGGCAGGGGAATAGGATGAAAGTGGAAGGGAGGGAGGAATGGGAGGTTACAAGTGATAACAGTTGAGATGTAATCTGAATAAATTAATAAAATAAAATAATACCAATTGGACTCTTCCTTTCTCCCCCAAGGCTTAAGAAAACAGTGTCCACATTGTGTCACAGAGTGGATCAGGAGAAGATGGGGCGTTTGTGACCCTGGTCCCATGCCACCGGCTGACTTACCTGCAGGCCAACGCTGTCTGCCTGGCCACCTTTGATGAGGTGGGAGATGAAGAGTCCACAGCCGAATTCCAGGCCACCACGCACGCTGAGGCCGAGGCCTTCGGGGTGCAGACGGTCCAGGCGCACCTCCTTCAGTTTTCTGTTACAGCGATGGGGTGGCCAGTGATGGCCACGCTCAGGTCTAACGGCCAGGCTGGCCCCTCCCAGCCCTTTGCCCCTGGCCTGGGGACGCACCTGGACCGTCGTGGTGTCAGCTGGTCATACTCCACCTGGTGTTTCAGTGGGATCAGGGGCCGGATGGCATCAAACAGCGGCAGGCGGCTGGGCTGGTTGATGACCAGTTTCAGGTCCCCCACCAGCACGGTCACATCCATGGTCCTTAGGAGAGGTCAGAGGGTGGGTGAGTGCCTGAGGTGTCACCCTGGCTGTGACCTTTGACCCACCCACTGCACTGAGTGAATCAAAAGCAAGCTGGATGACAAGAGACAGCAGATAAAGTGGCTGAGGCTGGCTTTCTTCTTCTGTCTTAACAGTCATGCTCTATTGAACCTATCAGGGTAGCTACCCCACCAGACTGGAAACATCCTGAGGGCAGAGAGCAGTTTTTTTTGTTTTGTTTTGTTTTGTGTTTTTTTTTTTTTAAAGATTTATTTATTTAAGTATACAGTGTTTCACCTGCATGCACATCTGCCCACCAGAAGAGGGCACCAGACCTCACTGTAGGTGGTTGTGAGCCACCATGTGGTTGCTGGGAATTGAACTCAGGACCTTTGGAAGAGCGGGCAGTGCTCTTAACCACTGAGCCATTTCTCCAGCCCCATGGGCAGTCTTTCTTACTCACAGTATACCCCTGAGCCCTAACCCAGAGCCAAGAAGGAAGTGTTTATATGAACAGGTACTGAAGCTGCGAGCACGTGAACAGCATATATGTGGGATCCCAGGAGACAGAGCATGTGCTGTCTTAGGATATCACCCACTCTGAACTCCTGTGACACAGATGGCCTGCCTAGGCTTGGCAATGCAGACACACACACTTACTGGTGGTACATCCGCAGCACATCATAAAGGTAGTCCTTTTCTGCATCATTTTCAATTAGAAAATCCACCTGGAAAATCCAAAGAACGGAATCATAGCTGCAGGTCCCATGTGTACCTAGCGTGCCCACAGCAGACCTGGGGAGGCGAGGTCGCTATCCAGAAAGCCCACAGCAGCTCCTCAGGGTAAGGATGGGAGGAGAGGAGGAAAACCAGGAACCAAACTGTCTGGCATACCAGACCCGTATAAAACATGCTGGAATAGCCCAGAAACATCTTATCCCCAGGCAAGGCGACAGAGGCACACACAAGGCTGAACACATATGTGCACACATGGACCCCATACAGCAATGACACACTCCCATGTTACTGCTGCCACACTCACGGCTATGGCACCTGTGTCAGGAAGAAGCCCACTGTCTCACCTGATGGTGGCTGTAGTGACGGATAAATGCTTTGAGGAAGGATTTGGGCCACTCACTCAGATAACACATCCTGCCCACCAGAAGCACCCTACCGCCAGGTTCCTCGGTGCTGCCTATGCCGGGGCGCTTTGCCCTAGCCTGGCCTGGCCTGGCCTAGAGTTCTGTCCACTAGTCAGCCTCCTGGCCACTCCCTCCCCATCCCCAGTGTCCCCCCAGCGGGGAAGATTAGGTTACATCATTCCATCTTTTGCTGACGTCAATAGCTGGGCCTCCAAGGTCAGGTACAGGAGCTATTTCATTAGCACCTCCATCCCTGGGGAGCAGGGGTGGCGGGGGGGGAGGAGGGGGGACCCAGGAGGCCCAGATTCTGTACTTCAGGGAAGATCAGGGCAAATCTCCAAGGGATGCACCCTTGGGTTTCTCTTTAGCCCAAGACTAAGCAGCGAGGCCAGGCAGGTGCTGGAAGGGACATTGGGGACCTCCTGTCCTCTGGTCCCCAGGGCTGGTTGTCATTTCCATGCCAGGCTCTGCCCTCCCCGGGAGAAACTCCTGCAAAGCTGGGGTCTCCTGCCTACCTGGAGCTTGGGGAAGACCTGGGCCACCGTGCCTTCTCCTCAGGAACCTCAGAGACTTTGCAAGACCCTGGAAGAGTCTGTCCATCCCAATGTAGTGAGGACCCTGAGGCCCAGCCCTTGGGACTTGGGATCTGAGCAGTATTAATTTGGAAGTCCCATACCTCCTATAGCTACACAAGTGCTTGACTGAGGACGGGAGAAACCCGGAAGGCTGTGCTCCGGGGCTGAGCTCCAAGGGCTCAAAGAATATATGATGACGACTCTCTGACTCCCGAAGCTTCCCCAGGAGCACCCTCCCTCCTCACTGTGGGAAGCTCCCTGCGGCTAGGAGACGGGAAAGGGGCATCACAGATGTACTGAATCACCTAGGACCAGGGCCAGACAACTCTCCATTTGTAACATCATGTCAACTGAGTGCCTCCTGGCTCCAGGGCGCATGTAAAATCAGAGGCAAGGGTGGAGATGTAGCTCCGTGACAAGAGGCTTGGCTGCCCCACCTGAGGCTCTGGAGTAGATTGGCATCATATTAAAAAAAGGGGGAGGGGCATAAAACCACTCCTCTTGATTTACCTAAGCCCTTGTCCCAGCCTACTGCTCTCCCTGGCCCTGCGGATCTCCTTTTAGCTCCTCTTATAAGCCAGACCCCCCCCCCCCCCGCCCCAGGCCCAGGCATGCGCTGTCCCCTGCACCCCCCTTCACTGGCATGGCTGGCTTCTTTCCCTCAGAGGGAAAGATCTTCTCATCTGATGACCAACCTACTCCCACATCCGGGAAGTAGCTCAGTTCTTCCGGGACATCACTAACCCTCTGTGACCTAAGATTTGTAGCTTTGGGGAATTCGTCTTGTTGAGGAGAAGGTGAAGATAATGTCAAGCTACGTTCCTCGCGACTAATACGGAGTGAATACTCAACAAATAAGCCTTGAGTGGATTCATTAGTCCCCCTGCTTCTTCGTCTGGCCATGCCCTTCAGGGATAAGAGCCATGGGGACAGAAGGAGATGGGAAATGACGCTTGCAGGGCTCCCAGGAACTTCCATGGTGGCATTTGTTCAAAGCATCTGCCCTATGAGACCTTTATTCTCACACCATAATACAGAGAGTGTCGCAGAAGTGACCCAAGGCCACAGCTAGCAAGCAGCACTGAGAGCTGAGGCCAGGTCTGATGCTAAGCTCACACTCTTGCTGTTGTGTCACTTCTGGTAGGGCTCGGGCCTCCCGGAGCAAAGAGCAGCCGAGTCCCTTTCAGTCCCCAACATCCAGCCCTTTGCCAAAGGCTTTAGAGAATAGGTGATCTGTAATCCTCCTCTCTCTTGTTTTTGCTTGTTTGTTTGTGGTTGAGACAAGGTCTTACTATGTAGCCCTGGCTGGCCTGAAACTTACTATGTATTGTATTTGAGCTGGCCTCAAACTCAGAAATCTGCCTGCCTCTGATTTCCGAGGGCTGGGATTAAAGGCAAGCACCACCATACCTGACTCCCTGCACTGTTATGAAAGCTTTGGGGGAGCCTGTTGGCATACATGAAGCTCTAGGTTGATACACAGATGCCCACCCTCCGCCCCACCCACACACCTACCATTTCACCTGGTCCATAATAAGGGAGAAAATGGAATATCTTTTAAGTGATGCTCTGAACCCCAGCGGCTTGGCTCTCTAGTGGGAGTGTAACAGTACTGTCTGTTGAGCTGGAGTGAGGCACCTAGTCTAACTCACCGTGGGCGGGGACAGGAGGAAAAGGACAGGAGAGGGACCCTCCCATGGGCAGAAGCCTAGGGACTGAGCTCCAGAGACCTGCACCTGCCACAGGCTTAGGATTAAGCAGCAAGGGAATGTCCTCACGGATGACACTTCCTATGCGCTGGCTGGAGACAAGAAAGTCAGGGTAGGTGTTGGCAACATTTGGGTTCAGGATTCTCTTCTTTCTGTCTTCCGAGAGTCAAGCACAGGCACCTGGAGATGGTCTCCCCAGAAAACAGTTCCTAGGGTCCTAGATCCTGTGGACAGCTCTTAGATGTTGACTGTTGCATCCAGGACCCCCATCCACAAGTCACACCCGACTGCTCCAATTCAGAGGCAGCCTGCAGGCCCAGCTGTGCCTCACCAGTAAGCTCACACAACCCTGTCCTGACTCATCCCCTTCTGCAGGGTCATCTCTATATTATGTGTAGGACTCAGAATGTAGCCAGGCAAGCGTCTCCCCAGATACAATAGAACCTTGGCAGGGTTTCTCTGTGGAGCCCTGGCTGGCCTGGAACTCACTCTGTACACCAGGCTGGTCTCGAACTCACAACAATACTCCTGCCTCTGCCTCCCAAGTGCTGGGATTAAAGGCATGAGCCACCACTGTGCCCGGCATCTGCAGCCTCTCTTACACTACCTTACTCATCCTTTCAAAACCAAGGAACTAAGGAGGGAGGTATCTCTTTCCTGTGCTTCCCTTTGAGTGCCCTTGTCCAAAGTGCATGCACTGAGCATCTACTGTGAGCAAGATGCCAATCTTCTTTCTCTAACTAACTTTAGTGTTTCCTTCCCTAGGCTCCCACTCACCATGGGAACGCCCAAACGGAGCACACGGTGCACAGGAGCTGTTAGGGTCTCTACCACACCACCACCGCCATCTCCCCCTAGCACTAATTGTTTCCTGCTCATGCGCAGCACATGATGTGCTCTGAATACTTCTCTCTCTCTGTGCTCAGGACCTTAGACTGCGACACTGAGTAGATTGTAGGTTTGGCCTTGGTGGCCTCATCTCCTGGGGCTTGTCCTCAGGGGCTGGCTTATACAATTCTACTTCGTGGGTGGACCTCTCAGGACAGGGAGAAAGACGGTGAGAATCAGTTAAATAATTCATGTTGCACTCTGCAGGCTCCTTGAGCCGCTGTGGGAATTAAACGGGCTGCATGCAAAGCAGTTGGTGTGGCTGCCAACGGTGTGCTCTGCCTTTCCCTGCCCAGCTCAGCCCAGCCTTCTCCCAGGCCTAGGGGCTTTACAAGGCGGGCCTTCTGATGCCCTCTGGCTTGCTGCTGTGTTCATACAAGCAGGACACCAGCAGTCTGGGGAGGGAGGAGTGTGTCCTTGGTCCCTGATGGCTTCTTGCCACCAGCAGTCCAAGCTGTTCAGGTAACCCTGCCCTTCCCTACAAGTTCCTCTGGGTTGGGGATGAGCTCATCCTGGGATGAGCGTCCAGTTTCCTGCAGCAGCCCTGGCTAAGGTGAGCTTGGCATTTCTAAGGATGGTACCCAGACCCTGACAGTTTGCCTCCAGAGTCACCTCTTCGTGGCCACAGCTCTCATCAGTCCCTACTCTCCCTTTGTCCCCACCCCTGTCTCCGTCCCTCATGCTGTACTGGCTTTTCCGCCTTTGCTCTCTTGTCTCCTCTGCACCTGTTTGAGCCACAGAGACTGGAGTGTAAGCGTGAAGGGTGGGCCAGCAAAGCCCTCCTGGACTGTTTCTGTATGTCTCCCTGCCCCAGTTTCCTGTGCGTAAAATGCCCATACAGTCTCTTTAAAAAAAAATGTCTGCTGTGCAGTAGTGGTGCACAACTTTAATCCTAGCTCTTGGGAGCAGAGGCAAACAGATCTCTATGAGTTCGAGGCCAGCCTGGTCTACAGCTCGAGTTCCAGGACAGCCAGGACAAGATTTCACATCCTATAAGGGATAATAATTTTCATCATTAATTCAATGAGTTTACTATAGAAAGAGTCCAGGGCAGCCCCTAGAAAAGTAGGCTGTAATGTATGTTTACTAAATAAGACTAGGTAAGAATGAGAAGATGAAAGTTCTGAATTCTCAGAAGGTGACAATGCGTTGCCCTCCATCAGCGTCGGTGGGATGAAGGTCCAGACTTCCTTCCACACCTGTTTTTTTATCTTCTGTCCTAATTTCACTTATGATGCTATGATGAGAACACCCTAATGTCCAAAAGCAACTTGAGTGAGGAAAGCGTTAATCTGGCTCACAATTCCGGTTTATAGCCCATCATTGGCCAGGAGTCTAGGCTGGAAGTCAAAGGAGCCAGTCAAATAGCACCCGCAGTCAAGGGCAGAGAAAAATAAATGTATTCCTGTTCCTTGTTTTCTTATTCTCATGTGGCATCCTCACTCTCTTATACTGTTCAGAACCCCCTGCCTAGGGAATGGAGCCACCCACAATGGGCAAGTCTTCCTGCCTCAATTAACCAAGACAATCCCCACAGACAAGCCCACAGGCAATCCAGTCCGCTCAGTTCCACAACGGAGACTCTTCAGGTGATTTCAGGCTGTGGCAAGTTGACATTTAAACCAAAGGGACACCGTCCATCTTAAAAAAAAAAAGGAGCCCAACACATAATTGAAGTGTGGCTGACATGTAAGAAGGCGTTTACATTTAACGTGTACAATTAGGAGAGTTTGGGAAGGTAATACTCCTGTGAGAGCTTCATCATCACAGTCATGGACATAGCTTTCATCCTGTCTGGACTGTCATCTTAGCTGGGCCTGGTGGTGCAGCACTATAGTCCCAGGTCCTTAATGGGCTGAGGCAGCAGTGCTGCAAATTCAAGTCCTAGCCAGGCTAGAGAGAGTTCAAGGCCAACCTACGCAAGTTAGCAAGGTCCTGTCTCAAAATAAAAAGTATAAAGAGTGCAGGCCTACTGGTGTGTGCCTGTTAGAATTCTGTTTCAGGCGGCCTACCTGTGATGTCATTGCTTACCTGCCATGGGGGCGTGGCCCTGCCCAGGGCTATATAAAAGGACAGACACTTCTTGTGGGTCTCTCTCTACCCCCTCTCTACTCTCTTCCTCTTTGTCTCTGTCTCTGTCCTTCTCTCTCTCTCTGGGGTGCCCCTCCCCCTCTCCTCTCCCCATGCTCATTTAATAAACCTCATATAATTTAATGTCTGTTGCCTGACATCTTATTATCTTATATTAAACATAAAAATGTCTACGGCTAGCCCCTGGGAGGTACAAGAAGGAGGATTAGAAGTTCAAGCTCAGCTCTTCTGTATGCAGTGAGTTTGAGGCCGCCCAACTTAGGCTACAGGAGACCCTGTCTCAAAACAAAGTGAAAGGGAGCTGTTAGTGTGGGTCAGCTGGGAGTGTGGTAGTGACGTCTAAAATGCAAGGCTGGGCCTTCCATTACACCTCCAGGTCCCCTGTGTGACCTGGTGACCCTCTTGCCTTCCCCTCTAATCTGGATCCCTGGTGATAGCCTGGGTCTCCCCCCTTCCCCCACCCCATCTTTACTCTTCTGGGTGACCACTGCCTTCCAGGGCTTTATGCCACTCCTAGCCCAAGAACTCTAGAAGGCTCACCTCCACCCTCTCACAGTCCTCCCCAGTGAGCATCCCAAGGGGATTCAGGTTTGCTCTGTCCCCCTTGGTCCTGCTCCTCAGCAACAGGTGGTCGTCAGCAAGTGTCAACAGAACAGCCTAAGCGCTCTACTCCCAACCTCAATTAACAGGCAAGTTGTGTCCCCTACTGAGTCGAGCCCTCTTTCTACTCCGGGACCGGGACCGCAAGGGCGGATCCTATTCGAATGTAAACCATGCTCTCCGTAAGTACTTTCAGTTAGCTGGCTTCCCTCAACTCATTTTTGCCTACACCTAACCCCTTACTCCCACCGCCCTCCACTCTGCAACCCCTGAAGTGCGGCAGGCAGGTGCTTTCCTCTCCGCACCTGCTATGGTTCCTTCTTCCTCATACAACGCATGGCACCTCCCTCCTTTTCAGACGGGGCCTCTTTAGAGGGGCCATCCTGGTGGCTGTACACAACACACCACCTGCTGCTCTCTAGCCCCCTTTCCCCGGCTTACTTTTCTCCCAGCATTCATCACAGCGCCCCACCATAAGATACCGTTAGTCTCCTTGGTAACTGTCTTCCTCACCAGGGCAGGCTCCTGATGAGGGAGAGGCTTTGTTCTGCTCTCTAGCACACTCAGAACTCTTCCCGGCATAAGATTAGGAGGCCAGTGAGCGTTCATTGAGCACATGGGTGAATGAATGAATGAAGGAAACGAATGAATGCATGCATGCATAGCAAACCCTAGAAGGGGCGGGGCTCTTCGGGTCTCATTCATTCCACCCCTCCCTCCCGTGACTGGTCTCTCGCTGCCTGGCCTGGGGCAGGGTACACCAGAGCTGCTCATAAATGTGTGGTTGCTGGAGAGGCAATAAACATTCTTTGAGCAAATGAGTAACTAGGTTTCTGCAAAGGCTGCTGGGAGCAAAGAGACTGCTTTGAAAAGCTGGTGCTCCACTGGGCTCCAGGGAGAGCCGTAGTCCCAGCTAAGCCAGCTGGTTCTTTCCAACCCACGCCTGTTCCCTCCTAGTGGGAAGGGCAGTTAGTGCTGTAGGTAGTGTTGGCTGCTCTTGGACTAGAACCTTGCAAGGCAGCAACTGGAGTGAACCTTAACACTAACATGTGCAGACTTTGCCTGGGGATCAGAGCACCCCACACTCGAATTCCTACCTAATCCCGTCTCATACAGGCTCTGTGTACCCCCTCACTGGGAAGGAAACAAGAGCCTAGAGATTCAGTGGCTTGTGGCAGGGTGAGATTTGACCTTAGTGTTGGGATTCTCCTTTTTTTTTTTTTTTTTTTTTTTTGAGACAGGGTTTCTCTATGTAGCCTTGGCTGTCCTAGACCAGGCTGGCCTCGAACTCACATCGATCCGCCTGCCTCTGCCTCCTGAATGCTGGGATTAAAGGCGTGCATCACCACCTCCCGGCAGTGTTGGGATTCTCTGAGAGCCTCCTACATGCGTAGATCTCATT
Source organism: Acomys percivali (assembly GCA_907169655.1). Lineage (NCBI taxonomy): Eukaryota > Metazoa > Chordata > Mammalia > Rodentia > Muridae > Acomys > Acomys percivali. The sequence continues at coordinate 71,227,961 of OU015752.1, forward strand.
CAGCCTTCATGATAATGTTATTAGTTAGATGGTATGCCCCGATCCACAAATTTCAGAACAAGTCACAGAGAGGGCAAGTAACTTCTTCTAGCTCACCCAGCACCATCCATGACAACACACTACCTTTTATTTTGTTTTGTTTTTAGTTTTTCGAGACAGGGTTTCTCTGTGTAGCCTTGGCTGTCCTGAACTCACTTTGTAGACCAGGCTGGCCTCGAACTCACAGCAATCCACCTGCCTCTGCCTCCCGAGTGCTGGGATTAAAGGCATGCACCGCCACCACCACCCGGCAATAACACACTACCTTAAACGCTACCTCTAGCAACTAAAGATCTAGACTGCAAACTTCAGCTTAGGAACGCGTTTGCCCAAAAACACTCAGGACACGGATGTATGAAACAAGCAAACAGCAAGCTATAAATTCCACTCAGCTTGCCTGCGTCTCTACCTCGACTTCCCTCTCAGTTCCTGGATGATCCCTGGCCTGGGAGGGGAAGGTTGTTGTATCTGAGACAGCAGGGCACAAAGTCCATCTGGGCCCTTGCTAACCGGAGACACCTGCCCTGCCTGTGGTGTGGGGACATTAATAGGTAATGACTCTGAGGAGGAGCCCGGACATGGAAACGCAGAAGCCAGAGAAGGCTCTCTGTCCAGAACTGGGGGAGGAAGAGTGGGGTGAATGTGGGATCAAGTCAGACATGAGAGACCCTGGGGTGATTCTCTCAAAAGTGTAGGTAACAACATTTTCACAGATGGTGAAAGAAAAGCTGAAGTTACTCCTAGCCCAAAGCCAGGAAAGAGAAACTCAAGCTCAGACAGGGGACAGGAGCCTTTAAAGTGGGTTGACTGAAATCTACACGCAGCAAACATTAACTGTGGCTAAGATGTCTCCCCACACATCCCTGGGCTCACAAGGTACCACTGAACACAAGCGCTCCCCTTGGCATTCACCAGCTGCCCCCTCCCGCTGGACTTTCAGTCACCTCAAGACGTGAGAGCAGGGATGCCTTGGCCTTGTGTTCAGGAAGCTTCCATCCTTTCTGCCCCTACCAAACCTTGATCCCAATATTCTGTGCCCAAGGCCTGTCTCCTACCCGTGTGACAAGCCGTGTGAGGACACAGGTAAGTGGTTGATCCCTGCCATTGGGGCCTAAGCTCTTGGCCTGTAACCTCTGTGGTCTCGCAGTGAGGGCCTCTATTGAGAAGGGAGGGGAGGGGCACCTCACTTTAGGTACTGGGAAGGGGTTCAGCTTGGTATCAGGGGACACAGCTCCCTACCCTGGACCAGGCTGTGACTAGCTGTTGACATTGGGTTTACCCCAACCCCCCCCACCATCTGGGACCTGGTAGGAGATCCAGTACTGGGTCCCCTGCCTTCCCGGTATTTTCTGTGACCTCCACAGACTCTGCAGCCTAGGAAACACTTTAGGAAATTCCTGATTCCAGGCAAAGTCTTGGAGGACTTTGAAGAAGCAATGTGGTCCCTCACTGGGGCATACCCAGGGAGGTAGGATTTAACTCGAGGGGTCTGCCAGGCCAAAGCCAGGCTCTTCACACCCTCAGCACCTCTGTGGCCCTTCACCTGAAGATTGTCTGTACTGTTTCAAAACTGCCCCTCTGCCTGGTTGAAATGTCCCAGTGAGGGTAGGGGGCCGCCCAGTTATTCCTAACTCCTCAAGGGGGTCAAAGGGCAAAGAAAGGCTCAGTTTCCCTTCCTCCTCCTTTGCCTGGCCCAGACTCTTGCCCAGGTCCAACAGACATGGGCTGAGGGCACTAGTATGGGACTTGTCCACTAGTTGGGTTCTCTGTCCAGTCCCCAGTCCCTGGAGGGCCAAAGGAGAAATGGCATTTTCTGGAGAGGGTCATTTTAGTAAGCCCTTATACCAGGACTCCTAGTGTTCCTGCCTCATTTTGCTGGGGGACTCTCCCCCCCAACACACACACACCTTCAGAAATCCCAGCCTGCTCCAGGCCCTCAGACAAGGGAGAAGGGTCTTGTCCGTCTCCCACCCACCCCAGCAGGGACTCCACAGTGCCCTTTGTGCTGGGCACCTCTCAGCTCTAACCTTGTGTCGGAATTCCCGGGCCACCTTCCGGTCCATGGCTGAGCCTGATCCACCTGCTTCCAAGTTCGTCCGGCTCCTTAAAGTGCCCTGCTGCTGCGGTGGTGCGCCCGTGGATCAGCCACCAGACCAGAGGACTAGCTAGCTTTCCTCGGGACTAGGGGGCGGGGTCTGGGAGAAGCGGGGGCGGGGCCGGCTGGAGAAAGGGCAGCCTGGAGGCGGAGTCACCTGACCTGAAGTTCAGCACCGGAGGCCCTGGAAGGAAAGGGACTGCTGTACAAATGTTCTGATGGTGGCTTGGTTAGTAAGGCTGGCAGTCCCCACCCCCCGCCCCACTCCCTGGAGTGACACACACAAACACACACACACACACACACACACACACACACACACACACACACACACACACACACACACACACAGAGTTAAGGCAGAAGATCGAGGTGACGCCGCTGGCCGGGTTTGGGAGGTTGTCTGAGACTTCTTTCTAAAAGAAGGTCTGATGTTGCCCAGGCAGGCCTTGAAATCAGTCTGTAGCCCAAGAGAATGCCTCTTCTACCTCTATCTCCGAAGGGCAAGCCTGGCCCACCGTACACCTGGCTGAGGTTTGGAACTTTTGGAGGTGACACTGGTGTAGAGGTTCAGAGTCTCCCCATCCCTCCATCCCACTCCCACCCCACCCCCACCTCCACCCCTGACTCCATGTACATCTCACCTTGTGCTAGGTTTCATCCAGGCTCCTTCCGGTATAAAACTCCTTGGGGGGGGGAGGAGGGGGGCAGGCTGGGTCTTACTGTGTTCCAAGGGGGCTTGCCAGTCTTGGGGAATGCCCCCATCTCCTGACTCACTTTCATCCCAGCTTAACTGCTCTGCCCCCCAACAAACCGGAAGTGACCCAGCACACAATTCACCGGGGTGTGGTGGGGCCTGTGGACCTTATGCCTGGATTTAACAGGGTGAGTATCTGACGTGTTCATTCCACGTCAAGGGATGGCGAGGAGGCCAACAGTGGCCCAAATCAGGTAGGTGCGGCTGTGACGTCAGAGACGCGAGAAGGCTCTTTCTTCTCTGGATACCTCTGCCGTTCGCCAGGGTTTGCAGGCAGCCTGTTTTCATGGGGGCTAAATTATAGCCTAGGTTAAGATAAATTACGCCCGGGGAAAGAACTTGAAAAGGAGACCCAGATTCTCATCTCATCTCACTCTGGTGCTGTGGAAAACACTGTGCCCAAAAGCAGCTTAGGGAAGGAGAGGTTTGCTCCATCTTACACTTCCAGGTCACACCCCACCGTTGACGGAAGACAGGAACCCGAGTAGGAAATTGAAGCAGAAACTATGGACGAATGCTTCTTGCTGGCTCAATCTCTGGCTCACTTGCTTCCGGGCTTATTCTTAGCTTGCCTGCTTATAAAGCTCGGGACCACCTGTGCAGGGAATGGCGCCACCCACAGTGGGCTCAGCCCTTCTGTGTCAATTATTAACCAAGACAAGCCCACAGGCCCACACTCTTCAGCTAGGCTTTCCCCTCAGATGACTCTGGGTTGTGTCAAGCTGACAGTTAACGCTAACTGGGATCTTTTGCTGTTACCTTGATAAGACAGAACTAGATAGAAAAACGTGTGGAGGCATTTAGTGGTGCTGAAAAGACCACACAAGAGAGAACCCTCTTTTGTTTTACGTCTTTGAGTCTCTGCCTTTCTTTCTCTTTTTTTTGAAAGTTTATTTGTTTTTTATTTTTGCATATGAATGTTTTGCTTGTATATATTTATGCACGCTGTGCCCCTGCCTGGTGCCTGCAAAGGCTGCAGAGGGTTTCCGGAACTAGAGTTGTGGACAGCTGTATGCCATGTGTATGCTGGGAACTGAGATTCAGTCTTCTGCAAGAGCAGCAAGGACTCTTAACCACTGAGCCATTTCTATAGCCTCTTCTGCATTTCTTAAGGATGCCACATGGCTGTTGGTTTTATGTTTAGGACCTAGAGCAAAGAATGTCCTTACTCAGAAGAACACAGCCATAGCCACCTGACCCTTTTTCCTGTGACCACAGACATCTTTTACAACATTCTTCCTCTTTGATTTTTAGCACAGCACTGGGTCCTGGGCTCTTTTCCACAAATGTCTCTGCTCTGAGACTACCCTGGGTTCTGCAGGACTCTCTCCTTGGTTCTTAGCCAGTGTCTCCAAGAGGCCAGCTTACCCACCATATGTTCAGAACAGTCAGTGGCGCAAAAGAAACTTGTGACAAATCTGCTAAATGAATGTGTGCATCCAAAAGCCACACCCCTACCGAGGGGTTTGCAAGGGGCCAATTCTCCCTGGACATGAAATGCCTCTTGTTCATAAAACCAAAGTTGCTGTCCTCACTCTGGCCTTGATCATTTGCACGGCATTTCCCGAGCCAGCACTGGTGCTCTGAAGCCTAAGGTGTGGCCTTCCCTACTCAACCGCTTATTGAACATAGGATGTGAACTTGGGGCCCAGACAGAAGCTAGGGTTGGGGAACACAGACTAGGACTCTGCCAGCAGGAGCCCTGTCTCTACTGCTGACTGCTGAGTGGCTCTTCCCAGGCCTCAGTGTGAAGAGAGCTTAGGTAGCACCAGATTGTTCTAGAATGTCTATCTGGTCTCTAGTGGAAGGGGCTTATAGGCTTTTTGTTTTGTTTTGTTTTATTTTGTTTTGTTTTTCGAGACAGGGTTTCTCTATGTTATCTTGGCCGTCCTGGACTCACTTTGTAGACTAGGCTGGCCTCGAACTCACAGCGATCCGCCTGCCTCTGCCCCTCTGCTGGGATTAAAGGCATGTGCCACCACGCCCAGCTGGAAGGGGCTTCTAGGACTCAGGTGAGGGAATTGGAGTCTGCCTAGGTTGCCTCCTTGATCCCCCAGGGGACTTCCCTGGAGAAGGCTAGTTACAATGGCAGTGAAGGACAGAGGCCTGGCTGTAACTTATGCTAATGAGCTGGGCAGTCCTGTCACTCTAGCCTGGGGGAGGAGTCAAGTTCCTGAGAGGAGGGACTAAGGGAGCTGCTAGGCGTGAGAGTGAGGGATTGCCACCGCTAGTGGAGGTGTGACCCACCTAAGAGCAGAACCCTGCGCCAGCTCTCCAGTCCCCTGGCACCCTGATGGGAGGCCCCGTGCCCAGACTTTGCTTGCTTCTCTCTTGCTTTTATCTCTTCAGGGTTGAACCTGCTGCGGAGTTCACTCGGGTGCAGCGCCAGGGTGAGACAGGGTCTGAAGTGGGGCATGTTGTCGGGGGCTTTGGGAAAGAGAGAGAGAGAGAGAGAGAGAGAGAGAGAGAGAGAGAGAGAGAGAGGGAGGGAGGGAGGTGTGGTGTGAGGAAGAAGGGGCAGAGACCTGTGAGAGCGGAGGCAGCCAGCCAGGCCTGGCACCCAAATGCTTCTAAGATAGATAAGACCCAAGATAGAGAACAAGAGAAAGCCGAGGCCCAAGGAGTAGAAGGAATGGGAAAGGCCTTCTCTAGAAGGGTCCTGGGAGCTGGAGAAAGAACTTGAGAAAACTGGGGGTGGGGCCCAGGCAGATCTGGGGTATAGGGGAGTCAGGCTCCCTAGCCAGTGGGAGGATGCAGTGAGAGGCCCCAGCAAAGGGGGGGCATTACCTGGAGTGGAGTCTGTGGTCCTTCCCCAGCCTCAGCATTCACATGGAAAGCCAGTGCAGAGCCGCAGCCGGAGCCTGCCCCTGAGCCCAGGTGAGTCACTGCCTCCTCACCTGAGGTCCCATCTTAGCCTTGGCCCAAATGACCCCAGGGCTGGACTTTGGGGTGAGTGGAAGCGTGTCTGATCCTAACTCCGCACGCATGCAAGCTCATTTCCTTTCTAGCCACAGCTCCCATGAGACGTCCCTCGTAGTAGACGATGCCGCAACAGTTGTGGAAGGCCAGGTAAGACATGCTTGAGGGAGGGAGGGGTTGTCACTGGGCAAGGGGCTTTTTCTGGGCCTGAGGTAACCAAAGGTCTGTCTTTCTTGGGGGGATATCTGAAATTCACCTGTTCCCGTTTTTCTAGTCTCTTGGGTCCCTAGTATTTGGTTTCTTTGGGAAAGGCAGGGACATGGCTGAGTTCCTCTCCACCTCAGAGGAGAGGAGAGCAGGCAGGGGAGGGTTTACGAGAAAGGAGCTCTCTTCTCTGCATGGCTTGCAAAAGCTGGAAATCCTATCGCAGGCCCCTCTCCATACCTTGTGCAGTGCCCCAGGAAGGCAACTCTGAGAGGCAAGGTAAAAAAAAAAAAAAAAAACTGGGCCACCTGCTGGGGGCTGCCGGGAAAGGCTGGTGAAGCCGAAGAAGCCAGAAAGGTGAATAGAGCTAGAAGAAGGGGATTGGGATTTCCCTCTGACCTGTACACACACACACACACACACACACACACACACACACACACACACACACACACACACACACCATGCAATCCATTGATTTTCTGGGGCTGACCATTCCCTGGGTCCCACCCTCCCAGGATCCTTTGCTTCTTGGAGAAAGGCTGAAAGTCTGTTTCCTCCATTTGCTGTTTGTTGATCTCTGGATTGGACGACTCAGATTCGCTTTCTAACCGTGGCTTACATTTGTCCTTCCTTCTACAACCACAGTCAATTTACACATCTGCCCACCCACCACCATGTTCCCTCAGAAGGCTTGACCCTCAGCCATGTCCAGTCCAGGGATCAGCTCAGGGCAGCCCTTGTGTCAGCAAATTAGGGGGAATAATTTATATTTTTAAAAAAAAGTCCCTGCTATCTGCCCTTCAGGCACAGAAGCCCAGGATGGGTGGAGCCAGCATGCTCCTCTCCAATGGCCATTTTCCCCTCTCATTGGCCTGGTCTTCTAGCCTTCAGGGTGCAGGATCACAGTCCTGCACAATTAGAGTTGAAAAGTGAAAGTTGAAAGGGCGGACTTTTAAAAAAATATTTTATTAATTTATTCATATTACATCTCAATTGTTATCCCATCACTTGTACCCTCCCATTCCCCCCTCCCTCCCTCTTTCCCCCTACTTCCCTCCCCTATGACTGTGACTGAGGGGGACCTCCTCCCCCTGTATATGCTCATAAGGTATCAAGTCTCATCTTGGTAGCCTGCTATCCTTCCTCTGAGTGCCACCAGGCCGCCCCATCAAGGGGACGTGGTCAAATATGGGCAGCCTTTTCATAGCTAGAGAAGCTGACCTTCTGGGACCGCACAATGAAATAGGCCAAAGTGTTGGTGGAGCTAGGCCCGCCCCTCTGCCCACAGGACTCTAGAAGTTTGTATTGTAGAGATAATGACTCTCACACCAGACAGCCTCGCTCCCACTGGGCAGAATGCTCCCTTGCTGGTTTTCTGGTTAGGCAGCCTTGCCCTTTCCTGCTGAGAGGGGTCCTGTCCTAGGATTTTCTATTTTGGGGATTAGATACCATGACCAAAAGCAACACAGGGAGGAAAGGGTTTATTTTATCTACAACTCTCAGGTCACAGCTCATCCCTGAGGGAAGTCAGGACAGGAGCTCGAGGCAGGAACTAGGAGGCCCAAGCTGCTTCAGAGGTGGCAGAGGGATGCTGCTTATTGGCTTGCTTCCCACGGCTTCCTCAATCTGCTTTCTTCTGCCTAGGGGTTGACAACTGACCCCAATGAGCTGGCCCCTCCCACATCAATCAACAATCAAAAAATGCTCCCCACAGACTTGCCTACAGGCAAAGCTTATGTGGGCATTTTTTTTTTCAATCAAGAGTCTCTTCCCAAATCACTCCAGCTTGTGTCAGTGAACATAAAACTAAGCAACACAGGTCTTGAACGTCTCAACCAGACGCTGCAGGCCCATATTGCTTCTTACTCCATAGAATTAAAAGGACTGATGGTGTCCTCCCTATATGGTGAGTGGAGGGGGACTGAGGCCCACATACTATGGATGCTTTGAGGGCTTCCAATGCCTGGTCTAAGAGAGTAGGGGCGGGTCCCAGACTAGTATCCAAGCAACCTTTTTCTTTTCCTTCCTCCCTCCCTTCCTTCCTCCCTCCCTCCCTTCCTCCCTCCCTCCCTCCCTCCCTCCCTTCCTCTCGTCCTTCTTTTTCTTTTTCTCTGTCTTTCTCTTTTTGAGACAAGGTCTTACTATGTAGTTTTGGCTGATCTAGAACTTGCTATGTAGACCAGGCTGGCCTTGAACTCACAGAGATCCCCCTGCCTCTGCAGGGCTCAGACATTCTCCAAAGAACTAGGACCAGAAGGCCATGAACTAGGCTGAGAAAAAAAATCCTTGGTTTTGCAGACACCAAGTGAGACCTAGCCTACTTCCAACTATTGCTCCTATAACCAGGAGCGCATTAGCAGGGCCAATTACCGACGGAGGTCACAGGCGTTTCCTGTCACCAGCCGATGCCATTTATGTTTGGCACTCTTAACAGTCTTGGCAGTGAGGAGGCCCGCTGACAGATCTTATTTTGTGAGTTACCAAAGACGCACAATAGTACCCAAGCACACATAAATAAGACACTCTCATATTTACCTTATAATTGGTTTTCTTTGTAACCTTACATTTTATGTATTTGTAAACACTTTTCTGAGAAGGTGCCAGCACAGCTCGTTAAGGGGGTTCATGACGTGAGAACGATTGCAAACCCCTGGTTGGTCCTGAAGACTAATTATTTGCACAGGATTTAAAGAATTCTTCAAGACAGGGGTGGCAGTGCACCTCCGTAACCCCAACACTTGGGAATGGAGGCAGGAGGTTCAGGAGTTTATGTTATCTTTGGCTAAGTACCTATACAGTAAAATCAAGAATTTCCCAGAAAATGGCTTTGGTGCTTTGCAGCTCAGACTGTCTCCTGATCACAGGGAGGTCTCAGGAGCTGCATCTGAGGGGCATGATGTATGCATTCACACAGGCTCTCCAGGGACCACGGGGAGAAGGTGGCAATGGTGCTCTCCATACGGCCTTTCCCATTTCCCGTGGTCTCTGAGGGCCCTGAGGATTGCTATGAAGGTGGAACACCTGATTCCTGGGGCAAAACTTCTCGCAGAGAGAAGGAGGTGGTTTGAGCATCTGGCGAGCAGGAAGTCAGGCTTCATGTGTCAAGGAGGGCTGGTGAGCTCGGCTGGGCTCCAGGCTGCAGGCTTCTGGGCACTCCGCATGTTCTGAGCCCTCCACTGGGAGCCGGGATTTGTCCTGGGCCTGTTTAGGTATTGTCAAAAAAGACACTGGAACCGAATACCCTGGTGCTCAGAACTCACCATTCTCTGTTCTCAAAAGGAGGCCAATGCTCCAGATGCAGTGGCCATGTCTTCGTGGGAAAGGCGGCTCCACCGGGCCAAGTGTGCACCATCTTGTAAGTTGCGCCATCCCTGTGTGTGGACCTGTGACCGCCCCCCCCCTTCTGTGCGTGGAATCTCTTCATATCTTCCCCAGCGTAACCTGCTGGGCCTCTCTGTGTACTGGTCATGCCCCTGTGGCCTGGCTCCCACTCACGCTCTCTAATTCATGAGATTTCTGCCTCACAAGGTGGTTGACCTCTCACCCCACACCATCCTCTTTTTGGTCTTGCTTCCTGTTTCCTGTGGGATGATCCTTCCATGTACTAGTTCCTGTGGTCTCTCTCCTCCCCTCCCTTATGTCACATGGCCTGTGTCTGTGCTTCCCCCAGCAGAGTCCCATGTTTGCGTCTGTCTTTGTCCCGCATGCGTACTCTCTCTGTGTTCTCAGACCTATCCTGATTTCCTTGGCCTCTCCTCCCTGAACAAGGAATGCACGAAGCTCTCAAAGCAGTCTCCCGCTCCCCTGAAAGGATTCACATTCTTGGCCTTGCTGTCTTGCTTGCTAGCCAGGAGCTAACCTTAGGGAACTAAGGCCCCACGTCAAGTGGCCTCAGGGCAACTTCATGAACACTGAAGGCTGAAGGTCTAAGGTCACACCCCAAATTCTCAGCAGGAAAGGGACTGTGCTGTGGCCCTATGCACCCTGCGTGACCCTCATCAGTCTGGCTGTATGGGGGCAGGGCCTTTACTTCCGTGGTGCCTGCTGGGAGGAGGTGTGTGCCTTGGTTCTGCTGGTCTGGTGCAGTATTGGGGGAGGGGGCGATGTCTCTCTTGCAGACTTGTTCTCCTGCTTCAATGGGGGCGAGTGTGTGCACCCCGCTTTCTGTGACTGCAGACGCTTCAACGCCAGTGGACCTCGGTGCCAGTTGGGTAGGTCTGATCTCTGCGACCCCAGGAGGGACCATGGGCGCCAGGAAAGCTGTTGGGCCAAGACTTGGGAGTAACACTGTGCCTGAGCAATGGGGCTGAACCCAGCCGCCCCCAGCACTGTGCCCAAAGTGCTGGGCTCACTTTGCTCTGTCTCAGTGTATAACGCAGGGCCTGAGCGGGACAGCATCTGCCGGGCCTGGGGGCAGCACCACGTGGAGACGTTTGACGGCCTGTACTATTACCTCTCTGGAAAAGGCAGTTACATGCTGGTGGGACACCACGAACTTGAGGGGCAGAGCTTTTCCATCCAGGTGAGGCGTCTGCTCTCCTGCCCTGCTGGTCAGTGCAGGCTCCACCAGGCCCTGGGGACCATGGAGGCTGGCAGTTTCCTTTCCCTCTCTCCCGCTCCTACTCAAAGACTGTGTCTCTAGAAGGAGCTACAGTCTCTAAGCCCCTGCTCACCCACGTGCCTCTGGTGGCCCCTGGCGATTCGCTCATTTAGCCAGGCTTCCACGGCACATGCTGTGTTCTGTTCCTGAGTACAGAGTTTCAGAAAGGGAGGCCCTTAGGACACTAGCACCGATGTGGTCTTTTGTCCTCAAGGACCTTCATTTTAATAGAGAAACCACAGCAAATGACAGGAGTTATTTCAAGTGCAACTCAGAGCGGAGGTGGCAAAATGTCAAAGACTAAAAGCCAGTGTCCTGGAAACTTGATCTGGCCTTTTGTGAAGGACGGTGATGACACAAGTTTCTTATAGCAAGTGACAGTTATTGAGACAGAAAAGGAGTCCCGGCTGGAGCTAGCCAAGAGGAGAGAAGTGGAGCTGGGAAGAGTACGGTGCCTCCCAGAGGATGATGGGAATCTTGGGTGGCCCTGTGTACAGCTCTTTTCTGTGAGGAGGGCCTTCCTATGTCTCCTGACAGCCCAAGCAGCTGAGGAGACACTCTGGGTAAACAGGTACCCTCACCCTGCTCCCATCCCGTGCCCCCACCAGTCCGTGTCTTACGAGGACTGTTTCTGGGTAGGTCTCCTTTCCCACGTATGACCTCTCTGGGGCCAGACCATGTCTTTCGGGCTTGTTCCCTGAACCTGCATGACGTCTGGTAAAAGCTTGCTGGACGCCTGAGTGCCGTGTGAGGAGGCTCCGTGTTCCTCGGATCTGATGGGCATCTCTGACAGATGGCACGTTGGTCATTTGTGAGTCGCTGCAGCCTCAGGCATAGACTGACGGTCCCATCCTAGATGTCTAGGTGGCATGACCAGCGTCACCTTCTACTCCTCAGTCTATCATACCTCAAGGTTTTTGTGACTGTATTCACCACAGATACATTATGATTATAGTCGGATGAGATGCCCCATGAGGGAGTCGATGTAGCGAACCACACCTTGCCTGCATCTAAGAAGGAAAGAATAAAAAGACACACACACACTCATTATTCTAAGGATGCAGAAGAATGTTATTTTGTTTATATATAGATATTTCTTTGTGTGAGTCATGGTAAAAAAAAAAAAAAAACTTCATCTCGACCACTCAAGGGGTAGTGGCACACACCTCAAGTCCCAGAACAGAGGAATTGAGGGACCAGAGGCAGGTGGATCTCCGTGAGTTTGAAGCCAGCTTTGATCCACACAGTGAGTTCCTGGCCAGGCAAGGCTGTATTATAAGACACCATTTGAACAAACCCAGCAATGCTTGAAAGACATTAACTTTGGACATAGGTGGCTTTCACGATTCCTCCTGTCAGTCAAAGAGGCATCAGTCTGGTCCATCACGTCTAAGGATAACAGAGCGGGGGAGCAGGCCCTTGGGGAGTGTTTCCACCTGTGGCAGGTGACCTTTGGGAATCTTTTCCCTAAGCACTAGAAGCTTGCTCTGCCCTCTGGACCTCTGGCGCTTTATCTTGAGTGGGGCTGGAGAAGATGCTCATGGAACAGCAGCATAGGATGGGTGTGTTTATGTGTGCAGGGGCAGGGCTAGTCTCTGCATGCCCGGAGTGTGCAGGGCTCTAGCACATGTGTAGACAGTGTCTGTGAGTGTGTGTCGGCATGTGCCTGGGTGCGCATGTCTGTGTGAGGGACGATGAGTGCACGTCTTCCTTTTGATTTGTGAATCTTGGCGATGCCCCAATGATCTGGGCGAGGCTCCGGGATCTGACTCATTTAGATCCGGGTCAGCAGCTCATTTTTTGCTATCTGCTAGTCTTGGCTGCATGTGACCCTGGCCCCTTCTCTCTGCTCCTCGGATAATCATGAAATACAGGCGGTCATAGCTCCAGCCCTGCTGCAGTGTTGGAGAGGGGCACTGGGAAGGGTCACGGAGGAGAAGTGTCCAGCACACAAGGGTCACCCAGTCATCCCACACTGGCGGAGCGATGCTTGTGCGCGCGCGGAGGGGGGGGGTAGTGCGAGGAGGGGCACTGTGGCAGTTGCTGCAGACCGCCTCTCTGAACATCCTGCCACCTCATTCCCCCTTCCTCTACATCAGGTGCACAATGACCCACACTGTGGCTCTGCCCACTACACATGCCCAAGGTCTGTCAGCCTCTTTTTTTCGGGCGAGCATGAGATCCGCCTGGCGAAGGAGGTCACCCATGGAGGTGTGAGGTAACTATGTCTTCCTCGTCCCTGCAAATCAAGTGGGTGTTCATACGCCTACCACTGTCTGGACTCAGGTTGCTCTTATTGTCAGCTGGGCAGGAACTGCCAGATCCAGACCATGTGAGGAAAGCAAGAGGGGACAGGCATAAGAGGTCTCCTCTCTGTTCTCCCTCATTCTCCTTCTCTTTCCGCTCTTCCTGTTCTGGACCAGCACAGTAAAACGAAAGCCTTCTTGTATGATATGGTTTCTCTCCCTGCCCTCTGGGAGAAAAGAACCTGTAGATTGATTGTCCCGATATTTATCCCTGCTGATGACACTGTGATTTTAAAAGCCCTCTGACCATAAAAGAATCCTGATGCACCTTGATGCACTTAGGAATTCTGGGAACGTGGAGGATAGAGACATAAAGAACTCATATTATAGGGTAGGGGTGGCAGGCCTTGTGGGAAAGGACAGGGCCCGTGGGAGTTGTGAGGACACCCTGCAGCCCTGGGCTTCGCTCACAGGGTCCAGCTCCCACAGGCAGTGGGGGCTGTGCAGCTGCAGCAGCTGGCTGGCTATGTCATCGCACGGCATCCGTCAGCCTTCACGCTGGCCTGGGATGGTGTCTCGGCCGTCTACATAAAGATGAGCCCCGAGTTCCTGGGCTGGACCCATGGACTGTGTGGGAACAACAATGCTGACCCTCTGGATGACTTGGTGACCAGCTACGGTGAGTCCAGGGGAAGGTACCTCGTGGGACATTTTTGCTGGTGACGAAGACTGAGTCAGGATGGGTGGCAGGCAAGGGTTTGCTTTCAAAGTCCCGCCATGCTAGGCATGCTCTCAGCCAAGCCCTGGGCCCCAGTCTCCTCAACTGTCAAGAAGTCATGGCTGAAGAGATGACTCAGGGGTTAAGAGCACTGGCTGCTCTTCCAAAGGTCCTGAGTTCAATTCCCAGCAACCACATGGTGGCTCACAGCCATCTATAATGAGATCTGGTGCCCTCTTCTGGCATGCAGGCACACATGCAAACAGAATACTGTACACACAATAAATAAATATTAAAAAATAATAATAAACTAAGAATTCAAAATGAGAATTCCATCTGGGGTTGTATGTAGATCCACTGCATGCTTTGCCAGATGGGTTTGACCCCACAAAGGCTTCTGAAGGAAGGGAAATAAGAAGGAGAGAGAGAGAGAGAGAGAGAGAGAGAGAGAGAGAGAG
>OU015752.1:71243650-71272447 GCA_907169655.1 Acomys percivali
GTGTGTGTGTGTGTGTGTGTGTGTGTGTGTGTGTGTGTGTGTGTGTGCGCGTGTGTGTGCGTGTGTGTGATGTGGGCTGTGGGTGGCAGCCACAGGCCTCCATTCAATGCTTGTCCTGCTCACCCAGAGCCACAGCTGTCAGAGCCTTAAACTCCGAGCTTCCATTCTTGTGACAGATGGGAGAACCAAGTCTGAGCCTGAAGGATGGGTCTGGGGCCACAAAGTGAGATGAAGGTGGTTCTCGGTGTACTCTGGCTTTTTACCAGTCTCTTGAGCAACACACACTCCATCTAGGACTCAAGGAACAGGGAAAAAAATTCCCCCATTCCCATCCCAGGACCTGGGGTGAGGGTGGGTGCTGGCCAAGCAGACCGACCACAACCTCCCTCTCTCCCTCCCTCCCAAGGTGTGCACTGCAAAGAAAAGGCCTTCATCTACAACGAGTGTATTGCTTGCTGCCCAGCTTCCTGCCAGTCCCGTGCTTCCTGCGTGGACAGCGAGATTGCTTGTGTGGATGGCTGCTACTGCCCCAACGGTTCGCTGCGGGTGGGTGGGTGGGTGGGTGGGGGTGTCAGTGGGGGCCTGGGCTGGCATGGAGGAATGAGAATCAGGGGTTTAGGGAATGCCTGTTTGTGGAATGAATGAAGGAGCAAACTACTAAACCAGTAAGTGAATGACCGGCTTAAGGGAAGTGAGAACGCAGGGCTTGGCTTCTTGACAGCTTGACTCATCAAGGAATTTGAGTTCATTTGGTCTGAGCTGTTCAGGTGACCACAAGCCATTCATTCATTGGTATGCGCAGTTTTGGTTGCCTAAGCCTCCGGTCACAGTTGCGTTGTCCTGTGTCTAACAGCCTGTTTATAGCTGGATGGAAGGGTGAGATTGAAACTGTAAAGCTGGGGCTGGAGCTACAGTTCAGTAAAAGAGCTCTCCTGAGCATGCGCAAGGCCCCAGCTTCCATCCCAGCATTGTATAGGCTGTGAGTGCTGTTTCACACCTGTAGCATCAGTGCTTAAGAGGGGCAGGCAGGAGCATCAGACGTGCAAGGTCGTGGTGCTCAAGGCCACCCTGGGACACAAAAGTCAAGTGGCAGGCTTTGGTTTTAAGGAACAGAGGCTGCTTCCAGGGATGTGGCACTCCGGCCTAAGGTACAGTGTGGTGAGGACTGGCTCAAGAAGCCGGAACAAAAGAGATCTGGGCATTTGTGGACTGTGGGGGTGCCAGGGAAGGACTCTGGGAGGAGGTGGTAGCAGATGGCATGGTGGGGATTGAGAGGCGGTGGGAGGTTAGGTTGTGTGCAGTTTGACCTGGTACGTGGAGTAAAGTCTGCCCAGAAGGGAGTTAATGTCCTGCCTGGGCCAAGGTTTAGGGGGGAGTTTGAAAGTAGGTTCAGAAGTGAAAGAGCTCTGCGTTATAGGTATTTATCTGAGTGCCTGGGAAGCCACCATAGTGGCTTGTGAGCAGGAGCAGTGATGAGTGGCCCTTTGTTGTCACATCCTAGGGCTGATCTTTGAGGATGGGGGCTGCGTGTCACCAGCCGAGTGTCCCTGTGAGTTCCACGGGACCTTACACCCGCCTGGCTCTGTGGTGACGGAGGACTGCAATGCCTGGTCTGTGTCCACTGCCTAGAGGGAGGGGCCTGGGGGAGCCAGAGCTTCCTGTTAGACTACCTAGGGCTGAGGCACCCTGAAAAGACAGGGGTTACTCTCTCAGCTTCTTTGAGATGCAGAGGGATGTCATTAGATCCACAGGAGGGGGATGTACTTTCTACCACCCCCATTTTAGAAATGAGAGGCTGTGGGTGGGGTGGGACAGCGTCTGGGCATTGAGGGGAGGCAAGCCACCTTCACGATCTCTGTGTTTCAGTACGTGCACTGCAGGAAAGTGGGTGTGCAGCTCTTCCGTCTGTCCAGGTACATCTGACCCTCACCCTGGGCCTTGCCCTCTTCCCCTGGTCTCATAGGTTTGGGACAGAGACACTCTGGGGCCATGCCTACTCGAGGGCATTTGGTTCACGGGGCTAACTCTGACTCCCTTTATTTCCGCTGTTACTTTGGTCCTGTTCACCTCCTGCTAGAATTTGGGGGCTGCATTGAGATTGGGTCCCATGCCTAGGGCCTGGTCTCTCCTCAGAGGGCCACTGTGGCAAGGCTGTGTCTAAGGGCAAGTCTGCCCCTAAGCAGGCTCTCAGAACAGCGGCATCCTGGCCTACCTAACTCCAGAGGGCAGAGGCTGGGTCCTGCCCTGGGCCTAGATCTGCGAGGCTGAGATAGTCCCCAGCGGGGGAGAGGAGCAGTCCCGGGACAGGTGACTTCCTTGAGTAAATTGCCCTTGTTCTCCCTCAGCTGAATGCTCTGTGACTGGTGACATCCACTTCACGACCTTTGACGGACGCCGGTACACATTCCCTGCCACTTGTCAGTACATCCTAGCCAAGAGCCGCTCCTCCGGCACCTTTACAGTGACGCTGCAGAACGCCCCATGTGGCCTGGTAAGGCTGGGTGGCTCTCCATGTTCAAACATGCCTCCCACAGGTCCAGGAACTTAGGGAAGGACCCTAGGTCTTCCCATGGCCTGGCTGCCTGTGGCCTCTGTTCCCAGGACACAGAACTGGTTCCTGAGGCAGTTGGAGCCGCGGCCTTCTGCTGGCTGAGAGTTCGTTCCTCTTCCTGGGCCTCATTTTCAAGAAATCTCGAGAGTGGGCCTAACTCTACTTTGTCTGCTATGCTTCACTGGTTTGTCTCTTTCCATGTCTGGAAGGCATATTTGCTCAATGAATTCATTCATCAGATTCTGAAAACCTGGTGGGGTCAGAGGCTGTGCTGAGGAGGTCTGAGATTGCTCTGTCTTCTGGGCTCTACCTTCGCAGCGAGGCCCCCTGTCACAGTAGTGGGAAGTCTTTTCCTTTTACCCGGGCATTGGATGGCAGGGGCAGAGGGATTCAGGAACGGCTTCCTGAAGGAGGTGCTCCCAAAGCTGTGCCAGTCCTCCATGAGAGTGACCGAGACAATGGCACTGTCCCTGGGATGAGTGTGCTGAGCCAACCCCTCTCTGCACAGTAGAAACAGAGCTTCAGGCCCAGCCAGAGTGTCCCCTTCATAACCTGCACACATGCTGCTGCCCTTGGTCCAGCCTCAGACCCTAGGGCCTTGAATGTGAGCAAACCCCAGCCAGGAGGTCTGGGGACACAGTCTGGGGACAGTGGATGAGGTGGAGGCTGGCTTTCTTCTTTTGCCCTGAGTGATCTCTTACTTCTCCCTGCATAGCCGGCTGTTGGTTGTTCTCGATGCAGGAGACTGTCTGTCTTCCAAGGTGGTCACTTCTGTGGCATCTTGAAGGCGGGATGAAGGAGGGAGGGGGACAGAATGATCCAGAATATGTCCCATTTCTCCCAGCCACGCAGAGCTCAAGGGCCTGAGAACACACGAGGACCGTGGGGCCTCAGGGTGCCTTGCCCAGCCCGCTCTCTACCATGTCCCAGATAGGCGCTGGCCAGCCCGAGCCTGTCCAGTTGGCCTCATTGCTGGACAGTGCTTCTTGACTGCAAGCCGTTTTTTTTTTCCTGCCTCAGGACAGGGTTCCGCCTCGTGGTGTTTCTATTTGCAGGAGGAACCTATGGGTGTCTTAGTCCTCCCAGCTCTGTGCTGAGCTTGGTGAGGGCTGCATAGAGGAGTCTCACCCAACCCACGTTCAGGTGCTTACAGCCTATAGGCAGGGCACTTTGACAAGACATACGGCACTATCAAAGGTGTAAAGGGGGAGAGTATAGCAGAAGAAATAGTCCCTAATGTTAGCAGAAAAGAAGGGAAAGCCACGTGGGCAGAGGCAGCATTTAACCTAGAGTTGTAGGTACAAAGATAAATACGGAGGCAAAGAGAAAGGTCAAATGTGGGGCACCAGAGTACTTGAGAAAGTCATACCCCACTCTCCACTCAACTGTGGAGAATGTTCTGACCATTGGCTAGATCTGGGTAGGGGTTTAAAGTTTACCGCCTGTATTGTCCTTGGCTGGTGCCTTAGTTTGAGTTGGACCCCTGGGCCCAAATCTGCCCTGGAGGAGGAGACCTGGTGGCACTCAGAGGAAGGACAACAGGCTACCAAGAAGAGATTTGATGCTCTATGAGCATATACAAGGGGAGGAAATACCCCTCAGGAACAGTCATAGGGGAGGGGAATAAGGGGAAAATGGGAGGGAGGGAAAAATGGGAGGATACAAGGGATGGGATAACCATTGAGATGTAACAAGAATAAATTAATAATTAAAAAAAAACCAGAAAAAAAAAAAAAAAAAAAAAGAGAAAGGTCATGTGGAGAATTGATCACACCAGAAAAGCAATGGCACTGGGATGGCCAAGATGGAGTGTGCTGGGCTCAGTAACTGAGGTAACTGAGGTGGTGATGGTAGCCATGACATCTTTATCCGGTGCTCTGAACTTTAATGACTTTCTGTCCAACAGCCAATTTAAGTACACACCGAGATGGTGGACACTACCATCCTCCCTGCTTAAATTTAACGGGGTATCCTAGAGGCTTGCGGGGATTTCATGCCTACCCAAATCTTTACCTGCTTCCAAGGTTGGACGTTGTCACAGAGTCGTGATGCACCCACCTCATATACAGGGCGGTGCGTACAGTCTTCAAAGGGTGTAAAAAGTCAACCTTGTATTTTAGAGTGTTATAGAGTTCTTGCAAAGATAGAGCACACCCCCACATACCCTGTTTCCTTTGTTCACATCTTACGTTATGTAAGCCAATAGTTACTTTTTTTTTCTGTGACAGAAACAGCAGCTTATGAAAGAACTATTTGGGCTATGGTTCCAGAGAGAGAGAGAGAGAGAGAGAGAGAGAGTCCATACTGATAGGGGAAGCATGGCAGCAGCAGGCAGCTGGAACAAAAGCTGAGATACTATATCTCAACTGCGCACAGGAAACACACACACATATTCACACACACACACACACACACACACACACACGGCTAGGTGAGGGAGGGGACACACTGAAAGTGGGTTGAAACTGTAAACTGTGAAGCCCACCCTAGTGGTGTCCTTCAATCCACAAGGCTCCTGTCTTAAAGATTCCTCCCATAGGGCTGGAGAGATGGCTCAGAGGTTAAGAGCACTGGCTGCTCTTCCAAGGGTCTTGAGTTCAATTCCCAGCAACCACATGGTGGCTCACAGCCAACTATAATGAGATCTGGCACCCTCTTCTGGAGTGAAGGTGTACATGCAGGCCGAACATTGTATACATAATAATGAATAAATATTTTTTTAAAAAAGATCCTTCCCCAGGCAGCAGCACCAACTGGGGGCCACATGTTCAGACACATGGGCCTATGGAGATTTCAAACCAACATAGCACAGTGTGTTATACACAGCCAAGCAGTGATGTGTTGCCTCTAGCTTCAGCCAAGGCTTACTCAGATTCCATTGGTTTTCACCCAGTGCCTTTTTTCTGGTCCAGCACCTCACAATAGATACAGTCACGTGTCTTGGGATCTTCTTGGCTGTCTCTCAGGCTTTCCTTGTTCAGGATGACCTGGAAAGCTTGTGAAGGCCTGGTCAGGTATTCTGTAGAAGGCTTGCTCCCTTGGGATTTGCTGATGGTTTTGTCTCATGGCCATATTTGCATATTTACATTTGAGGTGACGATCTATAGCTTCTTTATTTTGTCGCTCAACTGTTTCAGATTTGGACAGTGGTAGTTTTTTTTTTTTTTCCCATTTGGCTCCCACTTCCCTTTTATGTACTCATATCACACGTGCGCATGCATGGGTCATCTGCACACTTCTTCATTTCTGGTCCTATAGGTAACAACACATCGATATGGGTAGGTTATCTGTAATAAATGTAATAAGCGCTAATATAAGATGTTAACAGAAACAGGTGAGTGAAGGGGGGCAGGCAAGAACAATCCGTGCCATGGTGGATTAGAGCCGGAACAAGTAGGAATGCGTGTTTTGTTGACTGTGTGTTTAGATATATTTCTATCTATGTATGTAGGAGTGATATATAAATATGCTGGTAGACATACATGTGCCCATTGGCTATGCAGATATATACAAGGGTTGTACATATATATATATCAACTCAGAGGGCCAAAAAGAAATGATACCCTAATGCCAACTTATACGTCTAGCACTATGGATTTCTAAGTCCATCCTTCAATAATAAGAATTTAGGATGGGCTGGTGAGATGGCTCAGAGGTTAAGAACACGCTTCCAAAGGTCCTGAGTTCAATTCCCAGCAACCACATGGTGGCTCACAACCATCTATAAGGAGCTCTGCTGCCCTCTTCTGGCTTGCAGCCACACATGCAGGCAGAGCACTGTACAAATAATAAATAAATAACTCTTTTAAAAAAGAGAGAAACAGTTTACAAGAGAGAGCGAGACAGAGAGAGACAGAGAGAGAGACAGAGAGAGAGAGAGAGACAGAGAGAGAGAGAGACAGAGAGAGAGAGAGAGAGAGAGAGAGAGAGAGAGAGAGAGAGAGAGAGAGAGAGAGAGAGAGAGAGAGAGAGAGAGGGAATTAGGAGAGTCTGGCAGTATTCTTAGAGGATCGGGACAGGAAATGTATAGGAAAACACAGCAAAGACAGTACATAGTTCCCACACACCCCTCCCCATATCATGCAGCTGTAACTCAAATGTCCCCTTCTGTGCCTCAGTTTTCTGACCTTCAAAATGGTGCTGTTGCTTATAGTAGTTGCTTCGACGCTGTACTTGAGCAGAGTGCCGTGAGGCCGAGTGACGGAGAGTTAGGCACCTCCTGGATGCCGGCACTGACGTAAGCTATTAGGAGAAGAACGTGGCAGTATCACGGCTGTCAGGATTATTCTTCACTACTGTTCTGTTCCCTGGGACAACCTTTCCCACCTCTGCAGACCCTTTGTGTGCTTTGCTAGCGCCCTATCCCTGCTCACCATAGCGCCATTATATAGTCAGCCCACTTTGTGTTTACCTCTTCACTGTCTGTGTCCCCCCACACATTTATAATGCTGAGCACGAGACTGTCCTCTGCCTTGCTCAGCACTTGTCTGATGTAGTGGAGTCTGCACATGGGAAATGCTCAGGAAATCTCCAGATGACTGAGATGCAGATGTCTTCCTGTGGCAGAGTGGTATGAATGGGCATGCTATGTACTGTCCATGCTGAAGGTGGAGGAGAACCTGGAGCCTGGGGACTATTTACTGCTCCCCACCCTGGTGGCCTTCCGTGGTGGTTGAATGGAACCCTGACCTTATCTATATAAGCCAGGCAAGGCTGTACCATTGAGCAATACAGCCCTGACCCCTTACATTTTTTTTTTAAATTTTGAGACAATGTCTCTTGCACAGTGACTTGAGCTGGCCTCAGACTTGCTATGTATCTCTGGAAGGCTTTGAACTTGTTACTCTCCCATGTTAGCTTCCCGAATGGACTTGGATTTCTGCTTGCCTTTCGGTTGGGTACAGGATATGACACATGAGCAGATCTGGCAAAGGGGTGGACTTGAAGTTCCAGGTTACAGTGGTGTGAGGGAGCCACGGTTTCCGAGGCTAGACTGAGCTGTGTGGGAGCCGCCTCTGTTCTGTGTCTTCGGCTGACTGAGAGTTAATCGTCATGGACATTATTGCTCTCCAGCTCTGCAGCCAGCCCTGGCCACTCTGGCCTGACAATCTTCCGGATGAGAGCATTCTGTTTGACAATCCTTAATGCCCTGTGGGGCTCTGCCTCTCACTCTGAGGAGCCTGCTTCTCAAGTTGGGCTGGCTCCCTGTCACGGAGGGTTCTGTTTGGGCCATCAGAACAGACGGCACCAACTAATCCTGCCCGCTGGCCCGTCTTCTTCTTCTCCAGAACCAGGATGGAGCCTGTGTCCAGTCGGTGTCAGTGATTCTGCACCAGGACCCTCGGAGGCAGGTGACCCTGACCCAGGCGGGTGATGTCCTTCTGTTTGACCAGTACAAGATCACCCCACCCTACTCAGATGGTACGGCCCCAGATGGTCACG
Source organism: Acomys percivali (assembly GCA_907169655.1). NCBI lineage: Eukaryota > Metazoa > Chordata > Mammalia > Rodentia > Muridae > Acomys > Acomys percivali. The sequence continues at coordinate 71,251,644 of OU015752.1, forward strand.
AGGGCTTAGTTGAGAGCTGATAGTTCAGGAACCTTTCCCCAGCTCCTCTACCCAAGCGATCTGCTACACAGGCACCCCGTCACATGCATCAGGTTAGCCGGATATTGGATTCGGGGAGAGTGGACTCCTGAGATGTGTGCCTCTGTCCATATTCCAGTTCCTTCTGACACTTGGCCATTCGCGGCCCTGTATCCTCCCTCTAGACTCAATATTTACTCTCTGTTCTGATTCCTTAATTCAAACACAAGCTGCAGGCAGCCCAGAGAAAGCATATTTAGCAGAAAAGGCAAAGCTAGTAGGAAGTATGATCCAGCAACAGAAAGGATCGGGGAAGAGAGAGTCGGACCAGAGAGACCGAAAGAGAAGTGCAGCCCGCGGGGATCGGGAGGGGCAGGGCGGCGGTGAGGGTAAAAAGGCCATGGAGGCTGTGGAGCTCAGATGACTAATGGGAATGAGAGGCAGAGAGATGAGGAATTCAAAGTTATCCTCGTCTACGTGGCAAGTTCAAAGTAACCCAGCTACCTGAGAGCCTGAGTCAAAACCCGAAAGACGTAAAACGTGTGACCGTTGAATCTGATCCACTGTGATTGTATGATTGTGCAAAAAGGGGTCATTACAGAGTTCTTCTTGTGTTAGAGCAAGAAACTACAGCCCCCTCACCTCACCCAGAGAGAGCAGGGTTGTTATTGGGGGACCCACAATGATGTGCCATTTCTCAGTAGAGGTTGCCTGGTAGGTTATGCCAGGGTTTGGCAAGCCAATCCCAAGGCAGGGTTTTCTGCAGGATGAAGCCAGGGCCGTGTGCAGATGTGGGAGTGGGCTGGATGGGTGGTGGCAGGGCGCTGGCCTGTACTAACAACATTGCTTGCGTTTCCCATCCTTTGGCCAGACGCGTTTGAGATCCGGAGGCTGTCCTCCGTGTTCCTGAGGGTGAGGACCAACGTGGGCGTGCGGGTCCTCTATGACCGAGAAGGGTTGCGGCTCTACCTGCAAGTGGACCAGCGATGGGTGGAGGACACTGTGGGCCTCTGTGGCACCTTCAACGGCAACACACAGGATGACTTCCTGTATGTGTCCCTGCCCCTTAGGGCCAGGCATCTACGGACACTCCCCGACATACACATCACTACTTGTTTATTTTTCCACGTTTAAAGTGAACTATAATTTAACATGATAGTCACAGTCCTCTGTGTGTAAAAAGATCACGTGGGGAGTTTGCTTAAACACTGACTCCTGGGTCCTACTCCTTAAGAATCTCGCACAAGTCTCACTTTCCGTGAGTACTCCCGTGATCCCAGCCTCTGAGGTAGATGGATTGTACCATGAGAAGTGCTGCCTTATAGTGAGGTCTTGATGTTTGAGGCCTCAGGTTGGGTTCAATTAGTCTCACATGCTTACTTGTTTTGATCAACTGCAAACACCTTTAAGTGATGATAAGCTCCCACAAGCTAAAGACACCAGCCTTCTCACTGTCTGTCCCGGTAGCCCACTGTAGCTGTTTCCTACGTGGTGCTCCTCTTCCTTCTCCTCCTCTTCCTCCTCCTCTTCCTTCTCCTTCTTTTGGTTTTATGAGACAGGGTTTCTCTGTGTAGCCTTGGCTGTCCTGGACTCACTTTGTAGACCAGGCTAGCCTAGAACTCACAGAGAGCCACCTGCCTCTTCCTCCCCAAGTGCTGGGATTACGGGCGTCCGGCTCTGGTATTCTTTCTAAGAGTCCTATTGTTCTTTCTTACATGAAAAGCTGGGGGTAGGTGCTAAAAACGTACAGTCCTGTGCCCATTGTGATTCTATTGAGTTTTGTTAAATGTGATTGTGTGTATGCGCAGATCTTTAATTGTGTGTGTTTGCACGTGGCTATGCAGAATAGCTTGACAATTGGTGTGTCTGGCACTCACTTGTGCAGTGTGTGTGTATGCACATGTATGCCTATCTCTGTGTGTTGGTGTGTGCAAGTGCTCTATGCAGCACCAGGTGTGCTCACTTGAGAGAGGCTCAGAGTGCCTCGTCATGCCTACGCTGTGACCATGTGTTTAGATGTAAGCAAATGGCGGCTGCTTGTGTGGGTAGATGCTCTGTGCACCCCTATGTCCCCACGGACAAGTGTGCAACTGTAGCTTTGCCATGGCCACAGGTCTCCAGTGGGTGTGCCTGAGAGTACCCCACAACTGTTTGGCAATTCTTGGAAAACGCTGTCTGCCTGCTCCCCGCTGCTCCCTGGCTCCTTGCTGGATCCCTGTGATGTGCATCTGCAAGCTGGTGAGGAGTTGGGTACTGGGGAGGCTTGGGGAGTCGGGTAGAGATGGGACTGAGGAGTCGGGTACTGGGGAGGCTTGGGGAGTTGGGTAGAGGTGGGACTGATTTGAGAGAGGCGAGATGGCTACTCGAAGGGAGGGTACTGGTCAAATTCATAGGAGTGACAGGAGGGAAGCCACGGGGAGGGGACCTCAGTACTGGATACACATCCCAAGACAAAGACCAGGTCCTCAGAAGTGTCCTGCCAGACCCCCTCCACGCCGGGCCTCCTATTCTGTCTCCTCTGCCCACTGCCCTGCACTCTGCCCCAACCACACAGTTCTTTTGACACTTGGGTCCTCCCTCCTCCGGGGCCTCTGCACTCAGGCGGCTTTCCCTCCCCAGCCACACATTTACCTCAGGATGAAAAGCACCTCGGCCCTGTTTTCAAAGTTCTGCTCAAACATCACCTTCTCACCGAGGCCTTTCCAGCTGCTAGCCTTGCCTGCCCATCCTCATACCGCCTACCTTTTCCCTAGCTTTCTCAATGCCCTAGGTTCACGCTTTTCTACCTGACTAGCAAAACTGTTTACTGACTGCCTCTTCTAACCAGCTTGGCTACCTGAGGGTCTGGGATTCGGTCAGCAATGTTCATTTTTGTGTCTCTTTTAACAGATAGCCCCTGCCTGGCATGAGATAGAATTACATGACATACCTGCTCATATTCCTGTTGTGCGTATGTACAACATGTACATATGTACATATGTGCTATATTTATAGTCATAGAAACACACATACACACACATGAATGAACACATGTACACATACATACACACACCCCTACAGACCCTGAGGGGAGGCTGAGTCTTGGGACAGCAGGCAGCCAGGCCCCTGCTCATGGGCCGTATCTTCTCATCGCAGCCTCCTATGCCCTGCAGTCCTGCAGTGTGCTCACAGGGGAGCTCTTTGCACCCTGCTCCGCGTATCTGAGCCCAATACCCTACTTCGAGCAATGCCGCAGGGATGCCTGCCGCTGCGGGCAGCCCTGCCTGTGTGCCACGCTGGCCCACTACGCACGCCTGTGCCGGCGCCATGGGCTTCCGGTTGACTTCCGTGCCCATCTGCCAGCCTGCGGTGAGTGCCCCACCTCTGTACATCCATGGGAGCCATGTTCCAGACACAGGTGTCCCCTCCCCTCTCAATGCTTTTACACAGTGTCCTGCCTCCTCCAGCCTGACTACCATTCACTGGCCACTCCTCTTCTGCCAACAAGGTCCTTAGGCCCGACACTTGGGACATATTGCTCAGAATGGCTTCTCTTAGCCATGCCTCAGTTCACATCCAAGTCCTGCCTCTCAGGCCAAGTTCAAGTTGGCCCAGTCCTCACTTTCTCTTCGGCCATCTCCATAGGCAGAGCCACTTCCTCAGGGTGGAAGACTATGCACTCTGAAGAACACTGGCTCTGAGGCAGGTTTGAGGTCCCTGCAGTTGAATTGTGTGACCTTCCTCCATTGCCCCGTGGGTCTTAGTCCTCCCTGCCCTAAGCCCCACAGAGCCTGGCTCCCTGCAGGCTTTTACAAAGATGGAGAGAAAAAGAAATTGTGCTGGGAGCCAGTAGCTCTGAGTTCTCCTCCAGCTCGGCAGGTAATGTGCTGTGTGACCCCTCACAAAACACTGTTAGTCTCTGAATTAGTTCCTCCAAAGGTGTTCAGACAGAACCCATGGTTCCTAACTCTAGTTATACATAGAGATGCAAGGAACTTGAAAACATCACTCCTGGTTGTGGGTCCCAGACATCTGGACTGTTCAGAACCCCATGTTAACTGGCTTTGAGGAGCAGCCAGGGACGGAAAAACAGCTGATCCTGGCAATTTTCAGTGGATTTGTTGGCCTTGGTGCTGTGTGAGGCTCCTGGGGAGTGGGCTGGTGGCCCGGTGAGGAGATGGCAGGCCTGAGCCCTGGGGACAAAAATGTAAAGAAGCTGCTGGAGAGAGAGAGAGTATATATGATCGTCACAGTGAGGGGTGCACACCTGTGCGTGTTCACACACCTGCGAGGAACATGTGTCTGTGTGCACGTCATGGGCTGGGCGCTGGGCTCCTGGGGTCTTGACCTCCACTCCTCTCCAGGACTATGGTCTAACAGCAGGGCCTGCTTTTCCAGGCCAAGTGGAATAGAGGCTGTTTTGACATTTCGGTACCGTGAGGCACATCTTTGACTGTGAGCTGCTGTGTGACCAGGGTCTGAGCAAACATCTTACCTTCTCTGAGTGTTTCTTGTCAAGATGCTGAGCCCACCTCACACAGCTGTGGGAAGAAGAGAGCTCAAGCTCGGTCTTCTCTCTCCCTACAGCTCTGACCTGTGAGGCCACCAAGGAGTACAGCCCTTGTGTGGCTCAGTGTGCACAGACATGCCGGGACCTGGCCAGCCCTGATGTCTGTGGGGCTAACGGTGGCAGTGGCAATTTCAGCAGGGACGAGTGTGTGGAGGGTTGTACCTGTCCCCCGGACACATTTCTAGACACACGAGCTGACCTCTGTGTCCCCAGGTGAGTGGCCAGCCTGGTGTGTGGGAGTGAGGCTAGGGTCTTGCTCTGGACAGCTGGACTGAGTGTCTCCTACCCCCCCCCCCGCTCCCCGTGCCCCCCGAGCCTCCCTCACCCTCATCCAGGCCTTGTTGGAAGATGCAAGCAGCTCTCGCTTCCAGACCTATTGGGAGGCCTCTCTCTCCTTCCTGTAAAACAGACTGAACCAGAGCCACGGGGGCACTCGCTCTCTGTTGCTCTCCTCTCCCACAAATATCTGTGTGCATCTCAGCATGCCCCAGACATTTCTAGCCTCTGAGAATTGAATAGTGAACAGGGTAGAGTCTAGTTTTCTAAGTCCACAACCCAAGGTGGCAAGACAGACACACCCCAAACAGACACTTAGGAGACTTGGGGTAGCAAGAAGATCGGGAAAGCCACACAGATGGTCCTGCGCTGTCACACAAAGGTGAGGAGGCCCTTAGCAGAAGTGGCCTTCTGAGCAGCCCTGAGGTGAGGGAAGACAGGGAGGGAGTCTGAGGTGAGAACTGGCCTGGAGCCCTAGCTGGAGGCAGCTGGCTCAGTGAGGGCTGGAGGTAGCATGTGAAGAGTGGTAGATGGTGACTCCACAGGAACTGGCAAGGTTCCTGGGGTCTAGGCCTCAGTTTTTCTGTCTGTGAAATGGTCTATAAATTTGTTGGAGGTTTATCAGTAATGAGGGAAAGAAGTTGCACACACCCCAATTAGGTGGCAAATGGGAGTCACTCAGAGGCTTGTCACACTGCGGAGCCCTCCCTTAGGTCAGCCGTGTGCCCACCAACACCCGTAATAGAAGCCTCCACAAACTACACAGGAAAGACAAGGAAGCAACTGTGGAGCACCGGGAAAGATGAACCCAGGATCTCCCCTCCCACACACACTGGCCCGTGCTGCTCTAAGACCAGCAGTGTTGGGATGAGCTGTGGGAATTGTGTGATAAGGACATACAGCCAGCGAGCTCAGATGAGTCCATGGACCAAAGACAGAGTAACATCCTTACACCCCAGTATCCCAGTGAAGAATCCAGGAGACAGTGCCTGGGAGGGCCTAGCCTGAGTTTTCAGCCAAGTGTCAAAAGTGGTCAGTCAGGGCAAGTGGCCAGTCAACACAAGTGACCAGCCAGGGCACGTGCTGAGTCTGACTGGTTCTGATGCCACCCCAGAACAGTGTTTATCCAAACATGGATGGAGACTAGGGGATGGAGCTCTGAACTGGTCACCTCTGTGGTCTGTGCTCTGAGTTAGGTTGTCTTTGGCAGGGGTTGGGGTGGGGGCTGGATCCCCGTAGGCAGTGCTTACAGAAGCCAAAATACTGCCCACAACCTGAGTCCTGCATCTGACTTCCGCGCCTGGTGGGCTTTCTGGTTCTCTGGAGGGTTTGTCACATCCCAAGGATCGCTGCCACCTCTCTCCACATCCTCTGACATGCAGCTGCCTGGGGGTGGCCCTTCCCTGGATGCCTTCATCCCCCTCTCCTGAGTCTGCACTATACTTTCTTGGTTTCTATAGGAACCAGTGCTCTTGCCACTTCCAAGGCATGGACTATCCCCCTGGGGACAGCGACATCCCTTCCCTGGGACACTGGTAAGCTTCCTGGGTATTGGCTGCTACAGGAGATATAGCATCCAGCCTCTCACCCTGTGTGTGGCATGGTGGTGGAGAGCAAGGGTAGTAAGTGGGGGTGTCTGTCTGGAGCCCCAAGGGCAGTAGAGGGTCCCCAAATGATAACTCCCCAACTCTCTGCAGCCACTGCAAAGATGGAGTCATGAGCTGTGACAGCCGAGCTCCAGGTAAGCAGGGCTGAAATGGGGGAGGGGGTGGAGGGAGGGGGACTTTGAGGTGGATGGGACTCCAGCTGGTGGGAAGTGGCTATGGAGAAGAGAGTGGGGAACAGGGGTGCTGGTCAGGATCGGGCAAACCTACTCTAGCTTACCCTGCCTTGGGCATTGGTGTTCATGCACTCTTGGCAAAGGTTCCAGTTTAGGGAGTTGTGCCCTGGGACCCCTCCCCCCTATCCTGGCCTCAACCAACTAGAGAGCACTTGGGGGATCTGGGAAGTTGCTGGTCCTGGGTTTTCCTGCTCTGGGCTGCCAAGTGTCATTGAGACTGGTTCTGTCCAGCTCAGGGGTGGGCAAGAGCTTGCAGAGAGGGAAGGGCTGCCTGGATTTTTGAGCTTCTCCATAGCACAGAGATAGGTCAGGAGTGGGACAGGGGTGAGCAACCTGTGGGGTGGAGGGTTGGAGAATTCTCAGAAGCCTCCGGCAGAGGCTGAGAACAGGACAGGGGTTGGGATGGAGGAGAGCGAGGGGAAGCATATGGCTGAGGAAGAGGAGGCCTAGAGGCTGGATCAGCTGTGTTCAAATCCTGACCTGCACAGGGCAGCTGTGCAGGCCTGGGGGAGGGGGACACGCCTCGTCTCTCTGAACAGTCATCTTCTCTTTCATGGGCAATCCTGAATCTTCCTTCCAACCCTCATCTCTTGTACCGTCCCTGAACCATCTTTGCTTTGGTCCCCTCTGCCTTTGGATTTCTATCCCTTTGAGATCTGGTTCTTTCTTTCTCTGCTCTAGTCTGTTCTGGCCATGGATCTTAACTGCCTTTTATTGGGTTCCCTAAAACAATCACTCACACACAGAGTGACATTGCATGGCGGACTTCGCTGATGATGGGGAGCCGTTATATCAGAGAAACAGATACAACAGGGAACTGGCTCTTCCTGTTCAAAATCTCTGTTCTAGACTGCTCGGCTGTCCATCTCTGGGTCCCTCTCCTGGTCACTCTGCGGCTCTTCCTTTCAGCTCCTGCTGCCTTTAGACAGCAGAATAGCTCTTCATTCTCTCATGTCAGAGAGGAGATGCATAGTTCTTGCAATAGGAAGTAAGATAAGTTTTCGGGGAATGCGCATGGTGCAGCCGCCGGCACAGAGGTCTTGTTTGATAATGGTGGCTGGCCTGCACTGTGACAATACCTACCTACCTCGTCCCTGTGATGTGGGAACCCACACATGCCAAGAATCTGTCTGGCTCTTCCGGGCACCCACCACACAGCACTAGCCCAGGCCAGAGGCTGCAGAACTAACCTTCCCCCCATTCCTTTCTTCTAGCCGCTGCCTGTCCAGCAGGTCAGGTCTTCGTGAACTGCAGCGCACCGCACCTAGACTCTGAGCTCAGCAGGGAGAGGACGTGTGAGCAACACCTGTTGAATCTGAGCATGGCGGCTCGTGGTCCCTGCCTGTCGGGCTGTGCCTGTCCCCAGGGGTATGGCTCCACGCTGCCAGAAACTTTCTGGCCTAAAGGGTGGCAGATCCAGGGACTTTGGGTGGGTGGGGGCAGGCAGGGATGGCCTCACACAGCCTGGGATGGAGGAGGCAGCATGGCTGTGATGCCTGAGGGGAGCCTGGGAAGGAACAGGAGTTGAGAGCTCAGCCTGGAACGGAGCCTGTCACGTTCTGCTTCCTGTGAGCCATAGGGCCTTAGATGAGGAAGATGCTCACTCCTCTGATACTCAGGGTTTCATCTGTAAACTGGGCGTCTGAGTGCTTGTCACCATAATGGGCAGATCAAACAAGGCATCAAAGTGGAAGCACCAAGACAGGTGTCTGATGCACCCCAAATGCCCAATGGGCCCAATGATCAAAGACCATGCACAAGAAAACTTGTGCCAGCTCTCAGCCTACTTCCTTGATCAGAGTGGGGTGTTGCCCCCTAGAATAATCCACCCAGCAGCAGCCTCCTTCCTGGGTCCCCCAGACGCTGCATGGATGCTGTGGGGAGCTACAGGAGCTGAGCTTGTGGGTGTGCTCTGGACACAGGGACCAGTGCTCAGCTCTGCCAGTGTCCTCAGGGCTGGGTCAAAGGGGGCCCTGGGAGCTGCTCCATGCCATGGCTTGGCAGTGCCCATGAAGGGTTGTGCCCTCTGTCTGCGTTGAGATTAGTGGTCACTTAAGAGCACTGGGTCTGGCCTTGACAACCAAAGGGAATGAGATGAGGGTCAGAGCTTCTGGGGTGGACAGGGCAGCATTGCCCATTGGAGCTTCACAGTGTGTGTGTGTGTGTGTGTGTGTGTGTGTGTGTGTGTGTAAGACACTGATGCTACCTCTGTCAGTCTCAAAAAGAAAAGAGAACCAGACTCATCCCACAGAAGAGAAAAAGCCCAGGGTCAGAGGGAGAGAAATAGTCTGCTGAAGAACCACACTTAGACCAAGTCTCCTTCATTGCAAACTCCGCTTCTTGCCCAGAGCAGCAGGGCCCACAGTGTGGAATAAATGCCTGCCCCTTCCCCAGCCAGGGCATTTGCTTACATAGGTGCCTTGCCTCGCCTTCAGCCACCCAGGTCTCAGACCTCAAAGCATGTCACTGGAGGCCGCTCGGAATACTGTCCTGAATGCACACGCCTGCCTCTCAGTCTGAGGGCTGGAGTGGCTTGGTCTCTGCAGTCAGGAGCCAGGAGTCTTTCACTCTCCAGAATGTAACCACACAGAGATTCTGGGATAGAGGCCTGGGCCGGATCCTGGCTCTGGGTTTGGGTCTGAACAGGATTCTTTGAGGGTGTAGAGAACACCCCGCGGAGAGTCCATCTGTGTTTCCAGGGGGCTCACAAAAGGGGAATTATGACCGGGGAGGCAGTTCTGCCATCCTGAAAAGTCCTCTTGATGAGAGAGTCCCAAAGATGCTTCAGCACTTCCACCAACTCCTCTCCAGGACCCGCTGAGCCTACAGTTGCTTCTGCATTCCCTGGTCACCACATTTCTCTAAATCTATCTCAGAATCTTCAGAGCTGGGCATTGCTCCAAAGGCCCCGCGGCCACTACGCGGGTGGGGATGCCCAGGTCTATCCTGGTTGGCTTTCTCTGGTGGTGATAAATCATCCTGACTAAAAGCAACCTGGGAGAGGAAAGAGTTTATCTGGACTGTACTTCCAGGTCACAGTCCATCACTGAGAACTCAAGTGGGTACTGAAGCAGAAATCACAGAAGGATGCGGCTAACTGGCTTTGCCTCCGACTCATGTAGAGCAAGCATTCTTACAGAGCCCAGGCCTAGGGATGGTGCCACCCATGGTGGGCTGGGCCTTCCTATGTCATGGCATATCTAGAAGGAGTGCTCTTTTGGTCACTCACTTGCTGTGTCCCTCCAGCCTGCTCAGACACGGGGATGCATGCTTCCCACCGGAGGAGTGTCCATGCACCTGGAAGGGGAAGGAATATTTTCCTGGGGACCAGGTAGTATCTTCCTGCCACACCTGGTAAGTCCCCCAAGCTGGCCTCATTTTTGTTTTTTGTTTTTTTTTTGTTTTTTTTTGCTGGAAAGGATATGATTTTCTCTTGGTCATGTTTATATTCATAGTGACTATTGTATAGGGTTTGTATATACACACAAGTACAAATATGTGAAATAATACTTAGAATATTTGTGATTATTTACATGAATGATCAGACATGTCTATGAACATACACACTTGCATGTTTATAATCACAACAATGTGTTTGTATATTTAGATGAGCATATATATATGTATATATATATGAATAAATGCAAGTGAACATACATAAAAAGGTGCAGGTGCCATAGGGATGAATAAATTCATTAATATATCAGTTAGGAATTTACATATGCATATTGGTGCGTTTCTATATGTTTACATGCATATGCACCTACTTAGGAAATATACATGCAAAATGAGTGACTGTGCATTAAATATATGTATATTTGTATTCACATGAATGAATATGAATGTGAATATGCGATGTGTTGTTTTGTCTATGAATACAGAAATGCTCATATTCAAGATGAGTGTGTATGTGGGTGTATTTCCATACTCTTTATTCAGTAACACTAACACACATATACAGAAGTGTGCACCTGGGCTGGATTGGTTTCAGTGGAGACAGGCTGGGGCCCAGGAGCCTATCGGAGACTCTCAGAGGTCATCCAAGCCATGACAGATGGCTCCCAGTCCCTGCCTTATGAATGGTGGGAAATGTTCACTTCCTCAGCTCAGAGGAGGGCATGACATCTTCCACGACACCAGTATGGTCAAGCTCCATACTCTGCCAAGATGCAGAGCCCGGTGCAGGCGTGCTCCCGGGCAGGCGCTTATGACTGGCAGCCAGAGCTGATTGGTTAAGTTACTGAATCGATTAGGCTTGCATGTGTCAGCGTGAGGTCTTCGAATCTTTTGGTTGAGCCTTTAAATTACACTTCTAATCTGGTTGCCTCTTCGCCTTTCAACTGCTGTGATTCTGTACTGAGCCCTGTCCTCTTTTCTCTAAGTTGCTACAGTCACCACACTGGTGGCCTTTCCATCCCCTCTGCCCAGTAGGAGCCACCCCTAGCTCAGTCCTCCAGAGCTTTCCCCTCTCATTCCTAGGAAGAAGCCATACCCTCCCATGGCCTTCTTGAGCCTGTACCACGCCGCCTTCCACCACCCTCCAAACCTCTTCTACCCTCTTACCCTTGGGCTTTCCATCTCGGCTGTTACCACTGGAGTGTTCTTCAAGGTCACTGTAGACCTTCTTCCCAGAATGCTTTTCTTCCAAGTGTCCATATAACTGCCTCAGCTCCTGGGTGTCTCTGATGACCCTGTTTTAATCTGTGACACATTCCTCAGCACACCCTTTTCCCTCCATGCCCCACCCCCGCCACATCACTGCCCTCCTGCTAAAAGAGGCAGGTCGCATCTAAGATCCACTAAGCCAGAGGGTTTTTCTTCTGTTTTGTTGACTGACATTTCTCAGATTCTTGCAAGAGTGCCTGAGATGTGTTCATCACAAACGGTCTGATGAATGAATGAATGAATGAATGAATGAGTGTTGGAGGTTGCTACATTCGCTGAATCCCTTCTTTTAGGGGCACACCACATGCATTCAGCAGGCAAAGGCTTTGTTAAAAGCATTGCAGCATGGGGCTAAGTGTGTCCTGTGAGCTGTCTCTGTGTGTGTGTGTGTGTGTTTCAGTGTGTGCCAGCGGGGCTCTTTCCAGTGTACCATGCACCCTTGTGCCTCCACCTGCACCGCCTACGGGGACCGACACTACCGTACATTCGACGGGCTTCCGTTTGACTTTGTAGGGGCGTGCAAAGTGCACCTGGTCAAGGTGAGTTCCTGGGTGTGTTTACCCAGCTGATTCCGTGGGTACCCAGACCAACCAGGGACCTAGACCTGTCAGATGTGTGGGTGAGCTGGACTTCAGGCTGATGCATGCATCATTGGGTGGACAGGTCGAGAGATCTAAGCCTTGAAGTTCAGCTTTCAGAGGAGTCAGTCAGGGCAAGGGAAACCCTGCTTCCTGTCTACACACCATTACAGCCTTGTCCCACTAGTCCTGTTTTGTTTTCTGATTGTGAGGGAAAGAGTCCACACCTTTTAAGCTTTTGTCTTTGTGGGTTCTCTCACTTCATTTTCACAGTTGTGGACAGAGTGGGATTGTTGTCTCCATGGGACAGATGTGACACCATGGGCCTGGGGAACTTAGGGAGCTTATTTGAGGTGACACAGCTAAGCAGCCACAGAACCTGGACATACAACTAGAAAAATGGTCGCCTGCAGGAGTCATGCATTAAGGTTCTTTGTTCACATAGAGGAAAAGGGATGGTAATGTGGGTGACACAAGAGTCCTCCAGAAGAAGAGGAGGTACCAGCAGGGTGGGGGGCAGGACCAGATATTCACGGGGACACTGATTTCCTTAGGCCCATCTAGCTCATCGTGTGAGTATCATATGAGTATACTGTAATGACAGAGTATTACATGCATTTATTTGTTTGTTTGTTTGTTTATTATTGACTTTCCTGGTCAGGGCTTGCACATGTTGGGCAAAGCAGGACCTTTCACAGTGTCTTTTCTATGGACTAGCGTTGTGCTGGAGTTTTTCACATAAGTCCAGTAACTCCACAAGATACATAGTATTGAGCCTGTGCCATTTGATTTTAGTTGGTTGTTTGTCTATTTATTTCTGAGATGAGTGGCTTGTTGAGTTGCCCAAAATGAATTCAAACTCTCAGGTTTGAGTGACCACCACTACTGCCTCTTGGGCAGAGGGACTAGAGACACGAGCCATGGTGCCCAATCTCTCTCCCGGCCCTTCACACTAACACACACACACACACACAAACACACACACTCACACACACAGAGTTTTGTGCTTGTTTGAGAAAGGGTTTCAGTGTGTAGCCCTGGCTGTAGACCAGGCTGGCCTTGAACTCACACCAATCTGCCTGCCTCTGCCAAACTATTGCTGGGACTAAGGGCATGCACCACCACTCCCGCCTGGGCTATGTTACTATTGATGCTGCTTGGAACATGCTACACAGAGAGTACTGTATTACATGGGCGTGGGTGAGCTCCGGCTTGGTCTCAGGACATCAGTGCTGCAGCAAAGACTTGTGTGGCTTTCTGTGCGTGGAATCTCTGCCTAAATGTGATGTATACCTAAAATGCGATTCAACTCTGGCGAGCCTCCAGTATAGAACGCTTCCACCACATGTAAGACAGTGTCCCCTCTGCACCCCTCTTCCATCAGTTCACTCACCCATTCATCCTTCAGGCCCTTTGGGGATAGCCACCATCTGCTAAACACTGCACAAGGCAGCCAGAAAATGACACTGAACTTCAGAGAAGTAGAGTAAGCTGCCCAAAGGCACAGAGCTGATGAGAAGTGTCTTCAGGGATGGGGAGACTGCTCAGACAAACAGCACAGGGGCCTGAGATCATGCCCAGATGCCACATAAAAGCAGGGCTGAACTTGTAGTCTAAGAGCCGGGGAGCCAAAGCCAAGCATATCTCTGGGGCTCCCTGGCCCAACCCGGTCAACTTTGTGAGTTCCAGGCCAGTGACAGATCTTGTTTCACTATCAAGGTGAACAGAGTCCAACAATGACACCCAAGGTTGTCACCTGGTTTCCACATTGCATGAGCATACATATCTGTGCACAGCCGCACATATTAACACACACATCCACATGCACATGTGCACGCATGCGCGTGCACACACACACACACACACACACACACACACACACACACACACACAGAAAGAAATGGGTAGAAAAACCCTCAGAGTATTCATCCCTTCTCCTCAGTGCTCCTCACAAGATGTCTCCTCTCCCTGGTTGTACTGGCTTCTTCTCTCCTCCCCAGAGTACCTCAGAGCTCAGCTTCTCTGTCATGGTGGAAGATGTGAACTGCTACAGCTCCGGCGTCGTCTGCAGGAAGTCCATCTCCATCGGGGTTGGCAGCTCACTCATCATCTTTGATGACGACTCAGGGGACCCTGTAAGGACCTGCCCTGGGGAAGGTTGTGCGGACAGTGTGCAGATCGGTGGTGTCGGGGCAGGAGAGGGCTGGGGTCCAGAGTTCCGCTGAGGCAGGAACTCTGGCTGGAATCTTTACAGAGGGTGGGAGGTCAGTGTCGGGGTGGAGGGAGAGAGAAGTGTTAGTGGGGGTCCCCAGGTTGGGCACTGACTCACAGCCACTTCCAGTTGAGTTGGCATTGAGGGACACTTGGGCCTCGGGTCTGACTCGTTCTGTCTCTCTAGAGTCCTGAGAGCTTCCTGGATGAGAAGCAGTCTGTCCACATATGGAGAGCAGGCTTCTTCACATTGGTGCATTTCCCACGGGAGCACATCACCCTCCTATGGGACCAGAGAACCACTGTACATGTCCAGGCAGGCCCTCAGTGGCAGGTAGTCCCCAGACCTGAGCATCACCACCTCTGCTGTTGCCTGGTGCTGAAGCAGGCTGCTGCTGTCCTTGGCTGAGATGTCCCTTTCTGAGGGACTGGGGGAAGCACGACCCTGTCCTGTCCACTGCTACCCACTCTGTTCTGGCATCTTTCTCTGGCCCTGCCCTGCCCTGTCCTGTCCTTCTGTAAACCATATTCTCCACAGTTGCTTCTGGATCAATAGTGTTGGTGCTGCAGTTCAGCCCTGCTAAACTGTCAACTAACATGGCGGCCCTCTCTCTTGTCAGGGTCAGTTGGCAGGCCTCTGTGGGAACTTTGACCTGAAAACCGTCAATGAGATGCGGACCCCAGAAAACCTGGAGTTGACGAACCCCCAGGAGTTTGGCAGCAGTTGGGCTGCAGTGGAGGTAAGGCTTTCCAGAGTGGCTGGTACCCGCTCACTGTCTTACATGGGACATATGAACCCTGGACCCAAGTCAGGGGAAAGCAACCTTAGTGTGAGGCTCTTCCTGGGAATGCCGTCTGCCTCTGACTGGTATATCCCTAGCCAAGATTCTGCCCCTCACCCACAAGGGAAGCAGCCCACCCTGCCCTTGGCCAAACGTGGGTGGCTAGTAAGGTAAGAGTTGCTATCTTAGGCAAGATGGCCGCCTAGTTTGGAAGGCGGAGCTTGTCGAAGTCAGCCGGGCTTGTCCACTATCCCTCCCATCACCACTTTTGGCCCCTTTTGTTGTGTGTCTTAGTTAGGGTTTCCATGCTGTGAAGAGACACCATGACCAAGGCAGCTCTTATAAAGGCAAACATTTCGTTGGGGGTGCCTTACAGTTGCAGAGGGTTAGTTCATTATCATGTCAGGAAGCATGGCAGCATCCAGGCAGATGCTGGGCTGGAGAAGGAGCTGAGCGTTCTACCCCTTGATCCGCAGACCGCTGAAGGAGACTCTGTGCCACATTGGGCTTAGTTTGAGCATATATGGCCTCAAAGCCCGCCCCATGGTGACACAATTCTTACAACAAGGCCACACCTCCTAATAGTGGCACTCCCTATGGCCAAGCATTCAAACACACAAGTCTATGAGGGCCATTCCATTCAAACCCCCACACTGTGCAACAGTGATGTTCAAAGCGACGTCAGTAAGCAACAAGTGTCTTCTCTCAGTTCCTACTGGTTGGTTGGGAATCAGAACACGAGGCTAAGGTCACTACTCTGTGTCCCACAGCCTTCAGATGAAGTGACAGCCAGGGCTGGCCTCTCTCCCAGAGGCCCCATACTTGGATAGTTGTGGGTCATTTCGCCTCCTGGACCCGCATGCCTGAGAGCTTTAACTTCAGGTAGCCGGCAGCCTCACCCTCAGCTCTTGGGGACCTCCCTTACTTCCTGCCATGTGGGGCTCCCACCATATCTGCCTGCTTCCTCGCAGCCAGTAAAGGAGAAATTCCATTAAAGTGGGCTCTGGGACCTCACCTGACACAATCGTGTGATCATAGACTCACAACCCGGTGTGTCCCCAGAACCTTTGGTGTGCTCTGTTTGTTGAAAGCAAGTTGGAGGCTGCCCCCCTCCTTTCTCCATTAAACAAGGGCATGGATGCCAAGAGGGCAGTCTCAGGGTCTTTTTGTACCCAGGTACAGGCACTTGAGGGCAAGGAGAGCCTCTCTGGTCAGTGCCATAGGACAGCCCTTCCTTTATCCTTCAGTGCCCAGACACCCCTGACCCCAGGGATACGTGTGTCCTGAACCCTCTCCGAGAGCCATTTGCCAGGAAGGAATGTGGGATACTGCTCAGTGAGGTGTTTGAGACGTGCCACCCAGTGGTGAGTGCCTCCCTCCTCAGCCCCTCCCACCTTCCCAGGACCCTTCTGTTCAGAGCTTCCTTAAATGAGAGGGGTCCATCTCTTCTCTGCCATTCTCCTGCCTCTGATCTGCGCAGATGAGCCATCCCCAAGTTCCCGATGCCTAGGGACAGCCGGCCCAGTCTCTGCTCTCTGTAACCCACCCAGCTGGGCCTGGCTCTTGCTTCTTGTGAGGCAGTCCTGTTGAAGAGCGAGTGCTGATGTACCCCTTGCTGTACTCTGCCCGCCCCCGCCTTTTCCCTGCCCTCCATGGTGATAAGAATTGGGGCCCAGCTCCACATGGCTCCTCCAGGCCTTCAAAGACTACTGCAGCCTGGCCTTTGTGTGTCCAGCCTGGCTGGGCAGGTCACACTCTCTGCCTGTTCTTTAGCAGCTCCCTAGTCCCTTGGGTCCAACATCCTCAGCTCAGGGGGAACATCACAAAGTAGGCATCTGCCAGTGCTTTCTGAGCTGGCTGCATCTTCCTGCAGCCCTTGTCCCGTGTGGACAGCTCACCCTACCTGTGACCATCGTTATGCTGTGTTGTCACTAGAAAAGACACAGGCCTGACATTCAGAATCCGTTGTCCTAGGTTGATGTCACTTGGTTTTACTCAAACTGCCTGACGGACACATGCGGCTGCAGCCGGGGTGGTGACTGTGAGTGCTTCTGTGCCAGCGTCTCTGCCTATGCCCATCAGTGTTGCCAGCACGGGGTAGTCATTGATTGGCGGACCCCGCGCCTCTGCCGTGAGTGTTCCAGGCTGCCCCCAGGGGTATACACAATCCCCATGGCTTTATATTTCTGTGTTGCCTTTGGTGAGCCATGGCAAAAGAAAGAAAGGGGGAGAGGGAGAGTGCATGCCATGCTGCAAATCACACAGGAGAGAACAGCAGGAGCTCATTCCTGAAGGTCCTAGCGCAGGCCTTCCTGTGTCCTTCACCCCACTGCTAAGAGTCCCAAGCCCTGAGGTCCAGAGCCAAACTGGCTTTTCACCACCGCTGCCACCCTGATGACAATACAGACCTTTGATATTTGTCACTTGGGGGGGGGTGTGGGCAGAGGCAGGAGGATCTCTGTGAGTTCAAGGTCAGCCTGGTCTGTAGAGTGAGTTCCATGACAGCCAGGACAGAAAAACCCTGTCTCAGAAAACAAGCAAGCAAGCAAACAAACAAACAAACAGACAAAACAAAACAAAGAGCAAAACAAAAGATCTGTTTTCTTAGTATCCCCTGTGTCCAGGTCCCATAATAGCTCAGTGGGACCCCATTACTGATTATTTTAATGTTTTGATATTGTGTTTATTATGAACTTTTTGAATTGATTTTGATATGCTTAGAATGCCACATTAAAGCAGAATAGCTGTTGACCTAAATAAAAAAGAAACAGCATCTCCAAAGATTAATACGATTTTTGGTGAATATTAAAATATCACAGTGGGAATACATGTACCATACTGGGCTATAAGCTTATGAGAGGATGCTACACAAGATATTTTAAAACCTATAATCCGGGGCCAGTGAGAAGGCTCGGTAGGTAGAGGCACTTGCTGCCAAGCCTGACGACCTCAGTTTGTTCTCTAGGTCCCTAGGTCACTGGAAGGCGAGACCAGACACCCTCAAGTTGTTCTCTGACCTCCGTCCACACGTATGCCATGGCTCATGTACCGCGCACCCAACAAATAAATAGATGTAATTTAAAGCAAAAGTCCCTGGCTAACACATTAAAATGAGTGATGTTCTGATCAGTAGCAACTGGTGCAGGTCCAAGGGTGGACAGACGGGGCACAGAAGTCTTTGCAAAAGTGTTTCTTACATCAGTGTGTAGCCACAAGGCTGGCTGGCCCATAAGCCCCAGAGATCCACTTGCCTCTGTGTCCCCAGTGCTGGATTGAACGTGGTCCTTGTGCTGGGAAGGCAAGCACCCTCCCAGCCCTGTCTTACAGTTTTATGACTTAGCACTCTGTGTCCACAAACAAGGGAAAGCAAGTGCTCGCCCATAGCCCCATGGCAAGCCAGCTCCTCACTCTTTTTGTTTTGTTTTGTTTATTGAGAGAGAGTCTCTTTATGTAGTACTGGCTGTCCTGGACCTTGGTATGTAGACCAGAATGGCCTCAAACTCACAGGGATTCTCCTGTCTTTGCTTCCTGAGTGCTGAGATTAAAAAAAACGCGTTCTTCCCTTGACCCTTAATGACCTTGCAAGTGGGCAAGCAGGCGCCACCAAATGTGTTGATTGTGGGTATAGGGTACAAAAAGGAGTCGGTGACTCTCTTTATGCCATCCCTGTGTGTGAGGCAGATCCTTCCTTGGCCTTTATCCCAGGTGAACCCAGCTGGTTCCGCATAGCCTTGTTCTTGGTTGATGCTCCCTGCCAAGGTCCCCACAGCTCAGCCCCGCCCCTGTCCCTGCGGATGGAGGAATCAGTAAGGAAGATAGATGCTACGGAACAGATGCAGATCGTCCACTAGGGGGCACAATGGTTCCATGCTTTTAGGGGCTCTTAACAGAGCTTTGCTGGAGCCAAAGACTGCACAGAGGGTTTGGGAGACACCTGGGGTCCTGGAGGCCCTTTGTCCCCTTCCATCCAAGGCTGGGGAACTTCTGTCTCGTGCTCGCATTCCTTCTGTGGGGTTCTTCTGCAGCATAACCAACCAGAGCTACAACAGTTGCATCTGTTTATTGTTGTCTTGGAGACAGCATCTCTAGTCCCTATATAGCCAAGGATGACCTTGAACTTGATCCTTCTGCCTCCACCTCCCAAGTGCTAGGGTTGCAGGTGTGCACCACCACACCCTAAAATGCAATGTCGGAAACTGAACCCCAGGACCTTGTACATGATAGGCAAGCACTCTACTGACTGGGCTACACCTTCACTCATGCCTTTTCATTCTAATCTTGACATTTGTCGCCACACAGACCATGCTCTTCTGTACAGCATTCATTCATTCATTCATTCATTCATTCATTCATTCATTCGTCACATTGCTGAGTGCTACTCCAAGCCAGGCTTCAAGCAAGCCTTGTGCTGGGATGAAGCGATGGGCCACCATATTTGCTCCCCTTAAGATATATGGATCTTCTGTGTGTTATTGGTGTACACTTTTGATCCTAGTACTCAGGAAGCGGAGGCAGGAGGATCACTGAATTTGAGGGAGAAAAAAAAGGCATATGGAGCTAACTAAGCCCATCCATCAATCTTGGAGTTTTAGAAATAGGCCAGACCCAGTCCTTGATGAAGGGGGGGGGGGAGGCTCTCTGGGTGCAAGTGCCCTGCTCAGCTCATGGGGAATCTTTCTTTTTTCTTCTTTAGCATATGACTGTGACTTCTTCAACAAAGGTAAGCCCATTTCCCCCCAAGTAGAACCTCAGGGCCAGGGGCACTGCCAACTCTGCCCTTGAGCCACATCAGTGCTGACCTCCCCAGGAGCTGCTGGCCCTGGAAAGGCTGAGACATGGCACTGAGGGTGTGTGTGCAATGTGGAGTCCTGCAGCTGCGGGGGGTTAGGGATGAGATGCCCAGGACTCTGTTCTGTCCACTGCTGTTCCTGCAGCCCCGTGAGGACCATGACAGGAACCATCTCAGGTGTTGTCATCACTCAGTGCAGTGTCACCAAGGGGCTGAAACCCACTGGTTTCAGCAGACCTACCCCACAGCCTTCCTAACTGGGCCCAACAAGTCTGTCGAGTGTCACCCGGGGGGGGTGCAGTCTGCTTTCTCTGAGGAAGGTTACTGAAAACCTAGATGAATCTTCAATCCTCAAGGGTTTGGGGAAATCAAGATACGTACCAACATCTAAGTTAGTAATGAAGATGAAAATGCAAGTCATTGCTAAGGACCAACGGAGACTGGTGTCCAGTATTAGGGCCACCTAATCAGTTTGATCAGAGGTTGAGTGAGCTGCGGCAAAATGGCTACCAGAATAGTTCTTAGCATCAAGTTTGTCCACTTGGACCAAAGTGAAATCCTGGACGCACCCAGTGCCCCAGCCCTTTGACTTCTAAGCCCCTAGGTCTCCCCCTAGTAATAGCCTGTAGGAGCTGGCCTATGAAGGTGTGGGCACAGACAGACTTCATGCGCATTCTGGTGCCAATTTGGGTTTGAGAAGCATCTTTCCAGGCAAGATTACTGAATTAAAAAAAAAAGAGAAAAAGAAAAAGGAAACAATAAGAAGGATATGACTGTCCCTAGGTACGGTGGAGGAGGAGATTTGGTGTAGATGTGAGGGTGAATATATCTAGAGGCAGAGGCAGTTGAAAGACTCCATAGTGAACGCGACTTAGCCAAGCACTAAGAGGCCAGGAGGCAAAGAGGCCGAAAGGTAAAAGGTCCAGTAATCAAAAAGGCGGGATTACACAGGAACAGCTGCTGGGGGGAGGGCAGCCCTGCCCCTGGGCTGGAGAAGCTTAGGGTAGTGGATAGGGTGTGCCAGGCAGGAGGAGCCTGTAACAGGCAGGGTGTGTGTGTGTGTGTGTGTGTGTGTGTGTGTGTGTGTGTGTGTGTG
>OU015752.1:71287004-71315099 GCA_907169655.1 Acomys percivali
TGTGTGTGTGTGTGTGTGTGTGTGTGTGTGTGTGTGTGTGTGTGTGTTGCAGGCTGTTGCTCCTTGCAGAGACACTTCATGGTAGGCTGCTATGATTGTGACTGGTGGGTGAACATAGCCTCTCTCTCTCTCTCTCTCTCTCTCTCTCTCTCTCTCTCTCTCCCTCTCTCTCTCCATTCTTTAAGTACCAGCCCCTGGGAAGCAAAAAAGACAAGGTTCTCTTCTGTGGAGCCTCCACTCTTACTGATAAAACATCTTTCCTTTTATATACCCCACCACCATCACTATGATCACCATTATGACCACCATCACCACCTTCACCATCATCACCATCATCACCACCACCATGATCACCACCATCACCATCATTACCACTATCACCATCATCACCACCACCACCATCACCACCATCACCACCACGATCACCACCACCATTATCTTCACCACCATGATCACCACCACCATCACCATCATCACCATGATCACCACATCACCACAATGATCACCACCACCATCACCACAATTATCACTACCATCATCACCATGATCACCACCATCACCAGAACCACCACCACATCTTTTTCTTCTTTCCCACCATACTCTGTTTATCTCTGGCAAAGATGACAGGATCCAGGCAGGCCGTGTTTTCCCTGGAATACCTTTGGGCTACCCCTTGGTGATTCAAAACCCAGACCCAAAATGTCATTATCAAGAAAATTAAGAGAAATCAAAGAGTTTTGTCTCAAGTGATGCTTTATATTTGCAAAGGTGGTGGTTGGAGATCTCAGAACAGAAGGCAGGCTGTTCATGTCTCCGTTTTATCTGAACTAACCCTGGCACATACACTGAGCCCCTAATAGGCCACAGAGAGTGTGCTGAGGTTGGTGAGACCTGGGAGAAAAACTTCCTTGGCACTCAGCTAAAATCCTGCCAGCCAGTAGCCAGCCCAGAATTAGATGGGTAGGTGGGATGCACCCTGGGATGAAGGACATTCAAAAAAGCCAGAAGAGTAACACAAAGGAAACCTCAGGCAAGAAAACAGACATCTGGAGCTGAGAGCTTACCCAGAGGTGAGGGATGATGTGGAAAGTGCAGCCTCATGAGTCCCAAGAGCATCCTTGGCCCCATCCCACTACCCAGCACACCAGAAGCCTATTTCCCAAAACCGTGCTTTCCCAAATGACTAGTGACAGTTCATGCCCTCAGATTCCTCCATTCTCATAGCTCTCCACTGTGCAGCATGAGCTTCCAGCTCCACAGAGGGGAGATGGAAGGGTCTATGCAGCGGGTGGTAAGGACCCTTCACCTCAACTCATGCTCCGTTAGCTGGGCCACAGCCGCACAGCACAGTCACATTCGACTGCAAGAAGGTCTGGGAAAAAATGGACGACTGATTCCAGAAAGAAAAGGAAACAGCTGTTACTGTTAGCTAGCGGTCTCCTTTGGAGCAGGCTCTTAGGGGATAACTTTCCATTCTTATATGCCCGACACAGACACTGAGAAAGTAGAATAAAGGCTCTCCTCCCTCCCTCTCTCCCTCCCTCCCTCCCTCCCCCCCTCTAATATATACACATAAACTACACACATAAATATAACATATACACAAATGTATATGTGTGCATGTATGTATGTATCCCTGACTCATTTTAAAGTAAGGTCAAAGCACTGCGTATTTTATCCCTACATATTTTGGTGTGTACTTTATAGGCAGGTGTTCTGGCTCCCTGTGCCTCACTGTCCTTATCTGTCACACAGCAGAAAGAAAGCAGAAACATCTTTCAGAACTGTCTGCTGATTGCTCAGAGTGAGAGCTGAGGTCTGAGGTCCTGGGGTAGCACCAGCTTTGTGCCTCTTTCAGGTATCTGTGATGGAGATGCAGCCAATGACCTTACCCTGAAGGATGGGTCCATGCTGGGTGAGGCAGAGGATCCTGCTCCCTTTCTGGATAGCTGGCAGGTGCCCAGCTCCTTGACCTCAGAGGGTCAGACCCGCTTCCGCCCAGACAGTTGTGCCACAGCTGACTGTTCACCCTGCCTTCGCATGGTGTCCAACCGCACCTTCAGTGCCTGCCACAGCTTTGTAGGTGCCCATGGGGTGCAGCATAGGGGCAGGCGGGGGGTGGACTTTAGGGTCTGGGGTGGGTAGCAGGGACAGCGTGGGACCCAGGATGTGGGGCACCAGGACAGGTAGCGCTGTCTAATACATTTGTTCAGGTCTCCCCAGAGTCATTCTGTGAGCTGTGGATTCGGGACACCAAGTATGTGCAGCAGCCCTGTGTGGCACTCACCGTGTATATGGCTATGTGTCACAAGTTCCATGTGTGCATTGAGTGGCGGGGCTCCGACTACTGCCGTGAGTGGGGTCAGGGCACCTTCTCCTGTAATTCTCTTGATCTCATCCCGTTAGTGTGTGTCGGGCCTTCCCCGAGCCATCAGCAGTCAATGCTTTCCCAGGCATAGCCATTTCTTCACTCATTGATTATATCAATGAGCTTATAAATATTTTACACTTGTATTTAAATTTTATGTTACACATAACATACTTGATATTAATAAGCAAATTCTTTTGCTATGTTTATATTAACGATCATTAAGCAATGATTTTATTTTAATCCATCATATGTCATTTGAGTCATTTCTCTATACAGTGGGCACAGTAAAGATTGTTTCCTCTTAAAGTAGCGTGGGTCCATCGGAGGTAACAGGAGTGCATTCCGCCACACCTGCCTGGCTGCTGGCTGCTGGCTCCCTTTGCTTAACGTTTCTCATCTTTGGATCTCTCTTTCACTCAGTGAAGACAGAAATGGGATCTGCCTCTTTCTCACCTCTAGCCTCTTAGAGTTGGGTCAGACAGGAGTAGAGCATTTTGATGTCCAGAAAGGATGGGGACCGCTCCTGAGAAGGCCTTGTCTATATATGACAGATGAAAAGAAAGACTTAAAGCACACAGAATAGACTTTTTCCAGACTGTGACTCCCAACACAGAGGGCATGAAGCCAATTTAAGTAGGGCAACACCAACATTTTTTTTAGCGCAACAAAATACAAAATACACTAAGTATCAGGTATAGTGAGATTTTTTTTCTTTCAACTTAGTAGCAATTTTCAGTCCAGCTGGTCACACGGGGAACTTGGAAAAACACTGGGCCCCAGCAGAGGTTCACTTGATATGGCATGGAATCCTAGCAATAGGATTTCCAAAATGCCCAAAGGACTGCCCAGCAGGCTTGTGTGTACTAGGCCGTAGCCCCGGATCCACTGTCTACGGTCAGTCAAGACTGCTGTAAAACACCTATCTAGAGCCAGGAATTGGCAAAGTTTTTCAAAGGCCGGAATAGAGAACACTGTGTCTTTGGGAGCCACGTGGTCTTGGTCTCAAGGATTCTGCTCCACGCTTGCAGTGCAGAGATGGTCTAAGATGAGTGGTGTATGATGGCTGACACCTGCAATCCTAGCACTTGGAAGACTGAGCTTGGGAGCTAAATTTTGCCTCAAGTAACGAGACCTGGAATCAACAACAACAACAACAAAACCCAAGCAATGCCAACAGCGTTTACACAAACGAATGGGCGCATCTGTGTTCTAATAAAACTTTATTTGAAAGGCAGACAATAAGCTGGGCATAGGGGGCAGTCCTTTGATGACTCCTAATCTAGGGGAAAGAGGTCCAGTGCGAAGCGCCAGACTTAGGCACTCATCAGCTGAGGCAAGGTGGACACTCTGCTCTCTCTCTCTCTCTCTCTCTCTCTCTCTCTCTCTCTCTCTCTCTCTCTCTCTCTCTCTCTCTCTCTCTCTCTCACCCCTCCCCACTCTTGCTGCCCTCGCTAGGATCCCTGACTGGGGACCAGACTATGTTTGATGTTCATTATCGCCCCCACAGCCTTCCTGTGCTCCAGTGACTCTACCTACCAGGCCTGTGTGGCAGCTTGCGAACCCCCCGAAACATGCCAGGATGGGACATTGGGTCCACTGGACCCAGAGCAGTGCCAAGTGCTGGGTGAGGGCTGCGTGTGCTCCGAGGGCACCATTCTGCACCGTCGCCACTCTGCGCTTTGCATCCCCGAGGACAAGTGTGGTAGGTCCCTGCCCTCCTCAGGTGGGTCCCTCAAGCCCTATCTCACACCAGAACCTTATTGACTTCCTGCAGACCATGGCAGAGGCCGCTTTGCACTTCCAGATCTGCCTTGGGGTGGTTCATGTTTGGGTGAGAGGGGCCCTAGCCTGAGACAGTCTGGTCCTTAGTCCCCTACGTCCTGACACGCCCCCATTGCAGCCTGCACCGATAGCACAGGGGTGCCGCGTGCCCTGGGGGAAACCTGGAACAGTTCCCTCAGTGGCTGCTGCCAGCAACAGTGCCAGGCCCCAGACACCATCGTACCCGTGGACCTGGACTGCCCTGGTCCCCGACCTGAGAGTTGCCCACGCTTTGGAGAAGTGATCCTGTTACAGCCTACAGAGGACCCCTGCTGCCTGGGGAGCGTCTGCGGTGAGTCCCCACTCTCCACTTCCCTAGCCTTCAACTGTAACTTAGCAACAGGCTCCAGTTGTGCCTGTTGTTTGACCATGACAACTGGGATAAGGCCTGGAAAATTAAAGCATCTTTTGGGGTGCTCACCAGAAGTAGAGAACCAGGCTTTGGGGGCAGGGGGGCAGGAGTAGAGGCTTGAGTTGATGTGGAGTGGGCATTCCAGTCAGCTCTTCCTCATGTAGACTCCATAAATGACTATCTTAGCGGTACCATGCCTGGTTCCCCTATAACATGAGGCTGCTTGGCTGTGTGAGGATGTGAACACTGGCACACAGTACACCTAGAGAGATGTCTATTGCTCTTCAGACTCTGCCTTGGGGGAATCCTCAGAGGCAGCTGTTTGAGGGTGAGGGCTGGGCACAGAGTGGAAGGAGCCCAAGTGTCCTGGCACCCAGTGGTACTGGTGAGAGCAGTGAGGACACTGGCCTCCAGGTGACAGGTTGTATGGCCTCCTGCCTAGTGTGTAACCAGACTCTGTGCGAGGGCCTTGCTCCCACCTGCCGCCCGGGCCACAGACTCATCACCCACTTCCAGGAGGACTCCTGCTGTCCCAGTTACACCTGTGGTAAGAGCTTGGGACAGGAGAGTTGCCTGGGCCTGAGAAGCTGGGGCTGAGCTGTGTTCTGAGTTCTGGGTGGAGATTGGACAGGACCAGGGAGGAGCCCAGACACGGCCTGGCATGGCCTGCTGTTGGAGCTTATATTCTGTTCTTCCCTCAGAGTGTGACCCTGGTCTGTGTGAAGCTGAGCAGGTCCCCAACTGTCGCCAGGACCAGGTCTTGATCGAGGGCCGCCTTGGGGACTCTTGCTGTACCTCATACTTCTGTGGTGGGTAGTTGTGGGCTCTGCATCAGCCCCTTCCTCATTCCTGCTTCTGTGGGTGACTGAGAGGAAGGGCTGCGGCGGAGGGGGGGGGACTTGTGTGAAAAGTGGTTAGAGGAAGAAGACCGAAGTCATCATCCAGAAAGCGAGGTGGGGCAAAGAGAAAAATGGGTCCCATGCTGCCCCTAGGCTACTGAGCACAAGAGAGCAGGTGTATTTTCAGGCCCATAGTATTAAATATGAAAATAAGATGCCAGGCAACAGATATGACACAGAGAAGTTTATTATAGAAGCATGGGAGATCAGGGGAGGGGAGGGGCACCCCAGAGAGAAAGAGACAGAGACAGCAAGAGAGAAGGGGAGGAAGAAAGAAGCAAGAGAAGAGAGAGAGAGAAAGAGAGGAGGAGGAGGAGGAGGAGGAGGAGGAGGAGGAGGAGGAGGAGGAGGAAGGTTTGGCTTTTTCATATGCTGGGCAACTGGCCCACCTAGTAGTGGGCAGGTAATGACAGCTTAGGTTACTAGGCAGGCTTTGTGCAGTATTCTAACATGTACTGTAAATAGACATAGGAAGAGCATGAGGTTCTGATGCCAGGATACCTAGGACCCCCAAAATGCTGCTTTGGGCTGGTTAGTGGCCCCACCCCTTCACTATGTGGTGAACTTATATGACAGCACTGACCCATCCCCACAGGCTGTGGTGAGTGTCCAGACCCTATGCCCGAGTGTCAGGAAGGAGAAGCACTGACTGTGCACCCGAATACCACGGAGCTCTGTTGTCCTCTGTTTCAGTGTGGTGAGTCGCCGGAGGGGCTCAATGAGGGTCACGCGTGACAAGACAGTGGCCCTATGAGAGACTCTTGCCCTGGGGGGTGTCTGTAGGGGTATAAACAGGAGCTGGGAAGTAGCCAGTGCAGCCTCCTGAGCATTCGTAAAGTCCAACACGTCTGAGACTAATTTGTCCCCTGTCTCCTCCGCTCCTGCCGAACGCATCCCAGTGTGTGAGCACTTCCGCTGCCCACAGGTACAGTGTGGCATGGGCACTTCCCTGGTGGAGGTGTGGAGCCCAGACCGCTGCTGCCCCTACAAGTCCTGTGGTAAGTTTCAGTCAGGTGTACATGGTATGTGGGAAAAAGAGGCCCCCCCACACACTGTCAACTTTGCTGAGATCAGCCTCCAGGGCTTCCCTCCTCCTGCCTCACTCTGAGCATGAAGCTTTCTGACAGCCTCCTCCCCAGGATCGCCAGAGGCTTCTCATTCAAAGTGCCCGATAGCCTCCTATCCTTCCTCTGAGTGCCACCAGGTCTCCCCCTCCAGAGGACATGGTCAAATATGAAGCACCAGAGTACATGTGAAAGTCATACCCTACTCTCCACTCAACTGTGGAGAATGTCCTGTCCATTGGCTAGAGGAAGGATAGCAGACTACCAAGAAGAGACTTGATACCTTATGAGCATATAAAGGAGAAGGAAGTCCACCTTAGGCACAGTCATAGGGGAGGGGAGTAAGGGGAAAATGGGAGGGAGGGAAGAATGGGAGGATACAAGGGATGGGATAACCATTGAGATGTAACAAGAATAAATTAATAAAAAAACAAAAAACAAAACAAACAAACAAACAAACAAACCAAAAAAAAAAAAAAAAAAAACCCAAAGTTCCTGATAGTATGTGTAGGCCGTGTGCTCAGGTTTATCTTGGAAGGCCGACAGAAGCATCAGTGACCAATACCGAACAGTGGCGAGCTTTACACAAAACTTTGAAAGTTACTTGAAAGAGCTGGGGGACCGTCCTGCTCCTGGCTTTTGGATGTCTTTTCCAGAGCTCCCTAGAATGTTCGCTAGGTGAGGGCAGAGTCATACTCCGCTTTGTTCTTTGCGTTGTCTTCGGAGCACCGAACAAGCCAGCCACTGGGGAGCACTTAGACCCCTTTGTATGAGCCAGTGACCCAGAAGGGACTTGCCCAACTGCAAAGGTTCTCAGTCCTCAAAGCTAAAAGTGATATGCCTCTTACTTTAGTCCTGGCTGCCTCCGGGCCACCTTTGCACAGCTGGACCTGACCACAGTCTGGACAGAGCTAAGCTGCAGGAACATATGTGTGGGAAATGCAAGCGGAAGGAAGTTGCATCTTTGCAGTGTTTACTCCCAGGCCCTGCTGCTGGGTGGAGACATAGGGAGATGTCCAAGGGGTCTGTCTGCCATCCCCAGTTCAGAGTACAACACTCAGGACTGTCCACCCAGCAAAGCAGGGGCGCTCCTGTCCCCTATGGGGTAGGGGTGCAGGGTTAGGGGGGGGGGAAGGAGGCTGTTTTTCTCTGCTCATCTTATTGGCATGGGCTAGGCTAGGCTTAGAGCTGAGCCGGAGGAAGAACGGTCTGCTGTGAAGTGTCTGAGCACCCCTGGTGAGGTAGGTTCTGGCCTCTTCTGTTTTGCAGAGTGTGATTGTGACACAATTCCTGTACCCAGATGCCATCTGGTATGGAGACCCTGCCCTCTCCACCCTTACTGATCTGCTCCTCTTTTCCTCTCCTCTCTTCACTTCTTCTCTTTCCCCTTTCTGGAGATGCTTTTTTTTTTTTTTTTTTTTTTTTTTGTTTTTTTTTTTTTTTTTTTAACTAGTGCAGACAGCCCTGGATTTTGAGTCAGCACACGTATCCAAGCTCCGCCCCTCGCTCTGGGCACCCTGTCCTTTCTTTGAAGGGTCAGCTTACCTGTGTTGGGGGATAAGTACGCTGTTCTTTCAGGCGGTGGTGATCACGGTGGAGACAGTAGGGAGCACGATGATGGCTGTTCTTGGTGGTTGATGAATACGGTGATGGTGGTGGAGAACGGTCAGGGTGGTGAGGGTGATGAAGGCGGTGATGACGGTGATGATGAAGAAGATGATGGTAGTGCTGGCTGGGAAGATGTTTGGAGTAGTGAAGCTGATGAAGGCAAGGATGGTGGTGGAGTCGGTGGGAGGATGGTCAGGATGGTGAAGATGACAATGGTGACGTACACGGTGATAGTGATGATGGGAGAGCTGGTGATGGCACAGTGGCAGCCGCTTGGGACCTTACCACAGGCCTGAACTT
Source organism: Acomys percivali (assembly GCA_907169655.1). Taxonomy (NCBI): domain Eukaryota; kingdom Metazoa; phylum Chordata; class Mammalia; order Rodentia; family Muridae; genus Acomys; species Acomys percivali. Next base: position 71,295,420 of record OU015752.1, read on the forward strand.
TCCCAGGTCTTTCTAATGGATTGCCTTATTAATTGTCATGATAAGTCCAAGAGATTGGTTCTGTAATGATCTCACCTATGTAAGCAAGGAAGCTGAAACTGGGGCCATGAAGCTGGTGGATCACAGAGCCAGGGTTAGAATCCTGTGACCCTTAACCTCCAGGTTGCGCGGCTGTTAGAGGTGTGTGTAAAGTGATGCTGGGCGGTTTCTGGGTTATGTACCTGCTGCCTTGTCTCTGCACACATTTTCTCTCTTGCGCTCCTCTCCCCCACTCCCTTTTTTTCTACCCTGAAACTGGTAATGAAAGCAGGACGTGAGTCAGGCGTGAGCCAAGTGGGTCTCTGTGGTAGCCGTTTTGTGTGGTTGCTTGCTGAGGGCAGGGGGCTGGACAGTGGGGAGAGTGACTGAGCTTCTGGGTGGTGAGGGGCCCCCAGGATTGCCATCTTCTTCCTGCTCGCTGTACACAGCCTAGTGACAGGCTGTTTCTGAGGATGGGGTTGGGCTGCCCACTCTGGACACTGACTTGTTCCGTCACCCACAGTGGGAAAAGTCCCAGTTGGATGAGGTGTCCATGCACAGCGAGGAGAACGTGTGTGGCTGTGCCAAATACGAATGTGGTGAGTGGTAAAGGGCAGATGTGGGGGAACTAGGGGGGCGGTGAGCCTCAGGTAGGCCAGCTGGGAGGGGCCATCATCCCTGGCTGGGCTCTTCAGGACAGTTCCTTCCCCTTCTCCCGTCCAGTGAAAGCCCCCGTATGCCTGAGCCGTGAACTGGGGGTCATGCAGCCAGGCCAGACTGTGGTAGAGCTCTCAGCGGATGGTGTGTGCCATACATCCCGATGCACAGATGTGCTGGACCCTCTCACCAACTTCTACCAGATCAACATCACCTCTGTCCTTTGTGACATGCACTGCGAGGCGGTAGGGACAATGTGGAGTCCACATAGTCAGGAGGGCTGGGCTGGCGGATCCTCAGCAAGTTGCCGCCTGCTCCAGAAATCAAGACTAGAGACTAGGCCTCAGAGGCCTCTGGAGAGGAGCCCAGCTAGGGGAGGCTGGGGCAGGGGCAGCAAGAACAAAGGGATGAAGTGAAAAGCTTGTGAAGACGCCTGGCTTCTACCAGCGTCTAATACTACTTGAATAAAGGGGTTAGATTTGGCCCATCTTTCAACTGAGAAAAGTGAGGCTGAGTGGTTTATAGAAAGCACAGCAGGGACTGAGGCCCTAACTGAGCTCTGTGTGGAGCCTACGCTGCCACCATCGATGACTACAGTGCTGCCTCTGCAAGGGTGGGGACTCCTTGTTCCCCAGGGGCTGAGTTTAGGTGCCCAGTGCTAATTGGGCCTCAGGAAAAGACAGGCAAGACCTGCTGCCTGAGGGAGGCCATGGGTCTTCTTTCTGAGCACCTAAAGATGCTCTCCTCGATCCCCGGGCTCCACCAGAGACAAGCAGATATCCAGCACCTGAAGGGTGGATGCGGGCGCAAGGCTGATGTTGCCTTCTCTCCCTCACCTTCAGAACCAGGAGTATGACCACCCACGGGACCTCGCGGCCTGCTGCGGCTCCTGCAGGAACGTGTCCTGCCTCTTCACCTTCCCCAATGGCACCACTTCACTGTTCTTGGTAAACAGTTCCTAAGCCCACCTGGGACGGGCCCACTAAGACCCTAAGACAGGGTGTCTCCTTGGGTCCCAGACTGGGGCTTGGTTATGGAGCACTAGCAGCGTCTGCTCCTGGGCTGGGCCTGTCTTCAGGCCTTGCTGTCCTCACCTCCCACCGGTGTGTTCTCTAGCCTGGTGCGTCCTGGATTGCAGATTGTGCCCGCCATCACTGTGGCAGCACTCCCCTGGGCGCCGTGCTTGTCCGTTCGCCCATCAGCTGCCCTCCGCTGAATGAGACCGAGTGTGCCAAGGTCAGTGTTTTCCCCTTCAGGCCAAGGCACCGCTGTTTTACTGGTGGGAGAAATTTAGGCCAGAGTCCTGCACATTTTTTTTTCTCAATCACACCCCATGTCTAGGAACATATGACCACAACCCAAGGCACGCAGTCATGTGTCTAGGACCCATCTCAAATCATACTCCATAGGGGCAACAGAATGCACTCAGCATGCCAGTGCGTATACCACGCACTGACACACCTGCAGATGGGCACACTCTTGCAATACATGTACCAGGGTTATATGTACATGTTTAGGATGATAGGGTGCCAGGGGTCCACCGTAAGATAATAGGCATTTGAAGATTTCTGCCTCTTTAGATAACAGACACACAAGGCTGTGGCTCAGTGGGCACAATGCTTGCTTAGCATGCAGGGAACCCTGGGTTCAACTCTCCTACAGAGCTCTTGCTTTGGGGTACCATGGGAGGAAGATTACATTACACTCTTTGTGTATTATTTATTTAGTTGGTTTTTGAGATAGCATTTTACTTAGTATTTCTGGCTAGCCTGAAACTCACTGTATAGACCAGGCTAGCCTAGGACTCGTAGCAATCCTCCTGGGTTGGCAGACATGCACTGCCATGCCCAGCTCTCTAAGACTGTTTTTGCCTGTCACTGGGATCTTGGATCCTGGCCTGGAACATGGATTCTCCACCCACTCTTCATCTCCCTCTAGGTCGGTGGCTCTGTGGTACCATCCTTGGAAGGATGCTGCAGGACGTGTGAGTGAGCATGGCGGAGGTCCAGGGTTCCATGTGCAGGGGGGAGGGGGTGCGCATAGGTGGCCTAGAGGTCGTGTTCCCAGCCTGGTGTCTATGATGGTAGCTCTCAAGGTGAGTGAGTAGACCAAGGGAAGACCCACCAGCTGAAGATCATAGCCCCGGTGCAGACAATCAGGTGGCCGGAGGCCACATGTCCATGAGTTCTGTCCTGTTACAAAGTCTCTGCCTCTTGCTGGAGATAAATGACAATAGCCATTCCAGGCAGGAAGTCCTTCATGCCCCAGTCTCATCCTACCTCCTTCTGTCCCTGATAAAGACTCTGGCCCATATGTCCCTCTCACTGATTTCTATTCTGTAGCCAGGAATCCAGGCCTTGAAGCTGCCTCTTTGGGGAGACTTAGGTTTCCAGACCCCTGGCTGTCAGAGAGAAACCTCACCGTCTCACACTTTGCTTCTGGAACTCTTAATACCTGGAACCAGCATCTTAGCCACACGCACTTGAATGGATCCATCAGCCTCATGATCTTTGCTCACATGCTCCCCCTTCTAGGATGCTCAGACCCTGTGTCCAAAGGGCCAGAGGCTTTCAGCTCACTTAGGTCCATATCACTTACTACAGGGAAGCTCGGCTTCAGATCTTAATTGGCTGATTCATGACCCATAACCTCACACGCCCCGAATGTCCTGTATTTCCCCATGTGGCCTGAGGCCTATGCCCCTCTCCTCAGTTTCCTAGGATGCTTATTTCCCACGGTCCCTATTAGGCCCACCACTCCTCTGTGGGTTAGTGTTCACTGCTCATCAGTCACTTGCCCCAGAAGCACATAGGACTGGAAGCAGTCAGACACATGGCTGTTTCCAAGTGTCCCTTCTAGGTGGTCCTAAGTCCTGACGGTGATGGAAAGGGGCCACTCCCTGCCTCTGGTGAAGGCCACTTAGCCCACATGCATGCTGGGTACTGAACCATATCTCTTGGGTTTCAGCAGCTTTCATTTATCTGGTCTCCGCTCATGTCCAAGGGCATCACCATTCCTTCCCCCACTGGGCACAGCCTTCCTTATTCCAGGACCCACAGGGCTGTGGCCAGGGCAGCCCTCCATTCTGCTGCCTTTCCCCGCAGAGTCTCAGAAGTTAAGAGAAAGGATTCTGCCCAGTTGGTTTCTCACAGGTCTGGTGGGCTGACGCAGAGCAAGCCCGTGCCTCTGGCCGATATCTGAGGAGTGCCACTGGGTGCCAGCTACTAGCCTGGGATCTGAGGGCATGGCATAAAGGCCACGCTTTCGGGGGTGGGGAACAGGCACAGTAGATAGCGGTTGGAGGCTTCGAGATCTTCAGCATCCAAGTCATAAAGAGTCACACCAGAGTCCACAACCACACATCTCTCCATAGCCAAGCCCCAGTACTTACATGTCATCCCTGCTGGAGATCCTGGGTACATTTTCACACCCTCTCTGATCTTCTGAGGTGTGAAAGAACATTTGGATTGAGAACAGGAACCCACACTGCAGCGAGGAAGGCCACCCAGGCTTAGGCCTCCAGAACACAGTTACAGGCAGGCCTCTGGCCAGACAGATTGCTCCTGGCACAGAATGAGGCGAGGAGGGACCAGGGAGAGCTGAGCAGGAGAACTCCAAGGTGCAGAAGAGGCATCTAGAAAGATCTCCGTGGGGGCTCTGGGGAAAAGGCGCGAGAGAGTTCTGTGAGTGGTTGTCTGTCTGGGAGAGATGTGATCCAGGCAGAAAAAAAACTCTACAATGGCAGGGGCCCCTGCTTGAGAGCTATGGAGTCCCCATGGATCTTGCTGTGTGGAGCAGTTAGAGCACCTTGTTTGGGGCTTGAGGTTTCCATTCATGGCAGAATCTTACTGCTAGGTGCTCTCTCAGATTAGAAACTCCAAAGCTTAGAGAGAGTGCAAAGATGTACCCTGGAGGACAGATAAGTGTTGAGGTTTGGGTATGGAGATAGCCTGTCCCTGTCACAGACCTTCCTCACAGTGCAGGGCCCTGAGGCGCTGTCTAACCACCCCATGTGCCTTCCTCCATCTCACTGCTCAGGCTGCTGCCTTCCTTGGTGTCACTTCCTTCTAAGACTGTGGGTTGCCGGAGAGGGACAGTAATGCATGGGCACCAACCTGGAAGAGGAGCACTCTCACAGGATGTTATCTACCCCAGGCTGGCCCATCCTGATGCCAGGCTGGGGCCCAACTGTTTTGTCTACCCTGCCCCTCCCAGGTAAGGAGGATGGGCGTTCCTGCAAGAAGGTGACCATCCGCATGACCATCCGCAAGAGCGACTGCCGGAGCAACACCCCTGTGCGTGAAGAGATGGGCATCGCAGTGGGGTGGAAGGGATGGGTGCGGGCCTCCCTTGCTGACATGCGTGTCCCCAGGTGAACCTGGTGTCTTGCGATGGGAGGTGTCCTTCTGCCAGCATCTACAACCACAACATCAACACCTATGCCCGCTTCTGCAAGTGCTGCCGCGAGGTGGGACTGCAGCGCCGCTCTGTGCAGCTCTTCTGTGCCACCAATGCCACCTGGGTGCCCTACACAGTACAGGAGCCTACGGACTGCGCCTGCCAGTGGTCCTAAGGCCTGGGTGCCAGGGCTGGCTGGGTCACCCCTACTACCCTTATGTTCTCCTTCTGCTGGCCTAGGTGACTAAGGGGAGAGAGGTTAAGCATGGGAGAGCTTGTTTGTTCTGTGTGTGTGTGTGTGTGTGTGTGTGTGTGTGTGTGTGTGTGTGTACGTGTGTGTGTGTATGTGTGTGTGTGTACGTGTGTGTGTGTGTGTGTGTGTGTGTGTGTGTGTGCATGTAACAGTGAGCAGCATCCACAAGGGACCAGAATAGGCTCCACTGGTCATCCTGGCTCCCTCTCTCGGTCCCTCCACACACACATGGGAAAGTGCCATTGCTCAGGGCTTCTGGAACTCAGCATGGCGTGAGGTCAGGAGGGAAGCTGCAGACCCAGTAGCTGAAGGCTTGATACATCTGTAACTCTGGCCATGGTTTCTTGGTGGAGGATCTGAGACTTCCCTGCAACCAAAGCAGAAGCCAGTGGTGGCCTAGGGTTAGGATTTGGTGGCCTGCTTCTTTCCTGTCTCTCTTAACAGTGGGAGAAAGGGGATTTAGTTAACATTCAGGTCTGGGTCAAGAGGTCCAGGACACTCCTAAGCAAAGAGGGTGGGCTTGGGGACCCAGGGCTACCTGTGGAGCTCTATGAGACAACACTCAGATACAAAGGAGTTAGCACTAGACTCCTCCAGCCTCAGAGGGTGTCTTGATGTTCTGGTATCTACAAGAGCAGGTCCAGATTGAGCAGATCCAGGTCTGTGTCCTCCCTGTGTCACATGCTCATCCTCAAGGCAGGTTTTCAGATGTGCAAAGGATGAGCAAGGGCCCAGGTGCCCATCCCAGATGTTGGTGGGTAGCCTACCTGTCTAGGCAGCTCTGGGGTATATATAGGTGGCACTTCCAGCCTGAAGTTCTGTGCCTTTCTCTCCAAGGGTATGATAAGTGTGTTTGTGCAAGGCCCTGTGTGTGTATTTGTGGCAGAGCTAATTCTGGTCTCAGTACTACCTGGGATTGTATTGATGGAGAATGTCTGTAGGTGAAAATGCAGCCATGTGAGTGTGCAGCCCCAGCATCCTCAAGTTTCTGTCAGAGCCTTGTCTCCAAACTAAAGTGCCTTTCCTAAAGCCAGGGCCAGAGCGCCTGTCCACAGGCCGCTCTGCACATCTCCTCCTTCCTGCTTTGTGCTACTGGCTCTCAAAGGTCACGACCTGCTGTTGGTCAGGTCCCAGCATTGCCCTGATGCCCCCATGAGGCAAAGGCACTCTGTCAGCACGGTCCCCACATCTGCTTTGCCTCTGTAACTCTTCTGTGTTTTGTTCATCTATCAATAAATTGCAAGAAGCCTTCCAAGCATCTCCGAGGATGCCAGGCTTGCCTCGAATTCAGGAGAGTGTCAGCTGTAAGGAGAAGATTGCTGGGAGGGCCCTGGGGTCCTTCTGGACTCCTGCAGTTTGCCTGTTTTTTCCTGCATCACCTCTCACCCAGGCACCCATACTGCCTGGCCCTGTTCCCAGTCTCTCAGCCCACAATCCCAGCACTGCTGCCAGGTCACTCCGGGGAGGACCAACCACTCCAGGCTAACACACTTCCGGGAAAAATGAACAAACCGCCAACCCTGCCCTGCTCTGTGGGACATGAGAGTGAGGCCTCCCCAGCTGTGCCCCCTACACTGTGAGACACGCAGGAAGGAGGGGGAACAGAGGACTGCAGCTAGTGGTGTCCAGTTGCTCCCTAACACCGAGACCAGCAGCACCAACAAGAGCATGCAGAGAATTCAGAATGCTAGCTGAAAGTAACATCTTTGGGTATGTCACAGTGCTTTTAGGCAACCAGTATAGCTTAGCTGTGACCCTCCAAAGAGGCACTGCATACCCTTGGAACCTGTGAAGAGGCCACCATATTACATGACAAAAGGTCATTTCTGGTGTCATTGGGTTAAGGACTTTAAGGGGAGACAATTAATCTGGATTACTCAGATGGGTCCTTAGAAAGGTGTCAGGAAGGCTGCTGGTCTTCGTTTTTGAGGGCAACTGCACACCACTAGCTGTGGTCCTCTGTCCCCCGAGTGAGACATCTTCTCCAAGGCCACACCTCCTAGTCCTTTCCTTACAGTTCCACCCACTAAGTATTGAGACTAAGTATTCAAATGTAAGAGCCATGGAGACTGGCTGTTCCCATTCAAAGTACCGCAGCTGGGGGGCTTGCCATGGAAACAGGGGGAGTTCAATCCTTGAACCCACTTTAGAAAGCCAGGCATGGGGGCTAAAGAGAACTTTGCAATTAAAAGCACATGCGGCTCTTGAAGATCTGGGCTCACTTTATGCATGCGGTGCACACACATACATGTAGGCGGAATACTCATACTCATAATAAACCTCTTTTTAAAAGATGGGTATGATGGGGCACGTTTGTAATCCCAACACCTAGAAGGTGGACACAGGCACATCTCCGGGGCTCACTGGCCAGCCAGCCTGATAGGTGACCTCTAGGCTAGTGAGAGATATCTCAAGTAGTGTAGTTGCATGTTCTGATGAGGAACAACATTGGAGGGTTAGTTCTCTCTCTCTCACACACACATCCACTCATGCATGTGTGCACAATACACACACATATACACATATGCACACACATGCATATACACAATACGCTAAACATACACACATACATGTACATGTATGCACACATTCATGCACATGTACACGCAGACACACACCACACACACACACACACACACACAGTGGCTTCTTAGTGCCTCCAGGAAGAACACAGGTCTTCTGGACTTACCAGACTGAGATCAAGGGCAAGGAGCCTGAAATCTGGAACTGCGGATGTGTTTGCATGGCTTTCAGGCCCTAAGTCTGTGGCAGCTCCAAGAAGAAACATCTAAAGAAGGGACCCAACAAAGAAAGCCAAGCCAGGGTACAAGCTGTAGCACTGTGCTAAGTCTGGAACTAGATACCAACTGTAGCTATCCCTGGGGAACAATTAAATAAGCTGGTACAGCCACACCATGGCCTACCATGCACCCCTCTAGTGAACTGACATGTTGGGCTCTCCAGGACATGTCACATGAAAACGGCAAACTGTGAGTAGGTTCCCCCATGAACCTAGCTCCTTCGTTGCCTGGATGTGGGCCACACATTCCCATTTGTGCTGCTCTCATGCCTTTGAAGGGTTTTCACAGCTGAGTGTGGCCCTTCATGGCTATTCTAGCCAAGTAGCTCAGTGGCGGCTTTGGTCCTGAAATAGGACACGTAGTTCCAGGGACCCCAGTGGTCATCACTGTGCTCAGAAGCTGCTCATAGCAGACTAGACCCAGGACTCCAAGGACACCTGCAACATCCCCTACTCTTCCTCACTCCGCCTAGGACATAAAACTCAAGACAAACCCAGAAGCCACACATCCCACTGGTAGAGGGTTGGTGGCCACCGCAGGGTGGCTGCCCAGCCTGCAAACCCCTGTGACGTATTTGCAAACACGAGGGGCTTTGAGCTGCAGAACCATCCCATTCTCCTTGGTGCAGGCTCAAGTTCCCTGCTCTGGTTTTCAGGGCTTAGTGTTCTTCCTGTGGAAATCAAGGCGGACATTGTGATGGAATGATTCATGTTCAAGGTCAGGCCGCAGCAAATTGGTGGCGACATGCGGATTTTAGTGCCCTCACCGAGAGGGGAAGCCAGTCCTTAACCCTTTCCTCACCTTGCCTGTCACTCCTGTCAGCTCCAAGTCTAGGTCCCCCAGGCTTTTGCATCCCCTATGTGGGCTGTCTTTTGCATTTCCCCAAGTCTTGAAGTTTTGGGGATCTGCCGAAGACAGATGACAAATTTGAATGGCTTCAAGTTGAAATAAAAAGTGTAACTTTCCCAGCCCACTTTGTCCATGAGAGGCCCTCCCTGAGGATATTTTGCACCTAAGCCTCTGTTCCAGGCTGTCTTTGTCTGCCCACATGGAAGGATGCAGGAAGCTAAATCTGTGCATGTGTGTGTGTGTGTGTGTGTGTGTGTGTGTGTGCATGTGTGTGCACACAGGCATGCAGGCATGCCATGTCAAATATCTCTTCTGTAGTTCAAACATAATGAAACATTATTTTCCCTTCCTATATGTAAAAGAAAGGGCCTGAATAGCTGCCACTTGGTGTCCAGAAGTCTAGAGACCCTGGTTCCTCTACCCAAAAGGTCCACATGGCTCATCCAACTTTCCTATGGTAGCTATGCCCATTTCTTCCAGGTCTGTGCCTGGGGATTTGAGGAACATAAATTATAGGAGGGAGAGGATGCTGTACTAAATGATGAGTGGCTTACTTCCTGTCATTCTCATTACACTGGCCTGAACAGAGACATGCGGTCACACCTAACTGCAAGGGATGCTGGGGGATGTAGTCCACCTGCATGTCCAGGAAGAGGAAGACAAGAGTCTGGCGATGGAAATTTGGGCAAAAAAAAAAAAAAAAAAAAAAAAAAATGGAGACAGTGAAGAAGTGAAGAAGATGCTACTGAGAAGTTTGAAGACAGAAAACCAGGTCATGTGGTCAAAAAAGGGTTCTTTTATTCTTTAAGGGAGGCAGTGGTTTGAAATGAAACAGCTATGATAGCACTTTTAGAGAAAAACCCAGAGTGGCAGAGGTTATGTGCTGGTATGAGGAGGGACCATGGTGGATCCTAGTGTCTCTGGCTGGGTAGACAATGCCTTAGATCTTTATGGATTTGTATCTCAACACACAACACAGAGGCTACAGAAAAATGAGTCTGTGCATGCCAGTAAGTCTGCAAGGGAAGAGCCTGGACAGCAAAGAGTTAAAAGGAGGGCCAGGATGAGCAGGCCTGGAGAACCAGGTGCCCCCAAACACACTGTGGCAGTGGCACTTAATCCCCTGCAGCAGGCAGGAGGCCGGCACAGCTGTCTCTTCCAAGCTGGAATTGCACCTTCCCTCAGCTCTGCCCCCACCCCACCCCCTCACACACGGCCCCTTGCCCAGGAATCTGGACTGCCCAGGGATTGGGTGAAAGTGGGCAGTACTGAGCCGTATGTATGGTGTGGGAACCAGCCCATCTCTAGCCCATATTTTCTAAAGCTAAGTTGTTTTTAAAGCTTTCTGCTCATCCCTCATTTTTCTTTTTAATTAATTAATTAATTAATTTTTATTTATTTCTATTTCGTGAGTATTTGTGTTTTGCTTGCATGTATGTCTGTGTGAGGGTGTCAGATCTTGGAGTTACAGACAGTTGTGAGCTGCCAGCTCTCCAGCCCCTCACCCCTCATTTTTCAAGAGACCTACACACACACACACACACACACACATACACACACACACACACACACACACACACACACACACACACACACGAGTACGCGTGCACATGCATGCACGCTCCTCTCTCTGGGCAGGGTCTACCCTGAACCAGCCCCTGTCGCTCCCCTCAAGGTGGTCACTCCTGTTTCTGTGCCTTTGTCTCACCTGGAACAACCTATTGATTCTTCTCCCTAGGCAGTCCCTGCCTTGAGAACAGCAGCGCAATCCCAGCCCACAGCCTCCCTGTCTTTGGCATCTACCACCTGACTCACCATCGCACCACCCTAGATTCTGCCTGTCTGGGCCTTCCCTACCAGCCTGTACCCATGCTCTATGCAGGACAGGGGACATGCAGACGTACTCCTGCAGTAATTCCTTCATGCACCTGCCTCTTCACTCAGATTAGATGCTAACGTAAGGCCCAGGAAGAGGAAGGCTTGCGCACAGCTGCAGAACAGAGAATCAGGGCCTGAGCCACGCTCGTTATACCACGCCCTGTGCTCAGACTTCGCTTCTCAGCCAGGAAAGACTAAGAGGCACGCTGAGGTCCTGGTGGCTGGTGCTATAGGTCCCTGCCCTGGAAACCTGTGGGAGCTCTGGACCCTCTCTGGTCAGTTAGAAGCTACAGGACACTGACAGGTTTCAAGCCGCCATCCTTCATGGTGAAGGGGAGCAACAGGTTCTGCATCCCAGGGTTGGCATGAGGGTCAAGTGAGCTCATAGATGGGAAAAGGCCAGACAACTGCAGAGGCTTCAGAGCCAGAGAGCCCATCCCAACTGGGCCCCAGACAAGGGAGAAGCAAGAGCGCAGGGCTCACCCCCATCCAGCAGGCTCCCAGCCAGCCATGCTGTCCTGCCTCAGTTCCTCCCGGACAGAGACACTGGTTAGAGAGAGAGGTGACATGGGAGGAGGAAGTGTTCAAGGAGATTGCATTGTGGGGTCAAGGTGTGGCTGAAAACACTTGCGTGATTTATCCTGTCCAAGACTTAGTTTCCTCATACTCCTGGCTAGTAGATGACATTTAATGAGTTTAATGAATTGCTATAATGAATGCTATAAGTGGAAAACTTGTTTTTTAAAAACACATGTGTGTGTGTGTATGTGTGAGTGTGTGTGTGTGTGTGTATGTGTGTGTGTGTGTGTGTGTGGTTAAAAAGGACAAGCTCTCTAGCTCTCTCTCTCTCTCTCTCTCTCTCTCTCTCTCTCTATATATATATATATATATATATATATATATATATACACACATACATACACATGTGTGTGTGGTCTATATGTGCATGTGTGTATCATTCATGTGGAGGTCAAAGGACACTTTGGTGGATGGTATTGTCTCTTACCACCATGTAGGTTCTGGGCATTGAACTTGGGTCATTGGCCTTAGCAACAACCACCTTTGCCTGCGAGTCATTTTGTGGCTGGACCAAAACTGTCCTCTCCAAGCTCCATGTTTTCAGGAGTCAGAAGCTGATCCCAGGGAGAAAGAGTGGCACACCCAGCACCCCCCAGCCCTGACATGATGGAGATCCAGTGTTCATCACATCCCTCCTCTGTGATTCTTCTCTCCACCCGGGACACCCTCCCTGCTCTGATCACAGGAACCACCTGGCTTCTAGGAACCCTATTTCCTCCTCAGAAAGAGAGGAGCATCTCCAGGTAGGAGAGGCTCCACCTGCTTCTGGTGAGTCTTTTACAAGTGGGTTGTTTCCAGGCTGCGTCCTTTGCAGACCTAGCTTTCTGGCACTTGGCTGGACAGGGCAACATCAACTCCCAGGATGCAGGGGAGAGAGAAGAGAGCGACGGAAGGGTTAAAGGCTCAGCTGGAGCTAGCAGCCTGCAGACAAGCCCCAGCTCAGTGATGGGAGGCCTGCACCATTCCATTCCTTCGCAGATCAGTTACACCCAGCTGTCTCCCTCCCTGCTGCCAGTGCCCCTCGGATTAGGCGGGAAAGGCTCCCCGGCCTGAGGCCTGCACACGGCCCATGGGGAACAGCGCCTGCAGCCCACGCCTCCACGACAGCTGCCGAGTGTCAGGCAAGCTCATAGATCAGCAAGATCCTGGCAGAGGTGCCCCAAGCCCATGTGCAGGAGGGGCTGCCTGAGGAGAGGGGGGTCTGTGAGGGATTTGAGAGGTACAGGGAAGGAATTGCTCCCAAAAATATCCCTTCTGCCCATGTGTCATTGTGCCTCAAATTCCACCATTAGATATGAAACTTTGGCTAACCCACAGACACTGACAAAAATAACGTTCATGGAGTCACTGACGTTCTAAGGCATTGTTGATAAAATATATGAGAATTTCATTCTGACATTTTACAGAGTATATAGCTGCCTCTTTGTCTCAGTCCTACTGAGGACTTTAACTCAAGGAATCTATCTTAAGGAAATAATATAGAGCACAAAGAAAGTGGCTGTCATTACCAGGGTAAAAACATAAAGTTATAAATATTTTCAAAATGCAAAGCAAGGGAAAATGAGAGCCCTCCTCAAAATTGTGAGATTTGAAAATATCTGTACCTGTATTAGAAAATAGGAAACAATTCCATCAAAAGCACAGAAATGAAAAAAAAAATTCTAGAGTTTTCCAGAAATTTCCAGGGTAAAGAAAGCAAGAAGTACCGCAGAGTGCCAGGTGGACAGATGGCTAGTTCTGGCCTTGGTCATTGGCTACTTACTGACCACTCTGAGCGTCAGTTGGCTCAACTGGACAATTAGAACAAAGTTATGATGGTCAGGCTTTACAAAGGGATTAGAAGGGACCATTTGTGTCAAGTGTCCCTGAGACAGAGACAGGACCAGGAAAAGTAGTGTCACCTCTGAGACTAACCGTGGTGTGTCTCCCCGCCCCCACTCACTAACGTTGCTGCAGAGAGTGTTCTCGGAGCGCAGAATCTGATTAAGCAGTGCTGGTTGTTATGCATACTGTCACTATGTATTTGAAGGTAGTGGACAATTCCAAAATGGTGTCTGAGTTGCGTGGGAAGGGTAGATGAATGGCCTTCCGTGAAAGACCATCTATCACGATATAGGAAGGTATTCTAATTAACAGTTCCTGGGATGATTCATGAAGATGTTATCCATGTAATTGGATGCGGATATGTGACAGTGTAAGTATACACAAAAAATGAGCTTTCACAAATTAAAAACACCATGATGCCTGTTTTCATTACAAAGAACACCTGGTTCCTGGACATCTAAACAACTACGCCTATGATCCCAGCACTCAGTGAGGCAGAGGCAGGAGGATTGCTGTGAGTTCGAGGCCAGCCTAGTCTACAAAGTGCGTCCAGGTCAGCCAAGGCTACACAGAGAATCTCTGTTTCAGAAGAGGAAAAAAAAACCAACTAGAAAATTGGTCAAAATACGTGAAATATGTTTTCAGATTTTTGGACAAGAGGCGATGCAAAGCTTAGGCTCCCAAAAGAAGGGAAACATCAAATCAAGCAAGTGCTACCAGACAGCTCCAGTTTCCTCCCGTATCACCCCGTGGAATGAGGAACAGCAAGGGACAGTCAAGCAGAGCATGCTGGTCCCACTGAGTTGAAGAGCTGAGACCCAGTTCACATCACTTTAGTAAGTAGAACCTGTACAGCAGAGCAGCAGAGGCAGGGGAGCCAGGCAGAGAGGAGTTTGGAGTTTGCATAGATGAAGGCAGTCTCTGAACACTATCCTATACTCCTGTAGTGTAGGAAAGCCACACCGTTGGGGCAAAGCAATAGTGTGAATGGTGTAAGCCAAGCAATTCCTGAAGCTTACATGGGGCTATGAGGCATTGATTTCATACCGAATCCAGAGCAGACACACACTTCATTGACAGTCTAGGACACTTAATTGAGCCATAGAAAGGGCCTTACCTTAGAAGTGAAATGATATTATCCCTGGAGTAGGGGATTTAAACTAGGCCATTTATCATTGAAACCAATTGTCTTAAGGGTTTCTATTGCTATGAAGGAGCACCATGACCAAGGCCACTCTTATAAAGGACACATCAACTGGGGCAGTTTCAGAGGTTTAATCCATTATTGTCATGGTGGGCAGGATGGCAGTGTCCAGGCAGACATGATGCTGAGGGAGGGAGCTGAGACGTCTACATCTTGATCCAAAAGCAGCAGGAGACTGAGCCATACTGGGCATAGCTTGAGCATAGGAGACCTCAGAGCCCACCCCCACAGTGACACACTTCCTCCAACAAGGCCACACCCACTCCAACAGGGATACACACACTCCAACAAGGCCACACCTTGCTATGGCCAAGTGTTCAAACACATGAGTCTGTGGGAGCCATACCTATTCAAACCACCACATTCCACTCCTTGGCTTCCATACACTTGTAGCCATAACTTAACACAGAATGCATTTAGTCCAACTTCAAAAGTCCCCATAGTCTGTCACAGTCTCAACAATGGTTAAAAGTCCAAAGTTCAAAGTCTCTTCTGAGAGTCATACAATCTTTTAACTGTAATCACCTATAAAATCAAAATTAAAAAACAAACAGATCACATACTTCCAACATATAATGGCATAGGATATATGTTGCCATTCCAAAACATAGGTAAGAGAACACAGTGAAGAAATACTGGACCAAAGGGAAAGCTCCGAACTCTGCATCTCCATGTTTAATGTCAAAATGCTCTTCAGATCTCCAAGTCCCTTCATCTTTGTTGCCTGCAACAGACTTCTTTCTCTTTGGCTGGTTCCTCCCCCAGTTAGTAGCTCTCCTCAGCAGCTATCCTGTGGTGCTGACATCTCTAACCTCTTGCGGTCTCCCAGGCCATCCAGGCCTTCACAGCTCCACACAGTGGTCTTTCTAGGCCTCCATGCAGGGGCACCTCTGCCACACACCTGGCTTCAGAGACTTTTCTTAGTCTTGGTAGGAGATTCCATAACCTCTTTCTTCTATTCTTGACTCTAAAGACAGAACCACGTGGCCAAAGCTGCCAAGTTCTGATGCTTGCTAGGGCTGGAACATGGCAAGCTCTCTATTTTCTATATGATTTCCTTCACTACCTAATCTTGTCTGACCTGGAACTTGCTCTGTAGATTGGCCTTGAACACCAAGATTTGAATATCTCTGTTTCCTGGGTGCTGGGAATAAAGGTGTGTACCACCACGCCTGGACCTAAACTATTCTTTAATTCCCTTTCATCTGATGGACTCTTAGCTGGGTGGGATATTGCTCTGAGGTCACCACTACTTTCATTTCGTTTCTTAATTTGTTTACCTCCTTGAACATAAGATTTATTTCCATTCCATTCCCTGGTGCCTCTTTTCTCCGTGAACCATACCTTTTGTGTTTTGACTTGCTCAGCTTGCTCCTTTTCATCAAAATGCTTTTCATAAGAGTGAGCCACACAACAGAGTCTATACTAGGCTGTTTTGAGGTTTTCTTTGCCAATGCAATTAATCTAAATATCTTTACTCAGGCAGACTCTTCAGAAAAGGGCAAAAGGCAGCCACATTCTTTACCAAAATATAACAAGAGCAATCTCTAAGCCACATACTAAAATTCTTCTTCTCGAAAAGCTCTTGATCCAGGCCCGCATGTTCAAATCACTGTCAGCACCACTGTCTTCCATGTTCCTGTTAGGACAGCCCATCAAGCCCCACTTAAAGCACTCCACTGCTTTCCTAATCCAAAGTCGCCAAGTCCACATCCCTCCAAACAAAGGCATGGCCAAGCCTATCACAGCATTACCCCAGGCCTTGGTACCAACTTCTGTCTTAGCCAGAGTTTTATTGTTGTGAAGGGACACCGTGGCCAAGGTGTTGTCTTAAGAAGGACAACATTTAACTGGGGCTGGCTTACAGTTTCAGAGGTTCAGTTCATTGTTGTCATGGAGGGAAGCATGGCAGTGTCCAGGCAGACATGATGCTGGGGAGGGAGCTGAGAGATCTACACCTTGATCTGAAGGCAGCAGGAGACTGTGTGCCACACTGCGTGTAGCTTGAGCATAGGAGACCTCAAAGCCCGCCCCCACAGTGACACATTTCCTCCAACAAGGCCACACCTACTCCAACAAGGCCACACCTCCTAATAGTGCCACTCCGTCTGGCCAAGCATTCAAGCATGCAAGTCTGTGGGGGCCATTCCTATTCAAATCACACCAACCCCCCAGTTCGTTTCTGATATATAAGTAACTTAAGTGTAAGACACATTGAAGTCCAAAAATTCTTTCAAAGAAGAATTTTAGACATTCAACTACGTGATAATAATTATATCCAGAATGCACTTAAAACATTACTAGATATAGAAGGCCGAATGTGAGTCATATAGCAAAGGGAAAGAAAAATCAGTCAATAGGAGCAGACCTGGAGAAGACATCTCGAAGACGATGGAGTAGGGACACACTGTACCTCCCCTGTTTACTTATATATTTTTAATGCTTTTTAAAAGTGATCTTTAAAAATGTATATGGATGTTTTGCCCGCATGCCTGCATGTGCGTTTTGTGTGTGCTAGGTGCCTGTAGAGGTCAGAAGAAGATGCTTTAGTTTCTGGAAGTGGAGTAGCAGATGGCTATGAGGTGCCATGTTGGTTTGGAATCAACCCCAGTCCCTCGTAACTACTGAGCCATCTCTCCAGGCCCACACCTCTACCAATGTAAAAGGAAACATCTGATCCATGGCTGTTGCAAAAAGAGGTGAGATGTGTGGAAAGGCAAAGGTGAACTGCAGTAAAGAGCAACCACGAGAGCCGAGATAAAATACAGATGTATATCATGCTACATTTATGGGGAAAAACAAAAGCCTTTAGTCTAGTGCAGCAAGCAGAGCATCAGAGGAGGAGGAGCACCTCACTCCCAACGCTGAGTACAGAAAGAAAAGAGAAAAGAAAAATCTCCAGACGCAAAAACAAAAATAAAAACAAATAAATACATAAATATTGGAGAGCAGAGTCATAATCCAAATGAAACAGGGACTAGGGAATCCTCCAGTGCTTGCCGCCCTACAAATACCTATTACACTGGGGCACAGAGGAAGAAGATCCCAAGAGAAAACTACAATTGAGCTGCTCTGCTGGAAATTGTAGAATTCTCCAGAGAACAACACCTCTAAGCCCTAAAGCCTCTCCTCAAAACACTTAAGAGCATGAAACCAAGAGAGCCACAAAACCATGCAAGCAGATCATGTGAGCAGATCTGACCTGAAAGTTAGTGGGGCAAACATACTCAAGCTGAGACCATTGCGGTGGCTTGAATGAAAGTGGCCCCTGATAGGCTTATAGAAACTGGCACAATTAGGAGGCGTGGCCTTACTGGAGTAGGCGTGGCCTTGTTAGAGGAAGTATGTCACTGGGGGTGGGCTTTGACGCTTCAAAACCCTCAAGCCAAGCCCAGTGTCACTCTCTCTTCCTGCTGCCTGGTGATCCAGATGCAAACCTCTCAGCTACCTCTCCAGCACCATGTTTCCCTGCGTGCTGCCATGCTTCCCGCCGTGGTGAGAATGGATTAAACCTCGGAAGTGGAAACCACCGCCAATTAAATGCTTCACTTTATAAGGGTTGCTGTGGTCATGGTGTCCAGGACAACCACTGGCACTGTTAGATAGAAAACCAGAGGCCTGGCAGGGCACGGCTACCCAGCTGCGAAGTGGGACTTTGCGTCTGTTGTGGCTGTTCCTGTAGTTACTTTCCTACTCTTGCGGCTTGTCAAGCTTGCACCAGACCTGAGCGTGTAGATCGACTGTTTAGCTATTAAGCTCCACCTCTTAACCCCGGAAGGAATGCTACCTCAGCCCTACTACACCGTAGTCCCACTTAAACATTATAAATACTTCAACTAAAAGAATACGGGGGATAAAAAATAAAATCCACCCTACAGCTTAATCTGAGATGAACAAGGCCCAGTGCAGAAACATAGAAACCGGGCAGATCAAGGCGGTATGACACCTTCTGCAATGGATTCCAACAAGCATGAATTAGATGAAAATCACAGGCAAACAACTTTTCCAAATCATAAGAATGCTGAATGACAAACCCCTACCCAGATCTAGCCAAGGGACAGAACATTCTCCACAGTTAAGTGGAGAGTGGGGACTGACTTTCACATGAACTCTGCTGACCCATATTTGGCCATGTCCCCTTGACGGGGAGGCCCGATGGCACTCGGAGGAAGGATAGCAGACTACCAAGAAGAGACTTGATACCCTAGCATCATATTCAGGGGGAGGAGGTCCTCCTCAGTCACAGTCATAGGGAAGGGGAATGGGGTGAAAGCAGGAGGAAGGGAGGAATGGGAGGATGCACGGGATGGGATAGCAAATGAGATGTAATATGAATTATTTTATTTTTCAACAAAAATGTGTTTAAAGAAAAAAAAAAAGAATGCTGAATGAAATCAAACCTGATATAAGCTCCCGGTTGAATTAAGAGAGATAACAAATAAAGAACCGTGGTGGTTTAAATAAGAAGGACCCCAATAGGCCTACAGATTTAAATACTTGGTCACCAAGGAATTCTAGTCTCTGAAAGGTTTAGGAGGCCTGGCCTTGTTGGAGGAATTGTGTCACTGGGGGTGGGCTTTGAGGTTTCAAAAAGCCGGTGACAGGCCCAGAGTCTTTCTCTTCCCACTGTCTCTGGATCAGGAGGTAGAGCTCTCAGCTACCATGAGTGCCGCCATGCTCCCCACAGTGACACTAATGGCCGAACCTCTGTCACTGTTAGCCACCCGGCTAAATGTTTTCCTTTATAATAGTTGCCTCCGTCAAGCGCCTCGTCACAGCAGTAGGACACTGACTAAGACCACAAGCCAATGAGACAAAAAGGTCATTCCAAGGTATGGTAGGGGATTGGATAAAAAGAGAACCAGTGAAGAAAGGCATGCTGCAACCTTAGAGTGGAAAAACCCAACAATTCAAATGAAAACCTCTGTGGACTGAGCTGGAGAGACAGCTCAGCAGCAATGGAGACAGGAGAGGGGTGGGCTTTGAGCCCCAGATTCAGTGAGAGAGATTCTGAAATATTAAGGCAGCGAGATCATGAGCAAGATGTCCAACATCAGCTTCCAGTCTCCCCATGCACACGAGTGTGCCCTCCGTGCACGATGCTCAGCGTCAGCTTCCAGTCTCCCCATGCACACGAGTGTGCCTCCCATGCACCATGCTCAATATCAGCTTCCGGCCTCCCCATGCACATGAGTGTGCCCCCGTGCACGATGCTCAAC
>OU015752.1:71334665-71365617 GCA_907169655.1 Acomys percivali
TTCCTTCCTTCCTTCCTTCCTTCCTTCCTTCCTTCCTTCCTTCCTTCCTTCCTGGTACTCTTGTTGTGCCATGATGGTGTCATGATATGCCACCATCCAGATCCTAAGTCCTATATTTAAACTCTAATGAAGTATATGTTTCTTTCTTTGCTATTTTCTTATTTCACACTTACCTTTCTATGCCTTACGTGTGTAACAACTACAGCCAATGGTCTTGTCAGCCCTGTGACACGTGGATCTCAGACCCACTGGTACCAGTGAGATTTTTTTTTTTGAAGTCATTCTCCTTTATTGCCAATCAGGTAGGACCTGGGACTAGGCTTGTTCTTGCCTAGGAAGGTTGACAATGTAACCATAAGATCATTGGCCACCACCCAGGTCTACACACACTATTAGTCTACAAGTCCCCTTCCTTAAATATAAGGAAAAAAAAAAAAAGCAACGTGTACTGAATTTTGGTGTCCAATAGTTTACACTCATGACCTCAGGTCACTGGGGAAATAAAGAAATTTATGTGAAAAAAAATCACCTCACAGTATACAATAAAGGTATGGTTTGAATCCATTGGATCCCGGGGCTCTGAGCAGTTAAAACTGAAGCACAGAAAAATGAAATCGTTTGTCCACAGTTGTGGACCTAGTAAATAGCTGGGAAGTGGATTCAAATTGGCGTCATAGGGGCTGGAGAGATGGCTCAGTGGTTAAGAGCGCCGCCTGCTCTTCCAAAGGTCCTGAGTTCAATTCCCAGCCACCACACGGTGGCTCACAACCATCGGTAATGTGATCTGGTGCCCTCTTCTGGCCTGCAGGTGTACACGCAGGCAGAACATTGTATATATAATAATCAATAAATCTTTAAAAAAAAATGGCGTCATATTAAGCCTCAAACACTTGTTCCTAACTGGGGAGGACATGAAGGAGCAGAAACAGCACCATTCCAGATTGGCCTGTGAGAGAAGCACAATTTCATATTGGGAGGTAGGAGCTAACCTTTACCTAGAAATGGCATGGAAGAGTTTTTTGAGACCTGACTAATGCAAGACATTTCAACTCTGGTGTCAGCCAATGAGTTCTTGGGAGACTGATGAGCCAATCAGTAACTGAGAAAGAAGAGTTAGTCACTAGATCTGGCCAATCAGGGATCTCACAGCTGAGACTGTGGCTCCTTGGAGAAGTAATTTGACTTCATCGTGGCAAAAGGCCCACTCCATGGCCTGTCTGGCGCCAGGGTTCCAGGAATCAGCCCCGTGACCATTCCTGTGCCAGTGGTAAGTGCCGGGGTGCCTTTGCTCATAGATAAGCCATGAGGTCAACGGTTCGTGTGACTCATTTTGTGAACATGAGGCGGCAGTGTCAGGCCTTAGTGTTTCTCTGGACGCATTTAAATTGATTTTTTCCGGCTGGTTAAATGCTCTCTTTGTTTTTAGACAGTGGCTTAGGATGTGCAGGATAGCAGGTCCTAAGACAATACCAGGTAACACAGTCCTCCAGCGACTAGTGCTTTGAAACCATGGCTAGCATGGTTTCATGTCTAAGACCAGTCTTGCCAGAAGTCTGAGACAGCCCTGCTGACTGACAGTCTGGAAACATCCCTAGCAAGAGTCAAGACAGGACCTTAAAAAAATGTCAAGAAATCACATTTCCATGTGACATTTCTCTTACAGCAAGACACTTGGGAAGGATAGTGTATACTGGCAGTCTCCACGGAAAAGAAAGCGCCTATCATCTTCATAGCTCACCATCTAGTCTAGTCTCAATGACTTCCTGCTGCTGCCACTGTGTGCCACCCCACCCACCCCTGCCCTGCCATGACGCTGTCAATCTGTAGATGTGCCATTTCGATTTTGATTACACTGAGCCATGAGCTAAGCCAAGCCAAGGATCGACTGCTGGCTGGCTGCTCAGATGAAAGGCCAAGGAAACAGAAAGGACAAGCCGACGAGACAGGAACACAGGCAGGCAAGGCTGCGTGTGTTCTAGGGGATCCCGTCAATAGATGGGGAGATGGTTCTTCTGGAACTTGTGAGAATCTATGGGATGCTCCCAAGAGAATCCATCTGACAGAGGGCTGGAATGTTTATCCACTGCCTCCTCTCTCCCACTGTTGTTTGTGGGGAGGCTACTGACTCAAGGCAGGGTTCGCATGCTGTAGGCAAGCTCTCTAATGGAAGAACCTTTCGTTGGAATCTGGAGAGACTGGCTCCTGCTGGAAGCAGGGCTTTGAGAGTGAGTCTCGACGTCAGCTTTTCGTTACTGTAACAACTAACAACTGATAATGAGCTTAGAAAGAAGAAAGGTTTCCTTTGGCTCAGTTTTAGACAGTTTGGCCCCTGATCAGTTGTCCCCATTTCCTGTGGTCAGGAAGCACAGCAGAACAGGGACTCCGTGGTGGGGCAAAGCCTCTGGTCTCATGACCAAAAAAAACAAAAGAAAAGACGGAGACCTCGCTCTCGCAATCTCCTTCAAAGTCACGCCCCAGTGACGCAAAGACTTCCCATTAGCCCCGCCCCCTCTTCATGTTTACCACTTCCAATAGCACCGCTTAACTGCCTGGGATCTGAATGGCATCAGAGTCTGTGCTCTAACGGAATGGTCCATTCAGGCAGCAACTGAAACCAGGGGTGCACAAGGGCTGGTGGTACAGCTCTGGGTGCTACACACATTGACCGGAACCTTTCTGAACAGCTCTCTGAATCCCAAACCGGAACGGCGGGGAAATGGACTCAAAGAGAAAGAGGAACTGGAATCCGTTTATTTCACGCAACCCAGGGTATTGTCACATCTCAGTCTTCTCCATGAGAGGCAGTGGGGGGAAAAGAACCATAAATGAACTATTGAGGGGCTGGAGAGATGGCTCAGTGGTTAAGAGCACTGGCTGCTCTGCCAGAGGTCCTGAGTTCAATTCCCACAACTGCATAGTGGCTCACAACCATCTGTAATGGGATATGATTTCTTCTTCTGGTGTGTGTGAAGACAGAGCACTCATATGCATAAATAAATAAATAAACAAATAGATAAAATTTAAAAGAACTACTCAGCTCTCAATCTTACAAGTCCCAAGTCTATCATTAAGTAAGTTAGCAACTGTAAGACTTGTCAGTCTGCACCTCGAAGACTCAGCTTGGAGAAGTGTACAAAAGGGATGAAGATGCTTAGTTGGCAAAATAACCATACGCAGAGCCCTAAGAACCTGGAAAGACCTCGCTAAAAACATGGAAGCTTACTAAGAAGCTGGCACGTTTTGCACAGGCCAGAAGCCACCTCCAAGCTCCAGGCTTTCTCTGTGGAAGGGCCACCATTTCATCTTCTGCAGAGCAGAGCTGCCTATCCTTCTGACACTCTTGAGACCCAAGCCAAACTGCCACATGGGGTTTGCTGTCCTTGCTCAGGACCTTAGCAGAGTCATTTCTTGTCTACGGATTTGACTCAGGTAATTTAGGAGGTGCAGGACTGGAGAGGCAGGTCAGTGGTTAAGAGTACCCGCTGCTCTTCCAGAGGACCAGAGTCTGATTCCCAGCACCCACACGGCAGCTCACAATCATCTGTAACTCCCGCCCCAGGGGATCTAAAGCTCTCTTCTAGCCTCCAAGGGCAGGAGGCACGCCCAAGGGCATGAGGTGCACAGACATACATTCAGGCAAAATACTCACGTGCATGAATTGAAATAAGTAAAATAACTTAAGAGGTATAAAGAAAAATCCTCTAGGGGCTGGGGATTTAGCTCAGTGGTAGAGCGCTTGTCTAGCAAGCACAAGGCCCTGGGTTCAGTCCTCAGCTCTGGAAAAAAAAAAAAAAGACAAAACAACAAGAAAAGTTGTCTGAGTGATGTATACAAAACCCATTTGCTAAAATAATAGAACCATGCACATGCAGAAAATACCAGTCTTTGGAGAACTATCCTGATCTCTCAACAGCTAAAATGATGCAGACTTTCTGACTTTTCTCTGTGTTGTGGTCCGGGTTTGCATACAACTAGGTGAAGCACACAAAGTGCTATGATGAGCAAAGTCGAGCTCCACGGGCATCATACCACCCATGGTCCTGGCCTGTGGCAAGGAAGGGCGCTGTCTGCACGAGGCATTCCACAACTTAGTCTTCTTTTTTTTTGTTTTTCCTTTTAAAGGATTTATTTATTATGTACACAATGTTGTGTCCGCATGTACACCTACAGGCCAGAAGAGGGCTCTAGATTTATTATAGATGGTTGTGAGCCACCATGTGGTTGCTGGGAATTGAACTCAGGACCTCTGGAAGAGCAGCGAGGGCTCTTAACCTCTGAGCCACCTCTCCAGCTTCCTTCCTTACTGTTCTTAGATTAATCGTCCTGGGCATTTCATTCCTGGAGCTCTTCAAATTTCTCCTCCAAAATGACCTGAAATGTGACTTTTTCCAATCTGAGTTAAAGGAATGACATATTTAGTCTAAGAATCACCTTCTTCAACTCTTTCTGCCCTAAGGGGTCTAAGGATGGATGGGAGTTGCCCAGCATGCACACAGACGTGTACACAGGACCAATGATCTACAAGATGACATCTCCAGAAAGAGTGCAGGCCAGCCAAGACCACAGAGGCCAGAGCTCTGGAGCAGTACCCATCATCATGACCTCAGGCAGCTACCTCAGGATCTGGGCACTTGGTTCCTTTTCTTTAAAGTGGGGAGTGGGGCTTAGATAGGATGTGCTCTGGGAGTCTGTGGAAGCCTTGTGGGGGGGGCGGGGGAACTTAGGCTGAGGTCTCGAGACAGCAGCAAGGATTTTCTGAGCCTCGCCATGAAGTCCCTGGCTTGGTTTAGGGGCTCCTGGAGGGCAGGATCACGTTGCCACAGATTCCGAGACTGGCTGTAGCACAGACCTGGAATCGGGTGACAGATCCTTCCAGCCTGGACTGGCTCAACCCTTCTGCTACGGCGGCAGTAGCAGCAGCAGCCATGGGGACTGGAAAACCAGAGCTAATGAAAGCCAGCTGGAGTCCAAGACAAGATTGATGAGGGACAGGGAAAGGTTTGGCCAAGGTGTGTGTGTGGCAGGGTGCCGCTGGTGGAGGGAGCAGTAAGGAAGGGGAAGGGCTAATTAGTCTTGCCTGCTGGCCCCAGTCCCCATGCCTGGTAAACCTCATTAATTGGGAAGCCCCAGTGGGGAATTTCTGCTCATGACCCAGAGAAGGGAGAGCTTGTTAGGAGTTAATTAGTAGTGAAACTGCCAATGGGGAGAGTGTTTAAAATTTTAAGTGGCAGACACCTGTTTATCTACAAACCACTGATACGTCAATTACCTAGCCATCAAAGCAGGTCCCAGTGATAGTGATTTGCAAACTCAGTCATCTTGAGGGTCATTCAGGAACTGAATATCCATCAGCCTCCAACACAGTGATCCTGATTGGTCAGCCAAGGGTGACAGCCACTGCCCCAACTAAACCTTCCACTAGGCCATTACTTGGCATTAGCTCAGTAGCTACATCTGTCAGCAGGCAGCAGGTACTACCACTGCTGGCCTTTCACAGGCACAGGGCTAGGCTCCCAGGGTGCCTTGCCTCTTTTAGCCTTTGGTACAGCAGGTGTCAGGATCTCTTTTCTAGAACAGATAATGGAGCTCAAAGACAGAAGGGAATTTATGAGGTCTAACAGAAGTAGAAGTTGGCTGAGATTTTAGGAGATCCCAGACTTTTTGACTTCAGACTCCAATTCCTCAACCTTTTAAACAATCCTCAACACCTTTCCTGTGATATGGGTGATTAAGACAAGACTTGGTGCTGGGTGTTGTGCCGCACGCCTGTAATCCCAGCACTTGGGGAGGCAGAGGCAGGTGGATCTCTGTGAGTTAGAGGCCAGCCTGGTCTACAAAGCAAGTCCAGGACAGCCAAGGCTACACAGAGGAACCCTGTCTCAAAAAAAAAAACAAAAAACAAAAACAAAAACCCAAAAATCAAACAAGCAAACCAAAAAGAAGACGAGACTTGGTTATACTTTTGAGGATAATCATAGTGCAATTCAAGATGTTATCCATTATGCAGACAAAACAAACAAACAAACAAACAAGTCCCACAAAGGGTCTACTAATGAATTTGAAGGGCCAAGCTATGGTTCTCATGCTCAGTATATTTTCAATTAGATAAAGCCTTCACCTAGGGGAATGGAGTGAAAGGAAGAAGAAAAATGGCCTCCAATGCTGATGGTTATTGTGTATACCCTGCTTTTCAAAAAGTCCACTGATGTCTGATCCTAGTCATACCATTGACCTTAAGTGGGACCCTAGACAAGGCACTGAACTTGTGCAGGTCTTGGTTACCCCATCTGGTAAATGGGAGTGCTGTTTTCTACCCTGCCTCTGCCCTGTGAGCAGAAAGAGAATGAAGAAAAGACACTGTCATGGCCCAGAAGATAGTATCAATAGGTGGAAAAGGCTTTGAGTATAGAAGACCCTTTGCACAACTAAATGGCCACTTACATCTTCACAAAAGTGTCCCATTGGGTCTGAGCTACAGAGACCATCTCTCCGGATTGAAGAAAACCAAAATACTTTCTAAAGTTGTCCAGGGAGCTGATTAAGGTGGTTGACCAGATGGCCCTCTAGGCCTTCCTATGGCTGATAGACTTTATCTTAATGGTAAAATAAGCCTTACAGCCCTACTCCTCAGACCAAAGGCAGTCACTTCTGGAACTGCACTAGTCTAAGAGCCCCACCCAAATGCCCGCCTAGTTCCCTTCCGGCCCTGGTGGAGACAGGAGCCTCACCACCCCCAAACCCCACCCCACCCCCGCCCGCCGCCTCCTGCTCACTCCTCGGCTGCCAGCCCAGCAGCTGTTGCCTCAGATCAGTGTGGACTATCTAATCCCCTCTCCTGAGCCCTGGCCCCCTCCTCAGGCAGTAAATTAAGGAGGATGTAAGAACAGAGGGCACCAACGTCAGCAGAGCGGCATCCAAAACATCCTCCCCCACCCTGCCTGAGTCACAGGGCCCTGAATTGGCCCCTCTGAGCCTAAGTTGAAGGAGGAGGAGGAGGAGGAGGAGGAGGAGGAGGAGGCAGGGACAACCAGGCTGAAGAGAAGAAGGAAGCAAGAAACCAGAAAGGGCAAAGGCTTTCAGAGAGGACCCAGACTAGACTCTCAGGGTACATTCTGGCTCATTCACCTTCCCTATGAATCTGTGTAAGACCCCAAGTCTCTACACGGGAGTTACATGGGGTGGTAAGCCCAGACAGGAGATCCATTTGTCATGCTCTGGGTCTATGTTCCGGTCTCTTCCACATGCCACACCTATTCCTGATTCTGTGATACTGACTCTGCATTGAGACATTAGAACATTCAACTGTCAAGGGTAGGAATCCTCACTTCAAGGCCCATCCCCAATCCCTGTGTTGCAGTGGTATGGTGGCAGAAAACCCTGAGGGCATATGTTATGTTGCTATGTAAACTGTGTAAACTTCTATCACTCTGTGACTTTTCAAAGCACCATCTGAGACTCCAGGGGCCAATACTGATATTCATTTCAAGAGCTACCTGACCTGACTCTGGTCTACCAACAAACTGGAAACGGAGAAAGAGGACTGAATGCAGCTTATATACTATCCATAGGTATGACCTGAGACAAAGAACAGTGTAGAGACTCTGCTCAGTTCCTGAGAGATGCCACCTGTGTTCCCTGATGCAGCCTTATAATGAGCTGATAAATGTTTTCTACACTGAGCATTAGGTTGCTTACCCATCCTGCCCACACTCATCCCAGAACCTCAGATACCAAGTCTTCAAAGCCAACATCACCTGTTAGACTTGACTGAGACAGTAGGATGAGACTCTCATCCCTCAGAAACAGAGCGAAGATGGTTCATAGACGCAAAACGGATCCGCTCCGAGGGAGGGATGAATAATCCTATATGTAAAAAATAGCAATGTTCAGACTTCTTTAAATATCATGTAGAGGCTGGAGACTGTCACACTTCTATCTTCTGTCCAGAACACTCAACAAAACCCCAGACTCTTTTTGTCAACCTACTTGGTGTCATGGCTTGGATATTTGGCAGATCTGTCAACCCGACCTACCAGAGTCCCCACAGACTTTCTCCACATCCTGCTCTCATGTCTATTTTGGGGGACACCACCATTCACATTGTTCAGACAAACCCTCAACGCTGTATTAACATCTTCTTGTCTCCTCTCTCCACTTCCACCACACCCAGTTTGTCACAAGAGCCCATTAGCTCTGCTTCCAAACACTGCATTCAGGTGCTAGCTGCTTCTTCCTCCACTGTTACCACTGTAAACCAAGTCACAGACATATTTCATTTGAAATGTCCACCCAGCAAATCCCCTGCACAAGCCATTTGTCTTCCACCCTTGACCCCACAGTCCTGTCCCAACTACTCTCAGTATGGGCGCGCAGTTCTTCCAAATGTCTGGTGGGTCTCCTACATGTTCTGGTCAAGTTCTTCAAGAATCCTCATCATTGGAAGGAAAACAAAACAAAACAAAACAAAACAGAAAACACCAAGGCCCTGGCAAAGCTTCCAAGATTGCACTCAAGCTTGTTTCATTGACACTTGGCCTAGTCTTCCTCTGCAGCGCTCCAGTGTGCCATCTCTCTGTGCAACAAACATTAAAAACACCTTTGTTGCCATGGTTTCCTCTGTCTGGAATGCTCTCCTGCCAGATACCCACCTTCCCAATTCCTCAACACCTTTGAATCTTCCCCTGACTCTCACCCTGATGATGGGATGATGATGATGGGTCATGATGGTGGGTACTGCTCCAGAGCTCTGGCCTCTGTGGTCTCATCACAGGCATGATGATTCACATCCATAATCCCAGCATTCAGGGGGTAGAAGCAGGAGGATCCTGAAAGCCTGTCTCAAAATAACAGCAATACCTACTCAAGATCAAATGTCAGTATGGAAATGCACATTAAAACCACCACAAGGATCTATTTCATACTTATTGGAATAGTTTGAATTAATTTTAAGTTGGTATAAATATCTCCCCACCACTTTGTTTAGTGGGACTGTAAATGGGGACAGACACTTTGGAAAATAATCTAATAGTTCCTCAAAAAATTAAACATAGAGTTCTCACAGGGCCCAGAAAGTTCACACTTAGGTGTCTCCTCAATGGACTTGAAAGTACATTCTCACATAGCCACTGGCTCAAAAAGTTCATGGCAGCTGTGTGTCCATAAACAGATGAACTGGTTACTGTGATGTGGTCTACCCATTCAATAGAGCATCAGTCATGAAAGGCATACTCATGCACGCTACAGCTTATGTGAACCCCGGAAAACATTATGCTGAGCAAAAAAAGGAAGACACAAGATGTTATATACAATATGGTGCAACTTCTATAAATTTCCTGAGTAGGCAAATGGAGTCAATTCAACAATTCAAGGGCTTGAGAAAGTGAAAGGAAGAGAGAAAGTTCTGCCGTTACAAAGTAAGGATATTTGTACAATTCTGAGAGTACCAAAAAAAAAAAAAAAGAGTACCAATTGTTGACTTAAAAATACCTACTAGTTGGCTCCCAATTCTGTCCATCAGAAGTCTGGATGGGCTTGTCTGGGCTCTAGTTTTAAGGTCTCATAAGACTGAAATCAAAGTGTCAGTAAGAGGATGGGCAGGAGGTGTGCCCTTCCAGGCTTACCTGGAAGCTTCTTTTGGGCTCAATGTGTTGGCAGAATCTAGTCCTTTTGGTGATGGGGCTGAGAGTCCCCCGTTCCTCCCTTGTTGCCTCTTTCTCCATGTTAAAGTTCCCTGTATCTATTTTTATTTATATTTATTTAAATTTTATTATTCAGATTACATCCCAATTGTTATCCCCTCACCTGTACCTTCCCGTTCCCCCCTCCCTCCCTCTTTCTCCCTATTCCCCTCCCTGAGATCTGTGACAGAAGGGGACCTCCTCCCCCACCGTATGCTTTCCCTTCCTCTGAGTGCCACCAGGCCTCCCCACTAAGGGGAAGTGGTCAAATCAGGGGCACCAAAGTTCATGTCAGAGGCAGTCTCCGCTCTCCACACAACTGTGGAGAATGCACTGTCTGTTGGCTAGATCTGGATAGGGGTTCTAGGTTTACTGTATGCATTGTCCTTGGTTGGCCCTGTATCTATTTTCAAAGGGCCCTGTCTTCAGACCAACAATGACATGCTGCATTTCTCTTATGCTTTGGATGTCACCCTCTCTGCTTCTTGGCTGCCATGAGGTGAGCAGCCTTCTCCATGATGTCAGCCTCACCACAGCCCAAAAGCCATAGGGCTGAGTCTTCTGAAACCATGGCGAGAATGAAGCGTTAATCTACATAAAGATTCCTTTAATTTATCTCAAGCGTGCTGTTACAGCGACAGAAACCTGACTGACACTAATGCCATGCCATATTCCTTCTTTAAAGCCTGGGTATTATCCTGGTAGACCTGCTGACAATTTGCTCTCTCACAAAGGACGTTTGTGAGAACCTGTTCTAGCCACATGCTATAAGTCTCACAAGCAAACACACACACACACACAGACACACACACACACACACACACTGGCCAGTCCTAGAGCTGAGTGTGTGTGCACTGAATACCCACTTCAGTGTTTACTGAAGTGTCCCCAATGTATGGGAGGTAACCCAAGAATACAGGGCTCTCTACTGGGAAAGCCGAGGTCCTGAGAACACACGGAGGAATGTAATGTGGGGAAGGGCTTTCCCAAAGACAGCCTGACCCACTAGATGAAGAGTGGTGCTGGGAACCCAGAAGGAAACAAAGCTGTATTCAACCTCCTGGTACTCACAGAAGCTGCATGCGTGGCATAGGCTGGCATGTGCCCCCAGCTTTGGGAAGCACAGTCCACAACATAGGGAACGGAGATAAACATCCCTAAGAGCAAATGGGCAATTTAGGGTTAAAATACATTTAAAAGGGAGTGGGAGGATGAGAAACTGTACAAAGAGCTAGTAGGAATAGTGATGTTCTCTGACGGTTTGTTCATTAAGGAAATATCTACCAACGGACCAAGGCACCTGTAAGATGGCCGCAAGACCATGCATGTGGAGGTCAGAAGACATCCTGTGGGCTGTTTTTCACTGTCTCCTAGGGGGCTGAACTCAAGTGGTCAAGCTTAGCAGAAGCACCTTTATCCTCTGAGTCATCCTCGCCAGACCTGGACCAAAGAAAGGACTTCTGGGAAGAGTTAGGGAGGGAAGAACCCATCTGAGACAAGATGGGAAAATTCAACAGGAAACAAAAAGGGACCTTTTCAAGTTCATCTTGCGTCCGCTATCCCCATGGGGCTCCGTGAGCCTCACACTGCTCCATTCTGTTCTCAGACGTTGTCAAGGATGGATGGAGTCTAGTGGGAGCAGGTTGAAGAAGCGAGGATGGGACAGCTGCCCTGGAGCTCAGAGTTCCGCCAAGCTCTCGCTTCTCTTTACATCCCAAGAGATACAACTCTGGCTCCCAAAAGCGAATGAGATGTGGTGGCAGCTGAGGTGGCTCCAGGAGTGGGGAAGGTCATTTCCTGAGCTGCAGCAATGGTTGTCTTCTCACTCAGATGTGATGGTTGATCCGCATTGCCGACTTGATGGATTTAGGACCACCATGGGAGCACATTTCTGGGTGTGTCTGTGAGGGTGTTTCCAGAAAGGTTTCACTGACGAGGGGCGAGCCACCCTGAATGTGAGTGGCATTTGTAGGCTGAGGGCCAGGGCTGAATAAATGGAGAAACCCAGCTGAGCACCAGCGTTAATCTCTCTACGTCTGTCTTTTTTTTTTCTCTGTGTCTCTATGTATTTTTCTGTCTCTGTCTCTGTGTCTCTCTCTCTGTATCTCCCTGTCTCTCTCTCTTTCTCTGTGATTACTGACACCATGCCTTCTGCTGCATGGCAGACTGTACCCCCAGGCCCCCCCAAAAACAAACCACCAACAAAACAAAATTAAAACAAAACTTACAAATAAACATCCTTCCTTTCTTTAGCAGCTTTTGGTCTAGTATTTTGTCACAGTAGTGAGAATGGTAAAACTAATACAGATGCCAACGTGCACGACCTGGAATCAGGATGCTGGTCTGGGAGAAAGGGTCTAGAACGGATTGCAGGGGGTGATAGTGAGCTGGGACCCAGCCTAGCTAAGTTCTGTCTGTCTTGTTTAACTATGTGGCCCCGTGTCACCTGGGGCATGTACACACACAGCCACGCACAGGCATGAGTGTGTGTGCAGCGAGAATCTGCATGTGTATTTGTGTGCCCTGGGCTCCGGGAGAGCACATTGCTGAGAAAAGCCTGAAGAGAAGCGGGCAGGGCGCTGCACACAGTGTCCAGGGTGCTTAGAGGCAGCAGGAAGTTGGTCAGTGGGTCAGGCAGCTGGTCACCCGAGCAGGAGAGTGACAGGTGGGCAGAGCTGTCAGGGGTGACCAGCCGGCTCCCACCTGCCGGAGCTGTCCATCAGCACCACTACTGGCAGCGAAGCCAGGACCACCATCAGGCCAGGTCCAGAGAAGCATCCTTCCAGAGGATACCCAAAATGGTAGAGACCCCTCACAGCCAACCACAAGTCCTGACCCAGACTTAAACTCTACACCATGCCTTCTTACTGGTCCCCACGCCAGAAATAAAAGCTACCTTGACTGGCTTAGCTGGAATCTGAGGGACAAGATGGGTGTCCTCACCCACTCACCCATATCAAGAAAATAGTCCTTGAGGCGGAGATGCAGTTCACTTGGTGAGGTGCTTCACTGGGTTGGGTGCCAGCAATGCTGAAACCTGGATGTGGGGGCACACCTGTAATTTAGAACCTCAGAGAAAAATTGGAGAAACAAAAGTTCAAGGTCATCCTCAGTTCTGGGTCTAGCCTAGGCTAGTGAGAATGGGGGAAGGTGTGTCTCAGGTCATGTAAATTTCTTTTCTTTTTTTTTTTTTTTTCAGATAAGTAAATGTGAATTCAAAGAGGCTCTGGAAATCTCCCACCACTAACACTAAGATCCTGGAATCCATCCTATCTGGCTATAGGATTTGAACAAATGGTGATGTGAGCCCTGCCAAGGTATAGCAAAGACAGGTAGATGGGGGTGGATGGGTGGGGGAGTGTCCCCGGACTTTATTAAACAGACAGGGAAAAAACCCCAGACGTGGCCAGATGAGCAAGGTTAGAGCAAGGGACTGAGATCAGTGCACAGTCAGACAGGGCACTGGTAGAGCTGAGATCTATGGCAAGCCCTACCTTGGAGAGCAAACTTCCCTATGAAGCAAAGGATGGAGATTAAGGCAGGTGGGCCATTAGGAGGGGCCGTTGCGGTGGAGCACTGGGGATACTCAGAGGCCAGGTTGGGGGATACATGGTCAGTAGCCCTCTGTTGCTCTGCAGAGATGGGGATGGGGCACAGGGCGCACGTGGTGGGGATGGCGGTGCGGAAAGAGCTGAGGCTGCGGTGAGGAGCGGCGCGTGGCCGGCCGCCCCCAGCTGTGGCGTTGCTCAGGCCCGGCTTAACGGGGCGGGCCAGGGATTAGGGGCAGTGGCCGCACCTGGCGGGGCTAATGCTGTGTGACCGCGGCGGCCCCGCCCGACAACTGGCTCCCTCCCGCCCGCGTAGGGCTGTGGGCTCGTTAGCCCTCGCCGGCGTGTGCTCGGGTGTGTGTGGCGGGTGGCGGGCACACGTGTGCCACGGAGGCCCTGCGGCTGTTGCTGATGGCCACCGGCTGTGCGAGCTTGGGGATCCCTGGAGTAAGGCCGCTGGAGCAGCCCATCTGAAGGATCTCACCGTGTGGGACTTTGAGGGTTAATTGCGGGCCACCTGATTGCGTGCCCCTGCCTTGTGTAAAAGTCATTCTGGATCTGAGCCTTGTTTGTGGGTGGGGGTGGCTTGGGATGAGAGGGTAGAACTTTATGACAGTTTCTATTATCACTGTGTGTGGATAAACTGTCATTTCTAGATCCTCAGCTCATACTGTCTGTACACGACTCTTAGAGGGACCTCCATAGTCCCACCTTTCTTGGGCCCTACTGCCCAAGCTTTGGGGTACAGTGTCTGGAAAAGCTACTTTCCACATGGTCTATGCTAATGGCGCCCTGCAGGCCTCAAACAGAAGTTACCGGAGTAACAACGCTTACTCCACCCCAATCTTTGGCCAAGCTGGAGTCTGTCCTGCCCATCTCCAGGCCCGCCAGCTCAAGAACCCCAGACAGGCTTTTCCTGCCCCTTTGTCTACTGAAGTAATTGGACCTAAGACAGCCTTATGAACATTGGGAGCTTGTATCTGAGGCCATAGATGAGCCTGAGGCCTTTACACTTGTTCTCTCTTCCTCAGAGGTGCCTCCCCCAGTTCCTAGAGCTTAGGAGTCCCCCACACCGTGGTAGCCTTCTCCGAAGTATACTGCTCTGCCCCAGGCTTCCTTCTCCTGGTAAAACCTTAGGTTACACCTGGCCTCGCCGATTCTGATGTCATCTCTACCTTCTGGACCTAGATGCTGACTGTGGAAAACAGAGGCAGAGCTCAGACCCGGACTGGAAGTGGTAATGTTAGCTATTAGCGCAGCTGAGCCACCGTTCCCCACCCTGCCACAGTCTCCTAGAGAAAGCCTGCCATCGGGGACAGGAAACATTAACAGGTTCTGTCTCTGCTACTGAGGATATGTCCCCTCCCTTCCAGCGAGGCCCCTAGCTGCCAGGAGCAGCCCTGCCCCCACAACTACACTCCAAAGCGGCACAGCGGGGAACTGGGATGTCCTTACCCAACCTCAGGCCTCATCCTGGCCAGTCCCTGACCATGCCTGGGGATGCCAGCACCCACAGCAGGTGCCTGGACACGCTTGGGGTAGAGGGAGCCTAGGCAGAGGAGGCTGGCCTCCAGCAAAGAGCAGAGCTCACACACTCACCCCCAACTCATTCCTCAGATTTGTTAGCAAACCCTGGCAGCCGTTCCCTGGGAGCTCATTACCCATCTTTGTTCGTCCGTTTCGTTTCCACTGTGTATTTTTATTGTGCAAGGCACTGTGTCACACTTTGACACAAGCATATAATGTATGTTGAGCAGACTCCCCACATCTCCACGTTCCATTTTTTATTCCCCCCCCAACCCCCTTTCTGGTTGGTCTCCTCTGTTCCTACACCCCAGACAGTTTTCTTTTTACTTTTGTGACTTACAGACACACATGATTTTGTTCAGCTATATAAAAAGGAACCACCAATGAGGAAGCCATCCAAGGTTTGTTTTCCTAAGACTGACTTAATTCGCTTAATAAGATTAGTCCCAATTGTAGTCACTTTCCTTCCAAGGATATAACTTCTTTATTTTATTTTATTTTTTAAGATTTGTTTATTTACTATTTATACAGTATTCTTCCTGCACACCAGAAGAGGGCACCAGACCTCATTATAGATAGTTGTGAGCCACCATGTGGTTGCTGGGAATTGAACTCAGGAACTTTGGAAGGACAGACAGTGCTCTTAACCTCTGAGCCATCTCTCCAGCCCTTCATAACTTCTTTCTGAAAAGAAAATGACTGGAAATCTCCAGTCTCTGTCAAACTCTGCTCTTTTATTCCGTTATTGGACACCTAGGTAGGTTCTGCACCTCGGCACTGTGCACAGTGGCGCTGCAGTAAAGGTGGGCATTCCCAGGACTTGACATTGGCAACATTTGTGCCACGCTGAGTGGATGCTGAAGGGTGGTGTCAGGCTCCACTCCTCCTGGTGAGGCAGGACATGTTCAGAGAGCTTTCCTTCATCGTCCAAGGCCACCCCGCTGGTCAGCGGCAGAGCCAGGATTCACGCCCCGTCTTTCAAGGCTCCTGTCCTCTGATGCTGGCTGGCTCTAGGAGCTACTCTCCTTGTCTTAGTGATAACTCTGTCATCAGTCAGTAGCCCACATCAAAGACAGAACCATGATGAGCAAACACCGCCCTTACCTCTCAGTTGTCCCAGAGGAGGCATGGGAGATGATGTCATCTTGGCTATCAGATGATACAACATGGTGGCCAGATGCCGTGGGTAGGAAACACGTGTGTAGGAGATCAGATCTCACATTGGTCTTTTTTCTTTATCACCTTTGAATACTGTCTTTTTGCCTCAGTTGCCCTATCTGTACAGGGGGCAGATTAATAATAAAGCACTATTGTTCAGTTTGCCGTGTTATCCGTTGGTCATTCCTCCTCAGCAAATACACGTGGGCCCTGCCCCACTCTGAGGCATCCCCTGCCCTCAGCCCAGGCCTGCTCCACAGCAGGGCCTTCCACTCTTTCCTCCAGAAAACTCCGCCCAGTAACACCCAACTGCCAAGTTTAAGGGGAGTGGTGCACCGCCCAAGGCAGAGGGTGGCATCCATGTTGGCAGATAGTGTGGCTAGGGCAGAGCCATCCTGGGCTCTCTTGAGCAGTCCACCTTTGCCAGCATACCGTTCAGCACTACGTGTCCTGCCTGTTTGCCCTGGTCCTGAAGGTACCTGGAGCCTGCCTCAGAATGTGGTTCCCCCACCGCGTGGAGAGAGGCCCACATGAGCACGTGTGCTGCTGGGGCTCTGCTGCCTCCTCCTCACCTCTTCCTAGGCTCCTCTGAGGGACCCAGAGCAAAGAGCCCTGGGACTAGCATCAGGGAGACAGAGGGGCACTGGGCTTCTCCCAGACCTTTAGGAACACAATCTTGTCTTCAGCTACAGGCTCAGGTGATGCTGACACACAAAGCAGGTTGAAGGGCCATTTGGTTGCTCTAAAGGGATCCATAAGTCCCTATGACTGACTCCTATTCCATATGATTACAGTGCTAGTTTCCATCTGCTACAATAGTGTGTTGTAGGCACTAATAGGTCATTGCTGGTGAGGGATTGGTCAACCAGGAGGGGTGCTGGCAGCAGAGCAAGGCCATTTTGATAAACACAAGACGTAAAGTCGGGGACGAGTGTAGAAACTGGAGCTCTCCATGAGCTTGAAACTCTAGGCCTTTGCGTTCGCAGAGGGCAACATGCATAGCTTGAAATGGCTGGTCTGTGCCAGTCTCTCTTTTGTGCCTAGAAGGTCAGTGGCAGACTCAAGTGATTATTACCCAGGTTGTACAGTCCCCCATCCCGGGGCTGAGAATCATCAACCCTCAACAGGATGAACTCCAACCACGAAGTGGGGTCCTGTACCAGTCGCCCACCATTCCGTTCCAGTCATCTCCCAGCAGCCACTGCTCCAAGCCTGAGGCAGGCAGGAGCCAGGCCCTTCCTCCTGGCTCCAGGCTGGGCTCGGTTCCTAACACCCATTGCTCAAGACCTTTCTTGGATCCACACTACCCCAAGGCTTGGGAATACCCAAAGAGTGGTAGATTAGCAGAGCCTGCTAGGTGGGCGAAGAGCAGAGGGCCATAAACGTGGTCACTGAGAGCCTAGGTAGGGGGGGGACACCCCGGAGCACCCCACAACGTGGGCCCCACAGCATTTGGGGGCACATTTATGGGCCTTCCTATAAACTTCTGAGACGGTAACCTTATCCTGCTTCTTTCGGCCAAGTACCCTCCTCCAGCAGCTGGTCACAAAGCTGGTTAATCTCCCAGAGTGCTCAGCTTAAAACCCGTGACTCACAGCACAGCCAGTTGGGGGAAGGGGACAGCCGCCTCCAAACGTGGCGCCCAGAGTCAGCTGTTGCCGGGCCTTCTCCGATTTCTCTAGCTCAAGCCTGAGGCTGGGGCCTCATCTTCCTTCCTGGAGTCCAGACCTTCACTGGCCCCTAGACACCAGCCATGAGAGGTCAGTGCTCTGGGAGGAAGGCCAGTGCCCGGGCCTTGAGGTTGGCCAAGCTTCAGGCTGTTCCCAGGACATGGCCATGAGGCATGGGACTACAACAGAAGGGCGGGCGTGATTTCAAGTGCAGCTCCGGGAGAGAGTGAGTTGGCCCTGACACTGGGATCCCTGACTCACCTGCACAGACTCGGAAACATTTCTGTCATCCATGACTCTCTCACTGAGGATCTGCCATTCCGTGTCACCGTGTGACAGGACACGGAGAATGGCTGGAGTGGGCAAGCTAAGAACCTCATGCATGTCAAGTGGCCTCCAGCCTGACCTCAGCAGAATAAACAGGAGGCCTTTAAGGGAGAAAAGTTGAGGTCGGGTGTGTTGGTTATGGACTTGAAGAGATGGGGGTTTGAGCCCAGCTCTGCCACTCGCAGGATGCATAGCTCCTTGGAGCCTTCCTTTCCCTGTTTAGTGGGAGTAGCAATCCTTCTTATCCCACTGACTCAAGGAGATGTCAACTTTGCTGGCGTAGCAAATAGGAGGTACAGACACTGTTGTCGGTGTCGCCGTCATTCACTGTCACTGAGCGGAGAGGCGAAGCGCGTTTCCGTTCATCAGCATCGGTAGCTGTGAGATGGGAGAGATGCTAACAGTGGAAGGCGCCTCTTCTCGTTTGGCAGGGAGTTACTTTACAGGAACCCAGCTCTGCACATGGGAAGGGAAGAGCTCCCAGCCAGGCACCTGCGTTGTAGCTGAAGACAACCAAGAAAAAGCTGGGGCGGACTCGTGGTAAGGAACCCTCCAGTGGCTGTGCTGAGCCTAGCGTCAACCGTGAGCTAGTGGTGCTGCCATGCTTGAAGGAATGCTTAGTACCTTCCACCTATCTGAACAGTCCCATAAACACCCAATTAGCTTAATCATTTTATAGTTGCCTACTGTGGGTAAGGCCCAATATTAAATACATATCTGGCCATCTCTATCCATTGCAATGAACTCAGGGGTACATTGACTACTATTACTCTGCGTGGTCACCTAATTACATGAAGCACTCCACCTTGTGAAATGTGATTTTTTTAAGCAAGTAGTTCATTTTCTCCAATCTTCACTGTCAGTTTGGTCATGTATCCCGCTATGACCCATTGGGGTATATATTTTGACTTGTCTCATTTGCTGAGGTAAAAATCAGGTTAAGGAAGGAAGGTTGGTTGTTGCTGCTGCTGCTGTTGTTGTTGTTGTTTTGGGGGGGCTTTTGTTTCAAAGGTTCAGTCCACCGGGGTGTGGACGTCATGGTTACAGGAGCTGGAGGAGGCAGCTGGCCGCATTGCCGCCACAGTCAGGAAGCAGAATGGGGAGCGATATCCTGAAGACTGGGTGCCCTACCCTCCTCCTGCTGCTCATCTAAGATGAGCTCAGAACACATCTCTGTGGAGCCTCCCCTACTTTGCTTCTCCCACTGCAGCCGAGATACTCATTGGCACTGGCTCTCTGAGATGGTTTTGAATGGCTCATGTTTTGGATGCTGTAGACACTGTCACTGCGGCACACCCCCAAGATCACAAACTAACTGCAAACATGTCTAACCACCTGGCTTGCCGGTATTGAGGGCCTTTTGTTTGTTTGATTGGTTTGTTTGCTTTCTGAGTCAGAACCCCCTGTATAGCCTGGACTCCCTGGAACTCGTTATGTAGACCAGGTTAGTCTTGCACTCATAGGGAATCTACCTGTATCTGCCTCCTGGGTACCAGGATCAAAGACATGTCCCGCTATGGCTCGCTATACTGGGGTTTTAGAGATGATTTTCTTCCATGAAAACTATTCTCCTAGAAAATGGATTCAGGTATGTTCCTCCTTCGCCTCAAATGGCCTTTTAAGATGGGTTCTGGGGACCAAACTCAGGTCTTCATGCTTTTTGTCAAGCACTTTAACCACTAAGCCATCACACTCAGTGTGAGCATGGGGCTTAAGGAGACTATTTGTGAGACAGATCAGAAGGACTCAACACTCCTATATTTGGCTGGAGACTAGTCACTGTTAAGTGCTCTTGAGATCACTAATTGCATATCAAGACTATAGTCTAAGTAAATCATGCCTGGCACTGGAAACCCAGCCAACTCCTGAGGCTAATGAGGTCAGGGATCTTGGAGGAGAAGATGCAGCCATCACTGTACTAAACCGGCACAATCCTCAACTATATTCTAAATATATTTTCCTATATACACAGTTAAGTGCAGTCCTTGCCCATCATCAAGGAAACTTCTCTTTGCAACATGATAGAGAGCAACAGCCAATCAAAATGCGGAGTTGCACAGCCCAGTCCTCATGGCCGCATCTGAAAACAAAGTCTTGAGCTTGGCTCAGGGAACACTGGGGAAGAGCGATGGCAAGACTCGAAGAGCCAGAATGGGGAGATTTGCTATGAGACTGTGTCTCCTGGTAATGTCAGAAGCTGCCTCCATCAACTCTCACCAACATGACTGTCTAAGTGCAGATTGAACAAGGACCACAACAGGCGTGTCAGAGCCGACAGAGGAAAGACTACAAACCCTCAGCCCTGCACAAAGAGCTACAGGCACCTATGGAACGCTAGAGAGTGAGAAAGAGTCTTCCCTGGGGATGGGCACACCAATTGGTTATCCAACACCAAATAGTCAGCCCCGAAAGCATTCATCTGAGAAACATTATACAAGCTGAGCAGCTTTTATTTGGGAAGATACATTTATATATGCACAGATACGAATGTGATGACAACTAATGAAAAAGGAGGCTATAAAATTGAAAGAGAGCAAACAAGGGTATATGGGAGGGCTTGGAGGGAAGAAAGTGTGTGGGGAAGTGATGTCATTACAGTCTCAAAAATAAAAGAAATAATGCTGGGTTTTCTTTTTACTCTGTTTTGTTTTGCATGTGAGTACATTAGTAGAGCTATTAGGAATAAGTCATTTGGTGTCTTGAATGACAGCTATGAGACCTTTCTCTAGCAAATGTCTGCCTTGAGTGAAGACCTGTCAGCTAAGCAGCCCCTTTAGCGATGGGTTCGACTTCCCTAGGGACACTTGTCCTTCTCCTTGTGTCACCTGGAGCCAAACCCAGGGTGTCAAACATGCTAGGCAATACTCTACCAGCAAGCTACACTCCCGGCCCCTGAGCCTATATTGCACATTCCGTAATTACATTAAAGAAACTCCACTTCAGCCACAAAGCCCACTGCAACAATGGCTCTGCCAAAGGCAAGACTGATGCCTTGGGAGGCCCCACTCCAGCCATGACTACTCCAGAAAACTTGCAACCACTTTGGAAGACTCCATTTCAGGCAAGACAAGCCTTGGCAACTTCAAATGACTCGGATCACTGAGCAACCATCCTCACTCATGAGGAAACAGGCAGCATCTTCTCAGGGCCCAGCAAGAAGCCTGTGATTGGTGCAATCCAAGCCTTGTGAGTGGTGCATGAGTGGGGTTTGTGGTTGGTGGACCTGGAAGTCATGTGACTGTGACTAGTGAAATTACAGTCCATGAACTAGCATGCCATGTCCTTTTCATAGGTCTATTTAAGGCAGTTTCTCAGTCTTTGAAGTTTAGTCTGGAAGATTTCTCCTGCATAAGTTCCGTTGGTATTACATCACTAGGCCAACAAAAGCTGTCCTGATTGATTCGTTGATTACTTGTGGTCTTCACCATGGCCAGAGTGGGCTGAGATAGTAACAGAAAATAGGCAAAATGTTGGGCTTCCTGCTCCAGGCCT
Organism: Acomys percivali; assembly: GCA_907169655.1. NCBI lineage: Eukaryota > Metazoa > Chordata > Mammalia > Rodentia > Muridae > Acomys > Acomys percivali. The sequence continues at coordinate 71,356,065 of OU015752.1, forward strand.
CTGGCAGCAGCAGCTGGAAGGTAGCTGGAGAGTGACTCCTGGGACTTTACGGCTCCTGGACTCCCAGGGTTTTATTATAAGCCTTCAGCCCACTCAGAAACTGGGAAGTGGGTGTAGAGTTTCCAGGAAGAGACACTGAGGAGACCATGGAGAACTCTGGAAATACGAAGAGGGTGAAGGGCATTGGGGAACTAAGACAAGAGCTACAAAGCACACCAACCGCCACACTAGCGCTTTAGAGTAAGGAGTCAAGGGTCCCGACACTCAAAGTTCAGGGACTACAGTGTTAGTTGTCAGTCCTAAGCCCCTCACTGACCAGGCCCAGAGCTTGCTCTGACCCAAGCACCAACAGTAGTAGCCTCTACCTATGAGAGCTTGAAGGCAAAAGCCTCTAGTGCGCCGAGCCTAGAATCAAACATCTGGGGCTTAAAGCCTGGTCTAGAAGCCTTGGCTCTCGGCAGCTCAGGGCTGTGAACACTGAGTAAGTTAGTCCCTTGCTTAGTCATGACTTCCATCTACCTAGAGCCCCGGTTCATGATACCTAGGGATCTTAACATGTCTCACCTGAGATTTGACACACATGGCAGCAAAATATTAAGAAGACAGACCAAATGGCCAAGGTTGCAGACTCAAGGTGGCATTCCCAGAGATGTCCATGAGTGCTTCCTGTGGGCCATGGGTAAGAAAGGGCCAACAGGGGCAGGCTTAGCTGTTATCCTCAAGGCTGTACAGAGAATAACAGGTCCTCAACAGCAGAAAACTGACAGTTGACCTGCAAGGGAACCAAAGAACAGAAATGTGGGTGAGAGATGCCACTGGATATCCAGGAACCTGGGGGAGGAGCCAGGGTGGAAGCAGTAAACTTTCCAGAGGATTTCCCATCTGTGAGCCCTGGCATCAGAGAACTAGAGCAGGCCCCGCTTCCCTCACCCTGCCTTCCTCCCTGGACACTGCAGACTCCTACTCATTTCATTCCCGAACTAGAGAACCAAGGAGGGAGGCAGACTCCACCAAAGTCATTTCAGCATTTGATTTTCACAAGAGACTGGGACTTGAAATTTCTGAATATTTGTATTCGTTTTCCATTGCTGGATAACATCATTACTTTATGTTAGGTAGCATTACCTCTCATGGTCCTGTAAGTTGAATGCATGGCACGTGGCGGGGCTGGGTCCTCTGCTAAGGGGGTCAAGACGATGATGTGAGTTCTTCAGCTGGATGGGTTGAGTGGATGGAGTTTTCTCTTGGAAGCTCCAGAGAAAACCCATGCCCAGCCCATAGGTTACTGACAAAATCCAGTTCCTTATGGCTTTACAAGAAAGGAACTCTTGACTGGGGTCACACCTAACAGCAAAAGCCTCTCTCTGCTTCCTCATTGTTTCCATCTTCCTCCAATCACTCCTTCTTTCCTTCCTTCTTTTTTCTTCAACCTTCCCAATGTCTTTTCACGATGACCTCCCACCAGTCCTTTTTCATTGTCCACTACAATGACTGTCATCACCCTGTCCAATGAGCATGCACTCCCTTCTGTCTTTGGAGGTCAGGAAATGTTTTCTCATCTTCCATTCTCCATAGAGTAACAGACAAGATAAGTGTCATTGCATCTGAGGGGAAGTTTATGACTTCCAGGGAGGACAATGAACCAAACGTAGCAGCTGGGATCTTCTGCACCAAATGACAAGGCTGCTGGTGTCATTCTGCTCCTCCTGAGAGCCACGGGAGGAGAGAGTGACCAGAGATAGTCTGTGGGAGACATTTTTAACAGGAGGCTCCTTCAAGCCTACATATTTGCTAACAGTTGAACTCAATTTGGTTGAATTCAGAGTCTACTCTCATTGTCACAGAGCTGGGGCACAGGAGGGGGCAGGCAGTGTCGGCCCTTTCACACCCTCTCTCTCCTGGGCAGAGGGTGTTAGTTGGCAGCTGTAGGCGAGACTCAGCACTAGATATCAGGAATCCACAGACCAAAGGGTCCGAGATGCTTTTGGACATTCCGTAGGAGGGTCTGACTGCTGAGTTCAGGATGGGCAAGTAAAACCCGGGAAAGCTCTGACATTGACTGAGAACTTTGTGCTGTTCTCTCATGGTCTGCTTTTCTCATCCTTCCACGTGCCATCTTACTTTGTATCCACAAGATCCCCTTGGGAACCAGGAACTAACAGCTCCACTTCTCAAATGTGGAATGCTTGAAGAGGCTGAGGGACCAGAGTCACATAGCTGGTGTCAGAGCCCAGAGCACACCTTAGGCTGTGTAACCCAGCGGCCAACAGATTGAGCTGAGTCACTGCTTCCACTCAAGTGGCATTCCACCTTCACCTTCCCCAAAGACTTCCCTTCCACTAGAGTCTTCCCTTCACCCCAAGGAAGAGTCACCTAGGCTGCTGGCCTTGCCTGCGGCACATGGAATGCAACCTATCTGCCTCACTGTGGTCTGCTGAGTCTAGCAAACAGCTACTGTGTTCTTTGTGGCTTGTTCACATGTCCTGAACACATCCCCAATACTGCATAGGCATGAATCCTCTGGTGCCTGCATCATTGCCAAATGCGTAGTAGGTGTGCATGTTAATGAATATGTAGATTACCTGGCTGTAATGATAATAAAGACAAAAGAAAACACTATTCATTTCTTGTCCTTGTTGCTTGTTTGGTTTTTGAGCCAGGGTTTCTCTGTGTTAGCCTTGGCTGTCCTGGACTCGCTTTGTAGACCAGGCCGGCCTCGAACTCAGAGTGATGCCTGCCTCTGGCTCCCAAGTGCTAGGATTAAAGGCGTGCTCCACCATGCCTGGCCCACTATTCCTTTCTTATGGCACATTATAGGAATGTAGTCTGGCGTCTGCGTGGCAGTGTACCAGTGCTGGAACTGGAGTCTCTCCCACCACTCTGCAGATCTTGAAAATGCTACTAAGAAAAAAAATAAAATAAAAGAGAAAGAAAATGCTGCTAAGGCACTACTCCCATCTCATCACTTAAGCTAAGGGTTAGCTTCTTATGGCTGGTGAAAAGAAATTATCATACATTTAGTGGCTTGAAGTAGCATGCATTTATTGTCTTACGATCCTGGAAGTCAGAAGCCTGACTTGAGTCTTTAAAGGTTTGTTTTGTTTTGTTTTATTGTTATTGTTGCTTCTTAGTAGACAGAGCCTCATCCAGCCCAAGCTGGACTTGAACTCACTATGTAGCTAAGAATGGCCTTAAACTCCTGATCCTCCTACCTCTCCCTCCTAAGTGCAAGAAGTTTAGGCAAACGCCACCATGCCAGCTCTATGCCATACTAGGAATCAAACCCAGGCTTTTATATATGCCATGCAAGTAGTCTGCCGACTGAGCTATGTCCTTGACGTGGGTCTTGTGGATCAACATCAAGGGCCTGGCCAATCATCAGTCATTATAGAGCTCTACAGGAGAATGTGCCCCTTGTCCTGGTCCTTTCCAGGTTCTAGAAACTACCTACTCTACTTGGCTTATGGTAACACCACTCCAACATTTGCTTTTACGGTCATACTTTCATCCAGGATCAATAGTCCCGCCTCCTTCTTTCTCTCTTTAAGGACTTCCTTGAGTTCACTGGGTCCCATGGAGAACCCAGGTTAAATTTCCCACTTCAGCCTTAATTACTTCCTCAGACTCTCTTTTGCAAGGTAAGATAATCTCTTTGTGGGTTCTGAGGACTCAGATATGAACAACTGGGGGGGGGGAAGCCATGACTCTGTCTAACACACAGTAATAGCTACTGCAGTTTCTGTCAATCACCTATATTCCTATCAATAAGAAGGCAGAAAGGCTGCTGTCTCTTAACATAAAAATGACAAAGTTAAACACAAATTGCTTCCACTGGTGCTCTACTACTGTAATTTAGTAATATGATCATATCTAGCTGCAAGGGAATCTGGTAAATGTAGGTGACCATATGCTATGAAATAACTCCTATAACGTCATACTAGAAAGAACAACACACACATTCTTATATTGAAACCCTAACCTCCAGTGGGACTGTATTTGGAAGCAGAGACCTTGAGGAAGTAATTAAGGTTAAGTGGGGTCATAAACGTGGTAGCCTAATCCAATATGACTAGTGTCCTTATAAGGACAGAGACAAGGGGATTTGCATACACAGAGAAAGGCCGTGTGGGGACACACAGAGGGCAGCTGCCTGCAGGCCAGGAAAGAAGCCTCAGGAGAAATAACACTGCCAACATCTTGCTCTCTGATTCCCAGCCTCCAGAACTGTTGTTTAAGACACACAATCTTTAGTACCATGTTTTGAGAATCCCAACCTGAATAATACACCATGTTCTCAAACCAAATTCATACTGTCTTATAAAAATAAAATGAAGTATGGATGTTGAGCAACAGCCCTCAGTCTTTGCAATGTCTCCAACAACAACAACAAAAACAACAACAACCACATGAGGGGGTGATGCCTGCTGTACAGGAGGGATTGATCCAGGGCTCTGGGGGTTCCAGCATGAGGAAGGTAACAGTGAGGGTAGGGTTCAGTGATTGGGGGTGGAAGACAGAACAAAACAGCACTAGTGTGAATCAGAAAGTCATTCTAGGAGTCACATTGAAATTATGGGCCTCTCACTGTTTGCTGATTTGCATTCTGTATTCACAGTCAGGTGACTCACCCATATCGTAACTCCTTACATAAGAGGAAGCCAAAGAATGGAGACAGAGGATGGGGCACTGGATCCTGGATGCTAGGGGGTCAAAGGATGGGGTGTTCAAGATGCTTCTGTAATGTACCACCTTGACTGAGTCTTCAAGGACAAGTGACTAATGGGCCATAAAAAGGAGAGGAGCTTCCTGGAAGAAGGTAATGGAAGGAAAGTTGTGCCCATGCTGAGCCATCCTGTCAGAGAAATGAATGGAACTTCCTGGGGGATAGATGCCACAAGCCATGTGCTCAGAAAGCAGCAGGAACGCATGCATTTGGGAAGGCTTTGGACGCTGTGCCAGGACACTTAGACTTTAGCCATGAGATTATGGAGAGCCATGAAAAGGTGTTACCCAGTTGGACCGTGCTGCGTTTCTCTTTCACAGCCATATGCCTGGGTTCAAGGGAGGGGGGGATTTAAAGAGCTTTGAGATTCACGGCTGAGAACACGGTGATGAGATTGCCACTAAAGAAGAAATGCCACGGACCGCCTTGCAATGGAGTCCAAAAGAGTAGGGAGGAGGCGCCTTGAGGGATGTTTGGGAAATAAAATTAGTAAGGCTCGGCAGCCAGGAGAGGATACAGTGCGGAAGCAGATGAGGAAAGACGTCCCGGAACCTACCTTGGGTAGCAGAGTTGCGGGGCTGGAGGACACTGAAGGAGAACTAGTTCCTGAGGACTGGCTGGATGCTGGATTCCTGGAGCAGATAACAGGCACATCTGGGGAATATATTGAATTTGAGGGGCCGTGAGACATCTGAGTGCTGGTGAATGGGCGAGCCTGTGGTTGGCATATGAAGTGTGACTGGGTACAGATATGGAGAGATTGATCCATTATACATGGTGGCTGCCTTGGAAATTAGCACCCTTAGAGAATAGGTATATGGCAGTCCCCAGTGGGGACTTTAAGGGACAGAGAGCTACATGAGGAGATTGGGAACTAAGGCAATCAGTCATTTTGAGAAAGAGGATGACGTCAACAGCAACTTTAGTGAGTGCCCAGCAAGCAGAGGAGGGATAGATAGCGCTCGGCAATAATGCTGCTGCCGGCCATTTTGATGAAGAAGCAACAGCTGAAGCACATCTTTGGGAAGCCAGGAAGGAAGGAAGACACAAGGAGGAGGAGCCAGGAAGTGGGCATTCCGGAAGAAGCTCAGCTGAAGGCAGCTGTATTAAGCATCCCTAAGGGAAGATTGCTATCTCTCCTACAGAGTCATCTTGCCCAAACAAACCAGATCTGAATCTGGCCACGGTTCTATCCAACTACCGCATTTTAGGAAATAGGACAGATCAGCATATGAGCTCACACACAACCTTCAGGCCTACAGACCATCCTTTTTTTTTTTTGGTCAATAAACAAACTGCAAAGTAAAAATCAATATGGATGGAGATGGAATTTTTAAATTAAAAAAAATGCTCATAATAGGAGATACAGCTCAGGAGATAAAATGCCTACTGCATACATGAAGACTTGGGTTTGAATCCCTAGCATGCATGTTAAAGCCAGGCTTGGTTGGTAATGTGCCTCTGTTATCTCAGGGCTGGGGGCTGGGCATGGAGACAGGATATTATCTGGAGCTCACTGGCCATCTAGCCTTATCTAATTGATGAATTCTGGGTTTGGTGAGAGACCTGTCTCAAAGAATACGGAGGGAAATGACCCAGAAGGATCTTCTGGAGAGCCACACACATTCACTCACATGTCCATGTAGCACACGTGCGTGCATGTGCGCGCACGCGCGCGCGCGCGCGCGCGCACACACACACACACACACACACACCACATGTTTATGGACCAGCAAGAAGGCTCGCTGTCAAGGCTCATGACCTAAACTTGATCCCCAGAACCCACAAGATAAAAGGAGAAAACTGGCTCCCCAAAACTGTCCTTTGACCACCACACTTATGCCACGGCAAGTGTGTAAGTATCATGCATTCACACCTGATAAATAATGAACACACAAAATTACTTGTAAGAGCTTAGAACATAAGTCAACCAATCACAGTGTGTGGACTCCATCTGGATCCCAGTGCAAGCAAGCAAAATGCATGTGTATGAGATCATTGGAAATGTTGTTATTGGCTGCATATTTGATGGTATGTGGAACAACTTAATTTTTGGTATGTTGATAATGTTATGCTTCTGCTTAAAAGAAACCCTTATGTTTTAGAAATATGTCATCAAACATATGCAAATGAAGTGAGAAGATGTCTAAAGTCTGCCTCAAAATAAAGGAGGAGGGAATCTGGGGAGCCTTAGTGGGTGAGATTAGGATGTGTACTAATGGTTGTCAGGGCTGGTCCTGTCTGTGTTCATCCGTGTTTGACATTGTCACGGCAGTGGTGAAGACAGCATGGCTGGGGGGCAGAAGAAAGGGCAAGGAGGTCCTGAAAGGAGGCAAAGCAGATCTGATGGCTGAGCAAGGCCCCCCCGAGGCAGACATATTTTTCTCCCTGTGTTTCCTCCTCCGTCTCACCTCTCTGTTCCTGGGACAGGCCCACTCTGAGTTCCCACGCCAAGATCAGAGACTGTGGAGTCAAGATGCCTGAGTCAGATGGCTTGGGTCAGATAAAGGGCAGAAACGGTTACTTTCTGACCACAGAGAAACTGAGGCAGCTCTAGCTCCTGGTGACCCTGTCTGCCTTTGTCCCACTCCCATGGGGAGCATCCCTACAACAAGGACATAAAGTAGTCATCTTTTTATCTATAGAGAGAGTCGAGTCCGTTCGCCTGTGCTCACAGTCTAGACTGCTCCTGTTGGCTAGAGACATGAGCCAAGAACGAGCCTCTCTGGGACATGGGGATGTAGGGACATGGGGACATAGGGACATGGGGACACAGGAACATAGGGACATGGGAACATGGGAACATAGGGACATGGGGACATGGGGACATAGGGACATAGGAACATGGGAACATAGGGACATGGGGACATGCAGACTTGGGGACATAGGGACATGGGGATGTGGGGACATAGGGACTTAGGGACATGGGGACGTGGGAACATGGGGACATAGGGGCATAGGGGCATGGGGACATGGGAATATAGGGATGTGGGGATATGGCTCAGTTGGTCAAGTGCTGGCTTCATAAGCGTGAGGATCTAGCTCAATATCACATAAAAACCACGTAAAAACCTCAGTATCGGGCTTGAGAAACCCATGCTGTTAAAACCATGCATTGCTCCGGCAGAGGACCACATTCTGTTCCCAGCACCCACATAGGGCAGCGGGCAACTTCCTATAACTCCAGCTCCAGAGGGTTCTGAGACCTTTGGTTTCCTCAGGGTGCTGCACTCACATGCACATGCCCCCCCCCATCCCCACCACACATATACAAAACTAAAAACAAAACCCCAAAACACACCGTAGTGGTGTCTATTTGTAATCCCAGTGCTGGGGAGGCATAAAAGGACGGATGCCAGGGATTTGTTGTCCAATCGACCTAGTTGAGTTGGTGTGCTCCAGGTCACAGTAAGAGGCTCTGAGTCAAAAAACCAAGATGGCTGGCTCCTAAGTCATGAAGTTGATCTCTTGCCTGCACACAGACACACACGTGTGCTCACACATGTCTCTCTGTGTCTCTCTGTCTCTGTTTCTTTCTGTGTCTCTGTGTCTCTGTCTCTCTCTGTGTGTCTCTGTCTCTGTCTGTCTCTCTGTCTGTGTCTATCTGTCTGTCTGTCTGTCTGTCTCTCTCTCTCTCTCTCTCTCAGTTTCCCACTCTGAAATGATGATACAGGTGGCGTCTGGTGTGAGGCAGGATGATGGCACTGAACGTTGAGATGTGCACTCTACAAGGCCTCGGCCTTCTGTAGGCATGCATCTATGGAGCACTGCTTCCTTAGGCCTCCCCACCCCCCCCCCGCCCTGCCTGCACCAGCCTCTCTTCATCTGTCATCAGTGCTCTGCTCCCCGGAGCCCAGGCTTTGTCTGGGGGTGGCTGGCTGGCTGGCTGGCTGGCTGGCTGGCTGCCTGTGCTGCCTCCTCACCCACACTGCCAGCCTCCTCCCACCACACCATGGCCCCCAATTCTAAGAGGTCCTGAGCCCAGAATAACCAGCCAGGCTCCCGACAGCCTCATCCCCACCCCACCCCACCCACTGCCTGCTGAGAGTGAGAAAACCATTCCCGAGTTCCTGGTTCACACCATGAGACATGCATGATACCAGTGTACTGTGTGCCTGTCCACTGAGACTTCACAAGCCTACATGCCAAGTGCTAGAACTGGATACATTGTATAGCTAGAGAGAGCCTCTAAAGGGGGGGGGGGAATCTACCTCTCCAGTCCACAAAGGGGGCATCAGTGCCTCCAAATGGGGCTCATCACATCCCTGCTTCCGGTGGAGACCCCTGGTCCTGGGCAGTACAACGCCGACCCTGGGAATCCAGCTGCCACATCAGAGAAGGTCAATCCCAAGTTGACATCCACTAGGCCAAGTTCAGTGGGATGTAGGATCTTGTGCTGCCTCTGAAGGTAGAGGCTGTGGTCTCCCGTGTTTTCCCGGGGGGTCCTGCAGGTGGTGACCATCAAACTCATTGCGGAGTAAACTTCTAATCTTACAGTGAGCCGAACCTCAGACTTTAGGTTCTTGGTGTACCAGCCCTCTACTGGGCCAAGGGGACAGGGCCATGGGCTTCTGTCCTGCTCAGAGAGGGGAGCAGGGGCCGGGGTAGCAGAGAGCAGCAGGGTCCCCTGCCAGACCTCAGCCTGAGTATGAGTGGAACTCTTGTCCAATGCCTGCATCCTTCATGTGGAGAAACTGGGCTCTGAACTCAGAGAGGGCCACATCACAGGGCATCGCTGTAAGGGAAAAGTCCAAGTCTCTAGGCTCTGGGTGGGTCACTCCCTACACACACACACACACACACACACACACACACACACACACACACACA
>OU015752.1:71368123-71390470 GCA_907169655.1 Acomys percivali
GAATGTATATGATGTGTGTATGGCATGTGAGGTGTACATGTCTGTGAGTGTATATGGTGTATTTATGACATGTGAGGTGTACATGTCTGTGAGTGTATATGGTGTATTTATGACATGTGAGGTGTACATGGTGCCTGGCCTGGGGAGCGAAAAGTAAGGGACTATTGTGATGTTCTCCAGTGCCAACTTCACAGCAAGCCACCCTGGGCCCTCTGCCCTCTCCGAGTGTTTCCTACCTCCCTACGTGCTGAGCTGAAGCGAAGTTTACTTCTCGGTGAATTTCTAACTAAAGTAAAACTTAATAGCTAGAAATTTCCTTCTTGAGAAAAAAAATATGTTCCATTTAAGAACCATGCCAGTATGGCAGGGAGATTTTAGTAAACTTGTCAAATAGAGAAAAACACCTCTGGCCCACTAAACTAAGTTTAAAAGAATTTCCTGGTTGGGGTGAAAGCTTTCATTAGACTGACAGGCCGCCCATCCAACCCTGTGCTGAGCTCTGTCTTGCTGCTGCACCCCTGCACACACACACACCCAGACACTGAGGAGGCATGGCCTCCTTGTCACTCAGAAGATGCGTCTTTCCTACCGAAGTGTCTCCATTATTCTTTGTCTCTGCCTGGAACATTCTTCCCCAGCGGTCACGTGGGCTGGCTCCAAACCTTCTTTTCCCTTTTTGCCCAAATGTCCCAGTGTCACTCCAGTTAACACAAAGCCCACACTGCACACCAATCCCTTCCACCTTGCACTGATTTTAGCATCATTTACCACATGTTCTACCTTTGTGGTATAAATTGTACCTTTGTGGTGTAATTTGTGTGTTTATTTCTTGCTCATCTGGCTCTGTCAGAATATCAGCTCACGTGGCCAGGAATATTCCTAACCTTGCTGTATTCCCAGCGCCTGAATCTATGTTTGTTGGGTGAAAGAATGACTCCTATACTGCTCCGCTGGCAGGGCCAGGCACTCCCACAGGGCACAAACCCACGGGCCCTGTGCTTTCTTGTCCCCTTGTCGCCACCTAGTCCATTTACCAGACTCCCAAGGTCCTGCATATAACCAGAGTCTGAGGGTCCCCAGAATGGATGGCCATATGACAGGTCCGTGGGACACTAGTCATGACCAGGACTATGTCTGTGCCCAGCCACAATTCCTCCATATCAGCCTAAATTGGCCAGCTCTTTAACTGGTAACAGGCAGTTTCAGGCTGAGTTAAGAAAGAAAAACCTAGGGACAGAGACCAGACCTGGGGCTGGCCCGGCCCCTCCTCTGGTCCTTCAGACCCCTAGCAGAGTGCAGAGGCCACAGGTCCTGCTTGGGTAGGGCAGAGGGGCTGAGGCTTGGGGCAGGTGCTGCTTGGATCTGGTTTCCAGAGGCTATATATATATAAAGGCTGCCACTCCCCGTGGTGCAACACCCTAGAAGCCTGGCCAGACCAGCATTCCTGCCCAGGAGCTAGCTCTCCATTTATAGCCCCTGGGCAGACTAGCCAAAGGGACTGGGCGACAAGGCTTAGAAATGACGGGCGGGGGGGGGGGGGGAATCAAAAGTGTCTCCAATGGGCACAGGAGAACCGAGGCCCAGGGTAGGCTATGTGCTTCTCCTAGAGGGCCCTGTGTTGAAGGGACCAGTCTCTCAGCCCATTGCCAATGGCATCTTCCAGAATGAGTGGCTGGAGAGAAGGCTTAATGATCATAATGATCATAAAACAAAAAGCAGAGCAGTAATCACTTAGTCTCAGCCTAAAATTTGGGTTTTTTTTTTTTTTTTCCTTTTTTACTTGCTCAGGTTTGAAGTGGGGAGGGAATTAGATTTGCACAAGTTGTTTGAAGTTCTTCCTTGGAGATGCCAGGCCCTACATAATGAAATGGAACTGGTCACTTATCAGCCAAGAACTAGTTTACAGAGTGCCTACTGTATGCTGAGCACATTCAGTCCCAACTTGAAACAAGGAGGAAGCAAATGCTTCTCTCAAAACCATCATTACTAACAGCAATTACTTTCGTTCTTCATTGTGAGGTTACTCAAATGAAAGGCGTTTACCATGGACACCATGTCTCTGTGCAGCTTACTGTTACAATGTTTCAATCGGCGGTGGATTACTGGTCCGGGTGTAAGTGAATGTGTACTAGGCAGAAGAGCCTCTGCTTTGCCAGGGAGGAGCCCTGTGTGAATAATCATGTACATGGCGCCCAATTTTGGCGAAATTGTGACACCAAATTCAAATACAAGGCTGGAGTGCAGAAGAGCCCAAGGCTGCCTTTCCATTCACTCGACGCTTACCAAGAGCCCACTGTGGGGTCGTTGCTGCAGTGGCTTCTGAAAATGCCACAGCAAACAAGACACCCCCGTGTCATGATTGCCTTTACATCCAAAGGTGAGCCAACTAACAGACAAGATCGTTATAGAGGAAAGGCCGAGTGGCATTCCCCCAGCCTGCAAGGAAATGGCCAGAGACACCCCAAAGGCAACCCTGGAACTGAGAAGCTGCCGGTCATGGGTAGAGCCAGGGGAGAGGGCAGCAGGCTTGGAACTGCAGGCCCAAGGCTCCGTGTCTGTGAAGGAGGCTGTACAGTTCAGAAAGAAGGGAAGGTGGCTAACCGGAACTGGCCCATCAGAGGGGCTAGAGGCTCCAGTGAGGTTGTGGAGACAGACTGATCAGGGTTCCTGAAGATGAGATTTGCACCTGGGTGCAATAGCAAAAGGTATAGAGAACTGCAGGACCTCCATCATTCACTCCCTCAGGTTGCTGTGCAGAAACTGGCTTCCAGGGACCAGTGTGCTAGTGAGGGGAGAAGATGGGTTAGAGGCCACCTGAGTCATCAAAGGGCGGGAGTAGCATAGTCTAGATGGTGCCCTTAGGACTGGCACACCGAGGGGGTGTCTTACAGGATGAGTGGACAAGTCTTCATCATGCCCTGCCTTCCCTCTGGACCTCTGGCCACATGAATTCCACTTTGACTCCACATCTCCACCTGGATGTTTATTGTGAATTTCAAAATTTTGCCGAAACTGGGTCTTTGATCTGACACTCACAGACCCACTATTTCCCAGTTCCTTTCCTCCAAAAGACATCTTTATTGTCTCCCTTGTCCCTGTGTCCCCATCCAAACATACAGAAATCTTGCTTGTCCCCGTCTTTATTTTTAAAGATGTCAAGGTTTTTACGTACATGAAGTGCTTTGCCGGCATGCATTTCTGTGACCCGCGAAGGTCAGAAGAGGACATCCGAGCCCCTAAACTGGGGTTTCAGGCAGTTGAGAACAGCCATGTGGGTGCTGGGACTCAAACCCAGGTCCTCTGCAAGAGCAGTGGGCGCTCTTAACTGCTGAACTACCTCATCTCTCCTGCCTGCTCAGCTCTGTCTTGAGAGCAGTTACTTTTCACCAGATTCACTTTGCCTCCCAAAGCTAAGCAACTGTCTGAGTAACCACGGTCACTCATTTGGGCTGTTGCAGTACCCTCCAAATCTGACCCTTTTCCTTTTGTCCTTGCCTTCTACCTGCCTGTAAAGCTGTGAGCTGAGACCCAATACAGCCAATCCCTGGGCAAGTCCGGGGAAGAGGACTAAAGCTGAGAACAGCAAGAATAAAATTCTAAGACTGAATCCCTGCTGGGTGTTGGAGGAGGAGGAGGAGGAGGAGGAGGAGGAGGAGGAGGAGGAGGAGGAAGAGGAAGAGGAGGAAGAGAACCACTGGGGAGAAACTGGAATGGAGCCATTAAGGAGAGTGGTGGCTTTTGGTCTTATTGGGGACCTAAACTGAGTTCGAGCCTACACGCTGTTCATTAAACCTGTCAAGCACAGTCCTGTCCCAGGACCTTTGCATGTGTTTGTTCCTCTCTTTAACTCCAGCAGCTGCTTCTGTCTCCCTTCATCCACTATGCAGACACAACCATCCCAGAGAAGCCTTCTCCGATGGCTGGAATGAAGATTATTTCTTGCTTTGCTTTATTTTTTGTAGAGTTTGTGAACCCTTGATACCACAAACTCCCTTGCTCACTTGTCTGCCATCCTCCCCTATCGCATAAATGCTATGTGAAGAGGGCCTTGGTTCTGTTCATTGCCGCATCCCTAAACCTGGAGCAGGACCTGGTGTGTAGTAGATAAGCCACAGTGAATGCTGAATGAACAAACAAAGGTGAAACCAGGGAGCAAAGAGGGCAAATGGGTCATGACGATGGAGAGGGACCATCAGCACCACCAGTGTCAGAGAGTGAAAACAGCTGGACTCCAGCAGCAGCTCCTGGATTCGTCTGATGGGTGGGGAGGCCTTCTGAGCTTGTAGAAGGGCCAGTTGAGATGGCTTCCAGAATTTAGTAGGACAGACACCTATGTCACCCTTGCTTAGATAGATGTCTGGCATCCAGGAGAGAAGTACGGGCCAAGGAAGACTTCTACCCGGAGCCCCAAGAAGCATCCCAGGGGTGGAGCATGTTGGGGCCTTTAGGGGAGCCAGAGCTCCAGTGAGGTGCCTGCTTCCTTATGATCCTACCTCCCTAGTGAGCCCGGCTCAGAAGAGACCTCGCTGAAGCCTCCAGAGGATCAGAGCCTCAAAGCCCCCCTGCCAGGGAGCACTGCCCTAGGCAAAGGCTAACAACTAACTGGTTCTGCCCAGGCAAGTGTTGGGGAAGGAAACAAGCCCTCCTGCTGTCACAGCCACGCACCTCCACTGACATCTCCACATCCTTCCGGCTTCGGATTCCACGCATCTCCACAGTTCCTCCTGGCCATTGTCATTATTCCTGGGTGTGAGGTAGGGAGAGACTTGGGAAGAGGGTCCTCCTCACAAAATTACGCGACCCTTAAGAAAGGCACTTCCCATGGCTCACCTCAGAGCAAGAAGGCACCGACCTGCAGCAAACAGGTTTTCTTCTTAGCTGTAGAACCTAGACACTCACAGAAGGAATCCTGCTTACAGAAGGTAAACTGGGTGGAGCCTCCCTCCTCTCCCCTCCCTTCTCTCCCTCCCTCCTTCCCTCCCTCTTTTCCTCCTCTGTCCACCCAGGGTTTGAATAGAATGGCTTAACGTTTTTAATGATGAGTCCCATCACCCATGGACAGCGCTGGGGTTCTAAAGCTTCCTGAGGAAGATGGGCAAAGCCAGAAGCTCTCTGGACCACTCATTCCCAAATCAGGAATTAGCCATCTGTAACTGCCACCAACTCATTTGCCCACTTAGACCTTCGAGTCTCGCTGTCTCTTGTTCACTTAGTCCTTGGCGTGTCACCATTTCTCTGCTTCTTTTTCTGGAGGGTTCTTTGCCCCGTGGCCTTGCGTCTCTCTCCAAACCTCCTGCAATATGATTTCTAACTTCTGTGCTGTGCCTGGTCTCCCCACAAATCAGGAGACAGAGTGGGATCCGAGGTCAGCTCCGAAGTGAGCGCTGCGGCCAGGGTTGCAAAGGTTGTATGTAGGAGCAGGCTTGGACAGGCTGCACCCGACAGCCAAGTGCTTCTGGCTGCCACTCTCTGCCCTCCTCCCTAGCTAGGCAGCTGCCCCAGCCCAGAGCCGCGGGAGGGGGGCATTCCCTGGCCCCAGTGGCTACCCTGGGGACCCCAAGCTCCGCCCTACTGCACTCCTATTGGCTTCGTGCGCCCCCCCGCCCCCAGCCTCCCTTTCCAGCTCTGGGGCTTTTAGGCTACCCTGGATAAATAGTCTAGGGCGCCTGGCGCGACGCTAAGGGGCGAAGACGCCCCTGGAAGCTACTGCTTTCTTCAGCAAGTGTTCGAAGGGACAGAAGGAGGAAGGAAGGTAGATAGAGGGCAGCCGGTGTGCATTCCAACCCTCCGCACTTTGTCACTGTACCGTTGGATTTCAGGAGTGACAGAAAGTTAAGACTACTACTTTTACTGTTTGGGTTGAGCCAGAAGCAGGACCGAGAAGCCCAGGAGCTGAGGTATGGAGCTACTGTCGCCACCACTCCGAGACGTAGACTTGACAGGCCCCGACGGCTCTCTCTGCTCCTTTGCCACAGCCGACGACTTCTATGATGATCCGTGTTTCGACTCACCCGACCTGCGCTTTTTTGAGGACCTGGACCCGCGCCTGATGCACGTGGGTGCCCTCCTGAAACCGGAGGAGCACGCACACTTCCCCACCACGGTGCACCCAGGCCCAAGCGCTCGCGAGGATGAGCATGTGCGCGCGCCCAGTGGGCACCACCAGGCGGGTCGCTGCTTGCTGTGGGCCTGCAAGGCGTGCAAGCGCAAGACCACCAACGCTGATCGCCGCAAGGCCGCCACCATGCGTGAGCGGCGCCGCCTGAGCAAAGTGAACGAGGCCTTCGAGACCCTCAAGCGCTGCACGTCCAGCAACCCGAACCAGCGGTTACCCAAGGTGGAGATCCTGCGCAACGCCATCCGCTACATCGAAGGCTTGCAAGCGCTACTGCGCGACCAGGACACCGCGCCCCCTGGCGCCGCTGCCTTCTACTCGCCCGGCCCGCTGCCCCCAGGCCGCGGCAGCGAGCACTACAGCGGCGACTCCGATGCTTCCAGCCCGCGCTCCAACTGCTCCGACGGCATGGTAAGACCGGGAGAGCAAGTGCACATGGCACTTGGGGTGTTGGGGTACTTGCCACACGTCTCCAAAGTCTTTGAGGTGAGGGTGTCCTTTAGACCCAGGTGTGAATGGCATCTACCATTAGGGTCGCTTTGGAAACGCAGGGCATCTGCGATTCTGCAAATTAAAGGTGCTATTTAGAACACTGCTGCGCAGACCCCAGGGTACACGTTTACTCCTCAAATCCTTGTTACCCAAGTGCAGATTTTTATTCCTGGGTGACCTTCCACTCTGAGTTTGGTCCCGAATGCAACCGCTTTAAATGTGTTCTGGCTCCTGCCACCTAACTAGGGCTGACCCAGTCCTGGAACCAGCTGCTGAGACTAAGGGAGAAGGGGCAGTGACAAGGAATGAATGGTGCTTGAGACCCACGAGGCCTGTGGGCCTGATTCAGTCATCCTTGCTATTTGCAGATGGATTACAGCGGCCCCCCGAGTGGCCCCCGGCGACAGAGTGGCTATGAGGCCGCCTACTATAGCGACGCATCCAGCGGTGGGTATTCTCAGCTGTTCCCAGCTAGCAGGCCTTCATCGGCCTTCTGTGTCCCCCTTGAAAATTTCCTTGCTCCTTAGGCCTAGCACCCACTCCCTGCCTCCAACACACACACACACACACAATCTATCTATCTATCTATCTTGGGAGAGTGGAGGGGGTCGTAGGGGGGGGGAGCTGCAAACAACTATCACCATCCTCTCCTCTCTCCTTGCAGTCTGGCCAAGTCCTCAGTTTCCCTCCTACCCCCAAAGTTTTGTGCCCAGGGGCAAGAGACTTGAAAAAGCTTGGATTACTAACCTTGCCCTCCCCTCACAGAGCCCAGGCCAGGGAAGAGTGCGGCTGTGTCGAGCCTCGACTGCCTGTCCAGCATCGTGGAGCGCATCTCTACAGACAGCCCCTCTGCGCCTGCGCTGGTCCTGGCAGATGCCCCACCAGAGTCGCCTCCGGGCCCTCCAGAAAGAGTATCCCCAAGCGAAGCAGAACAGGGGACTCAGACCCCGTCCCCCAACGCCACCCCTAAATGTCCTGCAGGCTCAAACCCCAATCCTATCTACCAGGTGCTTTGAGAGGTCAGCTGAGGCAGCAGAGGGGGGCCATCTGCACTCCCCGGCATAGGATGGTGTCCTTAGGTCCTTCGTACCCAAAAAGGGAAGCTTAAAAACTATACTCCTCCCAACTGCCCTTTGTGAAGTCATGCATCCAGAGACTGAAGAAGGGGCAGAGCAGAAGTCTGTCCCCACATCCCAGCCCCCCCCAAAAAGGATGCAGTCTGTTTTTTCGTTGTTGTTGGGCGTTTTCTGTTTGTTTTATGCGACTCACAGCAACGGCCACTCGCTGTGCCTCAGTGGGCCAGAGCTGATCCTTGAGTGGCCAGGACCTCTTCCTTTTCCTCAGAGCCCCTCTCACACAGGGCTGAGCCCCACCCTCCACACCCCGGTTGTTCGTGCAGACAGGGTTCCCCCTTTCCAGAGCCCTCCTGACACCCACTCTTTCCCACAGCCTGCGGAGGCCGCTCTAGTCCTGCGTGTAACAGGTGTAACTATACCTCGCCCGCCCCCTTCCTGCGGTTCAGGACCACTTATTTTTTTTATATAAGATTTTTGTAATCTATTCATGTAAATAAGAGTCGCTTGGCCAGAGCCAGGAGCCCTTTGGGCTGTATTTATCTCTGAGGCATGCTGTGTATGTAGTGCTACAAAAACTTTGTATGTTTTTCCTCAGGCGGGTGAGCCTCGGGCCTCACTCACTCAGGTGTTGGAAATAAAGACGCTAATTTATACAGGAGTGGTTCTGGCTATCTTGATGGGGATCAGGACTTCACAAACTGGGAACATTGTCTCCTAGCGACCCCTGTGGGTGGCAGAAGGGGAGCAAGGAGGCTGGATGGTATTGGGTAGCAGAGGGCCAGACTTGGCTCCAGCTGAAGGGATCTCCCCTCCCACTGCCTGAAATCAGTGGTTCTAGTGGAGGGATGCACATAGATTGATGCTAGTTTAAAAAAAAAAGTTTTTTTTTTTTTAAAAAAGCCAGACTCGGTGGCTCATCCCTGTAATCTCAGCACTCGGGAGGCTGAGGCAAGAGGATGGTTGCAAGCTGGAGACCAGCCTTGCTGTAAAGTGGAGACCCTGCCTCAAAAACAAGCAACCTCCTTAAAATAAAAATTAAAAATTGGTGCTGAAAAAGTGGCTCAGTTGATAGAGAGCTTGCCTCACTAACATAAAACCCTGTCATGGGTGGAGAAGTGTGGCATAGCTGTAGCTTCAACACCCAGGTGATAGCACAAAAAAATCAGAAGGTCACAGTCATCCTGGGCTACACAGCAAGTTCCAGGCCATCCTGGGATACATGAAACTTTGCCAATAGGTTGATTAATTGATTCATTAGGAATCTAGCTCCACTCACTTGAGCTTTTTGACAGAATGAGTCTGTCCAGGGCCAATAATTGTTGTTTTCCAAATCTCCTTTGAGGGACTCTGACGTGTGTGTTAGGTTGAGAATGGTTCCCCACCACAGTGCGTCCAGAGGCTCCATGGGAGGTAATGACCCTGGAACCACACAACACCCTCACAAGTGTGGAGAAAGGTGGGAGGCTCCAGTGCAAGAAGAGACAGCAAAAGGGCCCAGGAAACACCGTATAAGACACATGGTACATGCAAGCTCTTAGTGATAGTGTAACTGCTGGATGCACTCGAGCATTTACTGCTGCCTCCTCTCACGAGAAGGTAGAGGCACGGAGCCTGTGCGGAGAGGGGCACTTGGGACCAGCATGTCCTTTCATCAGGCTGTCTAGAGGTTAGAAGGGAGGTCATTGGTGCAGCCAGAATGCAAGGAGGGTTTCCTGGACACGGTGTCATTTCAGATGTGTCAAAGGAAAGAGGAGACAGCACACAATGACAGTGAAGGGACCGCCCCCAAACCCAGGGGCCCACGTTCTCCCTCCCTCACAGCACTTGTCCCCAGAGGTGCAGCACCTCCTGCACTCCATCCCTACAGACTCTCTTCCTGAATGCCCACAGGCCAGGTTCAAGACACAGAAAAAGACACGTTTGGGAAGGGACTGCCCTGAGAGTGGGCTCTGCTTCTGCAGCACTGTCCCACCGTCCATCACTGTGATGATCAGTCTGCCCTCTCGGTGCCCCTTACGGCTCCTTACCCTCCCTCCCATGAGGCCCCTCGGGGATCAGTCATGACTCTGGCCATTGGGCAGATGCTGATGCAGAGTCCTGTACTGCAGGGGAAGAGACCCCTGGACACACTTCCTACCTTTAGGAAGCATCCAGAAGTTTGGGGTTGGATCTTTCCACAGTTGGCCTCATCCCATCCTCATCATCAATGAAACATAGACCACCACAGGCTGTGTGTGAGGACAGGAGCCAACATGGAAGGAGAGTAACACAACCAGGGAGCCTCTAGTAAGATCCTGGAGGGACTGGCCAGGAGAGGGTGCTCAAAGCCCAGGACACAGCAGGCACAAACGGAGGGGTAGGCAACCTCATGGGCCCACAGATGCTGATGAGAAGGAGCTGAGGAGACCCCTGGAGAGGAAAGAGGCAGAACCACATACATGGTCCTCAGCTGAGCTGCATTCTGAGATCAACACAGGGGAAAAAAAATAGAAATAAATCTGTATTTTAGAAAGATCTGTTTGGACTGGTAAAACAGACCGGAAGGAAGAAGATGAGATAGGAAGATGTTTTGTGGCTGTCCTGGGGAGATGTGAACAAATGTCACCTCATATAGAGAAGGACCCAACAGCCAAAAGAAAGATTCCATTTGGTCCAGTGTGGCGAGTTCCGTCTGGTGTGGCAAGTAATTGAATGCACTGGGATCACTTACAGGGGAGAAGGGTAACTTGTGAAGAGGTGCACAATGGTATCCCACACCAGAAAAAAACTTTTAAAATCTTCTTTTAAATAGTTTAGTGTTATGTGCATATGTGTGAATGTGTGTGCATGTATGTGAATGTGTGTGTGCATATGTGTGAATGTGTGTATGCATGTGTGTGAATGTGTGTGTGCATATGTGTGAATGTGTGTGCATGAATGTGTGTGTGCATATGTGCAAATGTGTGTGTGTGCATTTGCGTGTGTGTTTGCCATGGTGCCTATGGAAGGTCAGAAAACAACTTGAAGGAATTCATTCTTTCTTTCCAGCACATCAGTTCCAGGGATTGAACTCAGTTCATCCAACTCAGGGCAGCCATCTTACCTGCCCCCAGAATTGTTTCCAACCTCAAAACCTTGTGAAAGATTTGTTTGATTTTTAATTATGTGTCTGTAAGTGGGTATGTGCATGTGTGTTCAGGTGCCCACAGAGGCCAAAGGCATCAGCCACACACCCCACACCCATTTGTGGAAATTACAAACGATTGTGCACTGCCTCACATGGGTGCTGAGAACCAAATACCTAATAGCTGATCCACCCCTCTGGAGTAGTGGTTCTCAACCTTCAGGTCACAGGTCACAGGTCACAGGTCACAGGGGTCACCTAGGACCATCAGACAACACAGATATTTACATTGTGACTCATGACAATAGCAAAATCACCGTTACAAAGCGGCAGCAAAAATAATCTTATGCTTGGAGTCACCGCAGCATGGGGAGCTGTATTAAAGGGTCACGGCACTCGGAAGGTTGAGACCCACTGATCTAGCCCTTCGTATGCCTTAGAGTACGTGCATCTGGGTGAGGACAGCTGAATTGGAGTCTTGGGGAGGGGTGAATATGAATGGGACCCTTCCCCCCTCTCCCCAAGAGGGAATATTTGCAACCTCATTATCAGAGACCTAGCTACCAGCTGTACAGTTTTTGCCATTATTTTTATTTTTGTTTTTGACACACAGGTCTCACTCTCCAGCTGGGCTACCCTTTGGAACTTACGGGGAGCCTGGGCTGCCCTTGTGTTCTCCATGTCCCAGGCTGCCCTCGAACTCTTGGCAGTCTTCCTTCTCTAGCCTGCCCTAGAGCTGGGGTTGCAACCATCCATCACGTTGGCCTTCCTCCTGAAAAGGTCTGTTTGTTTTGTTGTTATGGCTACTGGTCAAGGTGTATGCTGCTTCTTGTTGGCAATGATCCTTTCGAAGGCTAATGAAGTAGTTATGCTACAGACGACCTGCCCGGAGGCTGCTGGAGTGGCTTGAGTGACACATGACATGTATTGGACTGGGGATGGCTTGTGTGTGACAAATAATATGGGAGTATTGCAGGTCCAAAGAAGAAGGGGATACATTCAGAGGTGGACACAGGAATAAAAGGATGGTTGTTAGGTGAAAGGAGGCCGGGGGGGAGGCAGTTTCTATATTGGGAACCAACTGTCCCTTCCATCCCAGAAGACTGTCCTGGCTGCAGGACCTATGGATCAGCAATAGAGGGCAGACTGGACATTGACCTCACTCCTCCCCAGCTATGTACATGTGTGCAGTGGGCAAACAGCCTTCGCTTCACAGTGGCTGGGGTGTGGACGCCCTAGATGAGAGCCATGGAGGACCTCGGACCCTAGTTTACCTCTCAGTGGGTTGTGGTGCCATCACCGAGGGGACGCACGGCGTTTCCAGTTGCAAGCGACAGAAACATCATTTAAACTAGTTTCAACTGTACAAAACTATAGAAGAACTGAGCCTGGATGCCCTCTGTTTTTCCACGCCCCTTCTTTTTTTATGTAACTTGCTTCTGGACTCCCCTTGTCTGTTCTGATTTTCTTTAGAAACTTAAGAGTTGCTTTAGATCCCAAACTCTGGCTAGAACATTTCTAACGGAAGAACTGGCTGCCTGGAGCAGCGTAGGTCCTGAGGCAGGATTTAAACCTAGGCTGAGGGGCTCCCGAGCCTGCACTCTTCTCCTGTGCTATGGCTTCTGCAGAGGAAGTCAGAAGAGAGCTGGGAAGAAGGGACACGCTGATGCGAGATCACACCTTGGAGGGTGGAAATGGGGCTCCCGACTGTCTGTCTCTAGCCTCGATTACCTCAGCGGCACCTACTGCCTCTCTATTTTCAATGCAGATGAAATGCCCCTTGCATCTTGGGTCATGCAGCTGTATCTGAAGAATCCCCAAAGCATGCTGTCTGGCATGTGTGCATACACCTACATGTATGTGCTCACATGACGCCTGTCTTAGTTACTTTACTGTTGCTGTGAAGAAATACCACAGCAAGGTAACTTATAGAAGGAAGAGTTTATGGGGGGCAGGGCTGGGGGGGACTTGCTAACGGCTTCAGAGAATAATTTAGCTAACTGTTATGAGTTATAATGTAATATCTATGTTGTCTGACGGTCCTGTACGACCTCTGTGACCTGTGTCGTAAAGGTTAAGAACCACTACTCCAGAGAGATGCATCAGCTATTAGGTGTTTGGCTCCTGTGTCTGAACACTGGTGGCCAAGTTTTGAATGGTTGTGAAACCTTTAGAAGGCAGAGCATGGCTGGAGAAACTATGTCCCTGGGGTGGGGAGTGGGGCGGAGAGGGAGGCGGGGATAGCTTGTTGGTTTGATAGCTGACCTTACTTCCTGTTTTCCTCCTGATTTCTGGCTCTGGATGCGTTGTGACCAGTTGCCCCCTGCTCCTGTTGCAGTGGCTTCCCTGGCATGGTGGACAGTATGTCTTCTAACTGTAAACCAAGATAAACTCTTCCTCTGTTAAGGTGCCTCTTGTTGGGTATTTAATCACAGCAGTGAGAAAAGCAGTTAACGCAAACAGAGAAAAACAGAGGGACTGGAGTGTACCTTAGTGCTGAGACCCTCCCTTGTACAAGGCCCAGTGCTTGATACCAACTACAGAAAGAAAGAAGTGAGAAGAACAGAAAGGGGGAAAAAACTTTTTTTTTTTTTTGGACACAGGGTTTTTCCATGTAGCCTTGGCTGTCCTGGAACTCATTCTGTAGACCAGGCTGCCTTTGAACTCACAGAGATCCACCTGCCTCTGCCTCCCGAGCACTGGAGTTAAAAATGTGTGCTACCACCACCCAGAAAGAAAAAACTTTGTAATGGAATTATGTTAAATATTCTTAAGCTGGTTGTTAATCTAGTCAAGGAAAAAATATATGAACATAATAGGAATTTTTTTTTTTTCTGATCTGACATACTGACATCAATGAAACAGCATGAAATTCCTCAGATGGCACTTACGGCAAGGCCTCTACAACATCAGCAAGATTGTTTTGAGGGTTATCAGTCATGTGATATTTAAAAGTATCACCATATGAACAAATTCAAAACTCTTTGAATCTCCACAGCTGTGAGCCTGAAAAAACAACAAACAACAAACAAACAAACAAACAAACAAACATCCTGAAATTCTCAGTGTCACAAAACACCATCAACCAGGTTGAATGATCACAATCTCTGTATGGAAAAAAAATGTAACAAAGCCGTTGCCAATAGAGGAGTCTCTCAGAGGCTGAACTAGCGTGCAGCCTGGTATAGATAGAGGCAGCGGGACAATGGAACAACGGAAACATGGAAGGAACAGGAAGGGGATAATGACGGGGTAGTGATTCAGAGCAAGTCAGCTTTGGTAGTTTGTTTTTTGTTTTTTTGTCTGAGAAACATTTGAACAGCCTGCATACAGCCGTTGCTAGCCTGGGGAGATGGCTGGGGAGTGTTTGCCTGCTGTCCTGAGGACCTGAGTCCCATCCCTAGCCTTCACGTAGTAAAGGCATACAGAGACACAGAGGTGTGTATCGTAACTCCAGTCTCAGTGACAGCGGAGACAGAAAGCTCCCTGCTTCCTGCTCAGTCAGCTTAGCCTGGTCAGCAAGCTCCAGGGTCAGAGTACTGGTCCGTGGCTTTACTTCTGGGCTCCCAGTTCCAGACACTGCTCTGTGTGTCCATCCTTATGCTGGGGTACAACAGTTTTGATAGCAGAAAGTTGGTGGTCAGT
Organism: Acomys percivali; assembly: GCA_907169655.1. Classification (NCBI taxonomy): domain Eukaryota; kingdom Metazoa; phylum Chordata; class Mammalia; order Rodentia; family Muridae; genus Acomys; species Acomys percivali. The sequence continues at coordinate 71,382,555 of OU015752.1, forward strand.
TTCAAAGTCAGGAGGTCTGAATCCTCCAGGTTCAGAATTCTACAAGACTGTAACAAGACTGTTTTGGGTTTGTTTTTGTTTTTTTATCAGGTGTCAAGCATGGTGCTATGCACCCTCAGTGCCAGCTTCTTGGGAGCAGAGGCCTGAGCAACACAATAAGATGCTATCCCAAAGGGGAATAAGGAAAGTACGGTTTTGTGTATTCTGGACTGCAGCTGTCGCCCAGTTGTTGGGAAACTGCCCATCTGTGTGGAGATTTAAAGCAGTTTCTTGTTGGTAGATAGAAAAGTGACCCAGGGAGGAAGGGCGACGCTGTTCATTTTAAGTCCTCTTGAGGCCACCCATCTAAAATTCAAGGTTGTGTTAACTGGTTAGAACTTCCCACAGTTGCCAATAAATGTGACCACTTTTTTTTTTTTTTTTTTTTTTTTTTTTTTTTTTTTTTTGGTCTGAATTTGAATCCTTCTGAGTAAATAGAATGGATTGAACTGTTGCTAGAAAATTAGTGAGTGTAAAGGTTTTGGAACTATCATGTTGGTTCAGCAGGTAAAGTCATTCACTGCCAAGCCTGAGGACTTGAGTTTAACTCCTGGGAGCTACATGCTGTCCTCTGATGATCTCTCTGTCTCTCTGTCTCTCTGTCTCTCTCTCAGTTTGTTTTTTGTTTTTTTACAAAATAAAACTTTGTTCTGGATTTATAAATGTTTATGGCATCTACCAGCTTTCAAAACCTTTAAATGTTATCCTGGTTTACTTTCTGTATAAATAAATATTCCCATTAATCTCCAATTATCTATTCTGTTCTCCATCTTTAAAAGTGTAACCTTCAAAATGCCTTGGCTTCAGGCTCACCCAAAGTCACCCAGTCTTGCCCCTCTTCAACTGATAGCCTGTGCACCTTCAGGTGACAGACACCCAGGCACTCACTGGTGTGCCCCAAAGCACCCCAAGGAGGACCTCAAACACACTGCAGACAGGAAGACTAGGGCAGTGGGGAGTCTCCAGCTACTTCTGCAAAGAAGACTCAGAAGCCCTTGCCCTGTGCTGCTGGGAGCATGCCTGTAGAAGGGCTCACACCCCCACTGCACAGTGTCCTCCTGAACGTCTTCATGTGCCATTTTTAGGGAGCAGAGAAAGTTCCATGTGAAGTCTATAGTCAACGTCTGTTGTTGACATGGGCACAGCCATGACAGAAACCAAGACCTTGGACCTATTAGAAGTGGTATGACTCGAGTACAAGAGTGATGGCAAAGCCTTCCTCCAGAGTCAGAGTGTGAGCAAGAGGACAGTGTGTGCAAATGTTAGCAACTGCAGCTTCTTCCTCCTGGAATTTTGCAACATGAGATAGCTCACTTAGAGAGACTTCCTGAAAAGACTAGGCAGCCACCCTCCCTACCAATCCACAGGGTGAGGATTTGGGCCGCCAGCATTGGCAGCAGAGTGCGCAACCCTCCCCCCATATGGACCCCAGGTTTCTTGTACATGTGTCTGTATATCTGTCCTTTCTTCACTTCCTTGCCACACCCCCGCCCCTGCAGTCAGGGTTCTAGAAAGTTGCCTCAACATCCCAGCTCCTTATCTCATTCTTAGAGCCAACAAGAATGGGGAAGAGTGTCCTTTCTCTCTTAAAGGTGACGCTCAGAGGAGGACTGATGTCTTGTGCCCCAACCATACTGATGCTCTCTGGCTGTGGATTGGCAGGAATCTGGGGAGGGGGGGGAGATGGGAAGGGGTTAACCCTGAGAGATTAGGGAAGCAAGGAGAAACACAGGATGCTAACTCATTAAAAACCCACCAAATACCAGTGACCCCCTCACACAGAAGCCCAGAGGATGGAGATGCCTGCTCGTGAGCAGCATAAACAATGCTTACCACCAAGCCTGCCTAGAAATGTTTAGACCTCCAGGGACATCTTGTGGAGACTGTACACCAAGGATGCCCAACCTGTGGCTCTCAGGTAACAGGGTAGCTGTGAATGAGGTCCAACACACACACACACACACACACACACACACACACACACAGAGAGGCACACACACCTAAATTTACTTAAAATATTGTGGGATTTGTTTTTAGGTGTGTGTGTGTGTGTGTGTGTGTGTGTGTGTGTGTGTGTGCGCCTGTGTGACTGTATTGCATGGTTGGTTCTGGAGTAGGGATGTCACACAGAATAAAAACATGTATACTCCTGTAGCCCACAGACTATGATAGGACACCCTCCAATTTAATGTGTAGCCCAAGTTAATGCTTCATCCATTGTGGTCCAGAGAAGCTGAGAGACTGATGAGCATCCATGCCTGATGCTTTTGATGGCCGTGGCTGGGAGCATAGCTTCTAATGACATCTAGTGGATAGAGAGAACCTGTTAATTTGCCTACTATACAGAGCATAGCAGCACAGGGTTTCTGGTGCAGGGCATCTTTGAGAGCCCCTGGTGTACACACACACACACACACACACACACACACACCAGTGTTCTTCACAGTAAACCTTCTCTGGAGGCTGTCTCACTATAAGGAGCAGCAGCAGCATGCAGCCCAGCACCAGGGTCGCCATCCAGGCTGTAGGCCGGAAGACCGAGTCATCAACCTCCCACAATGATGCATCAAGTTTGCTTGCCTTTGCCCATCAGAGGGTCTTACTTGGGAAGAGGACACCTGCAAGCTCCAAGACCCATCAGCCCCATCAGGCAGCCAGAAACTGTGCAGGCAGACCGTTTAGGTTAGATTCCAGACCCAGCCACAAGATGGCAGTCCAACCCACCAGGAGCACGGAGACTCCTGACCCGAGAAAGCTGCACGAACCCTGTGCCAAGCTGGACCGGAGCCTGAGGGGCTGGACTTGGGCCAGTTCCTGCGCCCAGCAGGACTAGACCTGAGGCCTGAAAGTGCCAGGTGTGACAGCATAGGTACAACTTGGCTTCGGATACCCTCTCACATTCTTCTATTCCATGCCCAGGCCAGTTCATCCTTTGAGTCCAGCTATTCCCACAGGGGGTCTTCCTGTGTCCCAGCACTCCCTCCTCTCCAGCCTGAGTGAGAAAAGTTCCAGGGCATAGTAGTTAAGGCTACAGGGAGGGGGCCACTGCTCCCATCTGGTGACCAGTCACTGAAGCCCAGGAAGGTTGAGTAGCTTGCCTGAGGTCACAGTTAGTCAGAGGCAGGCCACCAGAGTCTGGAACCCAGGCAGTCAGTTCTAGTTCATACTTGGAACTCTGAAACAGGAGAGCCCATCCACAACCAGCCATAGCCACTAAGGACACTTTTGTATGGGGCTGTAAGCCTTCCCTTGAGAAGGCGCGGTCAGCTCTGCTGCAGACGCCTGGCAGGTGGGAAGGGGTGAGGCTTTAGTATTTCTGAGAAAGAAGCTGGACTTGGTCATCAATCCCTCCCCTCCATGCAACCTCTTTTCTCTGTTCCTTGTTTTATTTTTATTTTCCCCTTGCATTTTCATCTTGGGTTTTTCTGGGCTTTCTGCGAATGTCAGCCTTCTCTTGGTGTGAAGGGAAGGTGGGAGAAAGGACATTTATGTCCTGCTTAGGGCACAGAAGTGGGAGCACTCCTTGAAGCCTAGGGCTAGGGGGTGTCACCAGAGACCAGAGTGAGAATCTTAAAGTGGGGGCACTTCAGGGAGGATTCTCCATCTGAGCCCCCACACTCTTACCTCCTGAAGTGTGCCGGAAGCCCTTTTCCATGGCCCCTGCCTCCAGCCCTGCCACCACTCTGTTTTTCTGGCATATCCTCCAAGCTTAGAGTCTTCACTACTCAACTTTCCCCTACCAAGAGCTTTGTCCCTCTGTCCCTCGGGGACTTGATCCCTTCCCTATCTGATTTTCCCCACACCCAGGCCACACTGTGACCCCCTGAGTAGCGCTCACCATGGAGTAGGGTCTAATTGGAGCTCCTCAGAGACCCTTGGTAAGTGCCCACTCAGGGCACAGCCTCAGCCAGGCAGTCTAGACATCTGGAGCCTCTAAAGCTGGGCCTCCAGGGTCCCAAATCACATGGACTTCGGTGAGGGATTTCCCTCCAAAGGCATCTCATAAAGTGAGATGAACTAGAGAGACATTTGGAGAGCCAAGTGCTGCTCCTATGTGGCTTTACAGACAGGAGAGGGATGGGGGTGGAGGGGCCAGGGGAGCAGCCTGAGCCCCTGTGACTGGCTCCCCAGGTCTCCTAAGGAAGAGGCCCTGGACTCCTACCTGGGAGAGAGGGAAAGTCCAGGAGGTTTCTTGTCTTTATTTTTTGACTGTTCATAGCTGGGCTGTGCTCTTGTCTCCACATGCTTCCTTTGTAAATCTCACACCTGGAGGTTCTGTGTTTTTATTCCATCAATCCTAGGGTTGGGCAAAGCATCCTGAGAGCCCATGTCCCGGGGATATGAATCGGAGCCAGGCCAGAGCACACCACACTGGACCTCCTTGTAGTCAGTGGACGGGACTGGCCAGAGTGAGGAGGACACCGAAAGCAGTCCTAACCTGCCTCACTCTGGGACCAGAAGGGAAAAGGCTGTCTGGCTGGAGGAGCACTGTGTGTAATTAGTCTCTGGAGGGAGGAGGTCTGTCTCCTCAGACACCTTCCTCTCTTTGTCCGCCCACCTCTGCCCCTTTTGGATAACTCTGCCTCTCTGCCCCCATCTCTCACACCTAGTCCTGACTCTCACCCCTCTCTGCCTCCCCGCTTTCCCCCTGTGACCTGAAGATCCGTATTAAAGCTGTGAGCCCCATGACCAGGTGAGGAGTGATGTCTGTGGCGCACCTCTGTCCGCAGGCTCACAACAGTGTCTGCGGGTCAGTGTAGACAGACAGTTGTCTGCCCAGTTAACGAGTGCCAACAAGTAAGTAAGAGCCTGTCACGTCTTAATTAAATCCCCTTCGCCAGGGCAGCTTGTTCAGTTGCGATGGACGGGAATCAATAATCACCTTCCGTAGCCCAGTTGCCTCCAATCCTTCAGTCCCACCTGCCCACTTCTTTAAAAAAAAAAAAAAAAAAAAAAAGAGCTGGGAGCTACTGGAGGTCAGGAGCTGGGTCTGATTTGTACCTTGTCACTTTGCTGCGCCTGGTACAGAATCTGGAGTGAGGAATGGTGGCTGATTAAATTGACAGAGGGATGAGTGACTCTGAGGTCAGAAATACAACCTCTGTCCCCAGCATCTACTTTGAATCTGTGGGAACCACAGCCCCTAGACACACATGGCTCGCCACCTCCGGCCGCTGAAGGTATAGAGGAGCCCAGCGCCCGCTGTACATGTTTTTATAAGGGAGTTCAGGTTAGGTAATTCGGGTTACTGGGTAAGCTGAGATCTGCGTGTCATTCTTGTGACTAAGTTATTCTAGAATAATGAAGGGTCCAGGGCCTGAAAGTGCCCAAAGGGTTTAAGAGGGTCTTCAGGATAAATCATTAATGGAGAGTTAGGACAAGGAGGTGGTGAGAGAGCTACTATTTTGCAGTCCACGTAAGAGGTTCTCTCTGGAAGGATCATTGGGCCTTCAGGTTTCTCAGGAAGGGTAGGCACTAAAGGATTCCTTGAGTGGTCGATGTTAGCTCTGGTCAAGGAATGGCTTGCCGGCTCAGGGTATCAGATGGCTCCTGGGTAAGAAGAAGAGGAGCTGGCCGACGCCCTTCTCACCTCAGTGTGACCCGGGGGCGGAGGTGGGGGAGGGAATGGGGCGCGGGTCCAGACGTCGCTAGGAGCCTCCGCCCAACTAGTGGAGCTCCCCGAAGGCGGAGCGCCGGTGGGTCCCACCGAGCAAGAGGCAAGGAAAGGCGGGCGCCCCCAGCGCCAGGGTTGAAGGAGGCGGGGTTCGGTGCCGGCCTAAGAGGGGGGCGCAGAATCAGGGCTTTTTAGGACCCAGCGCGGCGCCTCCCTCCGGGGGCGAGTGCGGCTGCGCGCGCCGTGTGCCCGTGTCCGGAGAGCCGCGGGCTGGACGCGGACCGCGCGAACGAGCGAGCGAGCTGGCAGCGGAGCAGCAGTCCGGAGGCAGCAGCGGCGCGGCGGCGGCGGTGGCGGCAGTGGCCGCTCAGCGCCTCGCCTCCTTGGCCTCGCCAGCCTTCCTGCGCCGCGCCCGGACCTGCCACCCCCGCCTCCCGGGCCCGACCTCGGCAGCGCCCCTCGATTCGGCTGCCAGCGCCACCCGCCCTCCCAGAGCAGGGAGCGGAGCGCGGGGCGCAGAGACACCGGAGCTAGTACCCGCCGGCCCAGCCGAGCAAACCCGGCCGGGAGAACCTTCGCCCGGCCCAGCGCCGCTCTGCAGCCGTCCGGGAGCTGTCCCTTCAGCACCGCCGCGAAAGCTCGAGTTCCAGCCCAGTCCAGCCCAGCGGAACCTCTCTGCGAGCCGAAGCGCGTAGGGCACTGCGCTGAGTGGCCGCCCCGCGGGGCAGCACCCTGGTGCCCCTGCCTAGGGGACCCGCCATCTCCTCCGGGAGGCGGGGAGAAGGAAAGAGGAGGGCGGTCGGGCAGCTTCACCCCCCACCGAGGGGAGTAGGCAGCCAGGCAAGGAGAGCCGAAGGGGACCGGCCACGCAGGGAGGAGAACAAACCGCATCGGTCCCCTCCGCACCGGGAGCTCGTTGCGGCGACCACCGCAGAGCCGAGCTTGGATTTTCCGCATCCTCCTCTTCCCCTGCTGGTGCTGGTCTATCGGTCCGAACCCCGGAACGGAGCAGCTGACCTTTCCCTTAAAAGCTTTGTGTTGGTTTCTCCATTTTCCCGCTGAGATGGTACCGGGAGCCCGGCCCCCCCACCTTCTCTCCCCTCCTCCCGGGGCTCGCCGCTGAGCGCCGCCCCACTCCCTTCCTCCCTCCCTCTTTACCTCCCTCCTCTCTTCCTCTGCCTCCTCCGCAGCCAGGCCAGCTCCCTCTCACATTAGGCGCCTTAAAGACCCTCGGGAGCCCGCGCACACACCCCTGACACACCTGACTGACAGCTCCCCTTGAGGGGGCTTGGGTCGCTCGTTAGGGTGGGTAGCCAGAGCCGAGGTCCTCTGTGCCCCCCGACGGCTGGGGGGAGGGGGGAAGAGGCCCTGCGCCCCCCTCCCCGTCGCCAACTCCCCCTGGCGGCAGCTCCCATGGGTGTCGCTGGGCCGCGCCATGCCTAAGGGGGCGCCGCGATGGGCCAAGGGGACGAGAGCGAGCGCATCGTGATCAACGTGGGCGGCACGCGCCACCAGACGTACCGCTCGACGCTGCGCACGCTGCCCGGCACGCGGCTTGCCTGGCTGGCAGAGCCGGACGCCCACAGCCACTTCGACTATGACCCGCGCGCCGACGAGTTCTTCTTCGACCGCCACCCGGGCGTCTTCGCTCACATCCTGAACTATTACCGCACCGGCAAGCTACACTGCCCGGCTGACGTGTGCGGGCCGCTGTACGAGGAGGAACTGGCCTTCTGGGGCATCGACGAGACAGACGTGGAGCCCTGCTGCTGGATGACGTATCGCCAGCACCGCGACGCTGAGGAGGCGTTGGACAGCTTTGGCGGCGCGCCCTTGGACAACAGCGCCGACGACGCGGAAGCCGACGGCCCAGGCGACTCGGGCGACGGCGAGGACGAGCTGGAGATGACCAAGAGACTGGCACTCAGTGACTCCCCAGATGGCCGGCCTGGCGGCTTCTGGCGCCGCTGGCAGCCGCGCATCTGGGCGCTGTTCGAGGACCCCTACTCATCCCGCTATGCGCGGGTAAGTGACTGTCCATCAGAAGGACCTGACCCTCACAGGCAACCTTTGCCGCCTCCCACGGGCAGGGTGCAATGGACAGTGAGTGCCCAGAGAGTTCTGAACTGAAGGGGGTGTGTACGTGTGTAAGAGAAGGGGTGATTTTGCTGTGGTGACTGGGTTTGTATATATGAGTCTGTATTGCTGGGTGTGTATGTGTGTGTGTGTGTGTGTGTGTGTGTGTGTGTGTGAGAGAGAGAGA
>OU015752.1:71390570-71422595 GCA_907169655.1 Acomys percivali
CGAAGAGAGAGAGAGAGAGAGAGAGAGAGAGAGAGAGAGAGAGAGAGAGAGTGAGTTTGTGTTTGTGTGTGTAGACTGTGCGTGCATATTTATATAAGTATACTGGTTTGCACTTGGATGGATTAAGTACGTGGGAACAAGCGAGCATATGTGTATGTTTGAATGTGCATGACACCCCCACACTCCTGTTAGTGTCCATCCTTGCCCTTAGCAGATGTACACTGTGAAGGTGTGAATTGCCCTTTGGTTTGGAGGAGGTGGGGAGACTCCTTCTTTCCTCCCAGGTCAGGGAGCCTCTGGAGTAGAAAGAGTATCTTAGCCGACTGGGTACCCCCTCCTCAGGGACCATCCTTAAGCCATTTGAGGAGGTGGTCTTGGGAGTGCTCATAGCTAATTAATAGCTTGATGGTTGGTGTGGGTCTGGGCTGGGGGAGGGCCAGAGAACAGTGACCTCTGTGACACCTGCCCTCCTGGGCCTGGGAAGAGCCTGGAGGAGGTCAAAGCCTTAAGCTCCTGTTTCCTCAGGCAGTGAGGAAAACCTTAAGGGGGAATGTACCCAGAGGAAGTGTGTGAAGTGGGTGTGTTCCTCAGCCACACCCCTTTAGAAACAGCAAACTATTAAGAGGGAGAAAGGACACTGTGTTGCTGACCTTGGCCCTTCAGACGGCTGCTGGATTAGTGTCCTCCGCACAAGGGCGGTTTGATGGACCATCTGTTGCTGAGCCCCAAAAAGAGGCCCCAGAGAGACACCTACCCTGGAAGGCACTAGCCAGGTCTTTCTGGGCTCTGTTCCCTGGCCTGAAGAGTACCAAGGATGAGGGAGATGGGTAGACTTGGAAATTTGAAACAGCCCTTCCCCTACCTATAAGCCACCTCTGCTCCTCCCAGGCAAAACACAGCCTCTACCCAGCTGCCTTCTACATCGCTCCCGGTTCCTTCTCTTTTGCTGACCAGGAGGCTGAGCCAGAGCTGGGTGGGATGAGTGAATGAGGAGAAGCTACAATCTACAGAAGACCAGTGGACAAATAAGATATGGGAGCTGAGGTGGGGGGAGGGGTCTTGGGTGTTCAAGGACAAGGAAGGGCTGTGTGGACAGACACCTGACAGATTTGAGGCTAATATAAAACAGAAATACACGTCAGGTGGGGACAGCAGTTCAAAGCCTTATACCTCGAATCCTAGAACAGATATTGGGTGGAGAGAGAGAGAGAGAGAGAGAGAGAGAGAGAGAGAGAGAGAGAGAGATGGCACTTGGCCTCCCATGTTGCCACTGAGGATCTTGGCCAAGGTCAAGTGGGAAGCAGGAGATCAAGTAAAATTTGAATCAAACCTTCTGGGACCATAGTCTCCCCTGAGATGACTACTGACTTTCTAACATTCTCCAGAGGGGTCTGGGACCCTTCGAGGAGGCCATTTGTCTACCCTTCTCTCTTTGATGACAGAGGCCACTACAGCTAAGAGGATTATGTAACTGGAGGCTATGCTGAGCTGTGGGGAGGGGCAGGAACATGGCACTGGGAGAATGAACCAGCATAGGCTGGGAGACAGATGCCTGACAGGCTAGGCCAAGACCTGGGTCAGAGCACATTTGACCTTGGCTCCTGGCAGCTAAGCAGAGTAGGTCCAACTTCAAGGTAGTTGCAGAAGCCTGGGCCCCTCCACCTCCCACCATGGATGGAGTCTGCTCTGATCACTGTACCCATGCTTCAGGGAAGGTGAGGGTCAGTAGGGTGTATCCCATCCTCCTTGCCTGTTTTTTCCACCCACTGGCCATTCCTAGGCCATGAGGTGGCCTTCACTCCATGGAGACAAATGGACTGACCACCCAAGTACAGCTTGCGGGCCTGTCTGTATAAAACCACAAGGCTGAGAAGTCAAGCAACTCTCTCACCTGAGTGCCCACCGAAGAGCCAGATGCAGAAAAAAAGCTAGACAGTCAGAGGTGGCAGGTGAAGCATCGGGGTGCAGGTGGGTGTTAGTGGGCACCCCCCTCAAGACAGCAGTACTACTTTCTTTCTCTGGTAGCTTCACAGAGAGGCTGTGGTCCTTTTCCATTTGCATGAGGACACTGAGACCCATAGAAGGAAGGAGAACTGAAGGCAGAGCTGGGATTAGAACCAGGCTCCTGCTGTCCTTCCGGGCCTAACTGCATTGCGCTGCCTCCCTGCAGCCCTGCGCAGAGACCAGCCGGCAGCCTGCTGCCTCCCCCTTCCATCTTTGCTGTGCTGCTGCCCGCCCCACTGTCACCTTTGTTTCCTCCTCCCCCTCACAGCCTGGAAAAGCCTTCTCAGATCGGTGGGTCTGGATTTAGGATTTATATATAATTTCAGACCTGTGTCTCATGTGTGATACAGTCTGTGTGTGTAAAATAAAAACTAGAAAAGCTCGTGTGTGAGATTCTGTGTGGGTGTGTGAGAGACTCCTCGTGTGTAAGAATAAAAATATGTTAGGTAAATATGACTCTGGGAGCACACATGTGTGTTCAAGTGTGTGTGTGTGTGTGTGTGTGTGCATGAGTGTGTTTGTGGTGTGTGTTTGTTGAGATTGTGACTTATCAAAAACACTATAAGAGAGAGTGTGTCAAAGAAACTGGATGTGAGATTTGTGTGTGTTGATGAATGGGGTGTGTGTGTGTGTGAGAGAGACAGAGACAGAGACAGAGACAGAGACAGAGACAGAGACAGAGACAGAGACAGAGACAGAGAGAGACTGTGTATAATAAGAAAAAGAGAAGATGCATGTGCAAGAAATACTGCAAGTGAGACTCCAGGCCAGTGTGTCTCTGAGAGGTGTACAGGCAGGTGTGGAAGTGTGCATGTGAAGCTGTGTGTACATGTAAGCTATGCTTGCATAAGATGTTCTGTGTGACAGGCTGTGTGTGGCCATGCATGAAGAGACTGGGAGGCCTCATGTGTCTTTTATATGAGAGGGATCTTAGATGTGTGTCCTTGTTGCTATTATGCTTGTATGTGAGAGAGCCCCTGTGTGGCCTGGTGGACCTGGAGGAAGAGAAAAATAGCCTGTAGGTTCTCTGCCTGCTGTCCCCACACCCTGAGACCCCTGGGATGTCTGACCGGAGGCATTTTCCTGCATGGCACACCTCAGAAGACTTATGTCCCAGCCAGGCCAGTTGTGGATGTATGGGCCAACAGTGAGGTCACCAACACTTCCAAGGAGCCATCAGAATGTTGGCTGTGGAAGACAGGAATTCTTTGTTGGGGACGGAAGTCCCATTGGGGCTATAAGGGGTAACAGTGCTGGCCAGAACAGCTAGTTCCCTGTCCTTCCAGAGTCTGGGGTCTGGGGAGTGAGGTGAGCTGGGCCAAGCTGAGCCCCACTTGTGATCTGAGATGGGGGACGCAGTCTCAGACACACATAGGTGTGAGCGGCGATGTAACTATGTGATGAAGGGATGAGGGGTTCCCTCCTGGAGTCGCACTGGGCAGGTCTCAGGGGCTAGCCTGTGTTGGCAGGGAGAGGGTGAAAGAGCAGTTCTTGTACGCGAAGAAGTTGCAGAGGTGTGAGAGCAGGTGTGTGGAGCCAGCTGGCTGGGAACCTGCAGCCTCACCGCCTTAAGAGTCAGCTGAGGTCAGAGTCTGTGAATAACATGCCACCACCGGGAGCACTGCTCAGTGTCATATGAAGGCCAGTGATGGTCTTTAGGTTGCAAGCCAGGGAGTGTCCCTAATATATGTATGTGTGTGAGTGTGGTGACATCAGTCCCCTTGGATCACTTGACCCAATGAATGCCAGTGATCTCTAAGCTGGGGAAGCCCCCACCTCTGTGCACTCTATATCTCCTGACTCCCTGTCCTTCTCTGCCGCTTTGCTCTGTCCTCTGGCCTTTGAGGACCTGATGTGGTCCTAACTGTTCTTAGCTATCTGGAGAGGGAGTCACCTGGGGTCACAATGAAGAACCCAGCTAAGTCTCTTTCTCCCTTGGGTCCCACTCCTGGGACAACTCTTGGAGCTCTGGCAAAGGTGGAACTACTTACAAGGACTTCTTAGGAAGTTCTCTCTTCCCCAGGACAGAGCATGCTGTGAGACATGGCAGCGTGTAATGAAAACCCATAGCAGTGCAACCCAGCCAGCCACCGGGCTTTGGGGGGGGGGGGGCTTTGTTTAAAAAAAAAACAGGAGTCCTTGTATTTCTTTAATTGTACCTCCAAACCCCCAAGCCCTTTCGGGAAAGAAAACCGTAGCCCCCTCAGCCTCATCACTGTTGAAGAGTTGCTGGGAGGCCTGACCAGAGAGGTTCACACAGAGCTTGTCTGAGGTAACCTTGGATGGTCAGGGGCAGCCAGGAAATGCAGTCTGCTCTGTGGCATGTCTTCGCGTTCTCGCTGGTACTTCTGCTGTGGCTTTGTCTAATCGCCTTACCTCACAACCATGCTCTTCTCCTCATCCTTCCTTCTCCCATCATGCCTACCACTGTGCCTCAAGCTACCATGGTTCCCTCAGGCCCACCTCTCCAGCACTAGCTCTAGTCCCAGGCCCTTCTGGTCCATTTTTCCATTTGGCAAACACAGAGGCCTTTTCAACTGAAAAACTGGTCAGGGTGCCAAAGCCTGCAGGACTTTCCCAGGTTCATGCCGGGGCCTCTTGGGTCCAGCCTGACTCTCCTGGTGTGCCCTCCCTGGCCTTTAGTCAATGCTCACTGAATGCTCACCTGGCCTGGCTTAGTTGCTTCCGGTTGTTCTTCTAGAAGGCTCTTTTCTTCCTGGCTTCCTCACCCCCCCCCCCTTTTTTTTTTCCCTCACATCAACTTAGAAAAGAACTCTGTAGCAGTACCCTTCCTGGCCCCAGCTGCCTGGATTAAGATTCAGTCCCAGGGTCTGTTTGGTGAATGGATGTTAACTAGAAGCTTCCCTCGGTTCAGGTGCAGCTCCTCCAGGTTCTAAGCCTACTCTGCGCTCAACGAAGTAGGAGCTTTTGTGACAGAGGAGGTTGAGGAGCAGAGAGAAGGGCAGATTTCTCAAGGTCACGGGTGAGCAGGTTGCCCGGACACCCTCACCTTCTAGCTCCAAGCCCAACAGGTCTCGGAGTCCCACCATGGATAGGGTTTGGAGTCTGGTGCCCTCTGGGGTGGGAGCAGCTTTGGTGCTCTGAAAGTCTGGAATTGGCTACGAGAAGCGTTGAAAAGGTTGTTGGCTTAAGTCTCTCAGGGAAGACAAGACTTGTCTCAGGGGTGGGGGAGGGTCCTGGTAGGAGCTCATTCCCGGGACCTCAGACTTCCCACGGGCAGCTGAATTTAGTGCCGCTGGCTATTCTGAGCCATCTCATGACCAGTGTATTCCACTCCAGACCGAAAGGTCAGGGCCTTAAGCCGCACCCTGTTGTCACTCACTCTTGGGTCAGCCTGGTCACCACCCCAGTCCCAGCTCTCCTCTAGGAAGGTGGCTTAGAGGCAAAGGAGAACCAGAGAGACTTCTGGGAGGGTGGCTGCCAGGCTTTGTTCGGAAGAACTAGGTGGCAGGAAGGGACTTTCCACAAGCACAGGATGTGGGGTGGATAGCCACTCTCCAGATACCTCCAGTCACTACAATTAAAGAAAAGGTTCTTCAAAGGCGTACATTAAAGCACGAGTCTATAGGAAAGTAGATTTTTTTCTTCAGGACTATGACAGTAAGTCAAGGGACCCATGCAGCGGGACCTCACAGTAGCAGCTAGAGTTTGGGCTCCTCCGTGAAGGAAACACTGGGGCAAGTGGGAGTTTGTATCTGAGGAGCAGGGTGAAGGTGGGGGTAGCAGAGTCAGAGAGTGGAAAATTACTGTCAGAAAACACAGGGCTAAATCAGCTGTAGCAGGATTCTTACTGAAGCCAAGCTAGTATGACCAGCCATCACCGGGGTGATGGAGGAAGAACGACCTCATGAGATATAGGGAGGCGAGTGGTCAGTACAGAGGATAGGGTTCGGACTAAGCCCATTTAATGTTCTTTCCCCGAAGTGGTGTTTTGCAGGAAGTGCACAGATGGGCCTTAGGGATGAATCCTTGCTACCTTCCTCATGCGGGCACAGTGAGGGAAAGACACCACCACATGTGTCAATGGGTCCCAAACTCAGCCCAGGCTTTCTGCGGCTCCTGGTGCCCAGTGTTAAAGGACCGCAGAGCATACCTCAGTGTAATGTCCCCGCTACAAAACACTCCAGATGGAGGGGGCAAAAAGCAGTTATTTGTACTCTCAGATCCAACCCTGATGTGCGAGACTCCTCTGGTCAGTGAGTCCAGGACTTGGTCCAAGTTCCTAACATCACCAAAGTCAAGTTTTGCAGATCATCTTCCTTTCTCAGTGCTGCCACTTACTGATTCGCAGATTCCTCATCCACTTCACTACTATTCCCGTGCCCTTGCTGCAGCGAGGCTACTAACACTCAGAGAGGGAAAGTCACATGTCCTTAGCTCATGAGCAGAGCAGGCAGCATTCAGCGCCTGCCTCCTGTCTGTGGTCCAGGGATGCTGGGGTCTGCCGCCTGCCATGCTCCAGGCCTGTGCTTCCATCTGGTTCCTAACCACCTGTCCAGGGATCCTGTTCAGCAAGTCCTGACCCAGATCGTAGCAGGGGGGGGCCATGTCCCAGTTGGGTGAATAGAGCTCTCTGGCATTCTCAAAGAAGAAAGCACCCCCACAGTGCCCGGCCATCCCCCAGCCCCACTCATATAAGCCGGGTCCCACAGGAAATGGCAGAGGAACCAGAGAAGATGGAAATTTATCTTGTGTGAAGCAGGCACTGTGGGGAAAGAATTCTAGCTGCTCCTTGGCTCTGGGTTTGAGGCCTGCCCTGGGCCCTGGCCGGGTCTCCTACTCTCTCCGTTGGTCAGGTTCCCTCAGACTCTGGGCTTTGGGAGATCTATTCCCTGCACTTGTTGCTGCTCCCTTCTGAGCACGCAGTCCACCCTTCTCAGCTCCCAGCTCTCAGCCTGGCTGACAGGCTATGCCAACCTCCTCCTTTTGGACTGAGGGCCCTGAGTACCAAGGCACCCAGCTTACACAATTTAAAACAGGCAATTTAAACTAGGGAAGCTCTGAAGGCCGGGAGCTAGGGATGTACAGACCATTGGGTGCGGACAGAAAGATCACAAATAGACTCTAGGTTGTGGGTATTGGACAACTAGACCAGATTAAAGTTACTGAGATGCTCTGGGCATGACCCAATACCTTGGGGCTACAGTGTCTCTTCACCTGTCACTCAGGAAGGTTGATCTCAGTGAGCCCTAATTATTCCCTAGCCGTGGCATCCTGGGAGTTTAAGAATCTTGGACTTCAGCTTCCCAGAGGAGCTGAGACACAAGCGAGTCTTTCTTTCCTCTCTTTCCGTACCCCAGCCTAGCAGCCCTACATGACATAGGTGAGGTCTCTGGACACAAGTCCTGGCACCAAATGGAAGGAGCCCAAGGGGAAGGTCTCCCCAGCCTCTCTTCACTTGGCACATTCAACCTATACTCATTCATTCACTCATTCATTCATTCATTCACAGTATGGTAGTCCCTCTCACACTAAATAGATCACCAGCCCAGTGGCAGGCTCAGACTTGGGGTACCACTGCTTTGGGGTGTGCTTCTCTAGCTCAGTGGACACCAGCTGTTGCCCTCTCCCATTGGCCCTTTTCTTGGCCGTCAACCCCCAGGGAGCTGCAAGACACCATCCAGAGGGGACCTGTGGTGTCAGACTGTATTTGAGAAAGGGCTATGGTAGAGGAACTCTGTGTAAGACAAGGTAGGGTCTTCTCACCAGCTGCCATGGAGACTTAAGAATAGTTGCTGCCGGGGTGTCCTACCAAGGCTGAGCCTTGAGAGCTACCTGAGGTGCTTCAGGAAGTTCAGATTTCTGTGTTATGTCCTTGAAAGGTTCCATTCATAGAACTGTCCATGCCCCGGTGACACTAGTGCTAGCTAGCATGAGAGGATTCCTGTCATGGGGACCACATAGGTGGCTGCTGTCCCAAGCAACATGGCTGACAGGAGTTGGGATGGAGCTTACTAGAAATGAAGTCTTGGGCTCCAGCCCAAATGGCCTAGTCAGAACTTGCATTCTAACAGGATCCCAGGATGACTCAAACGCACTGGAGGCCACGGGGTGCTGAGGTCATAGCCTAGGAGGGAAGTGTCAGGACCCATGATCTACAGGGTAGTATGGGTAGGTTGGCTGTTCTGTGACCTCGCTCTTTCGCATTGCCTGGAGGTGCAATCCCTTCACAGCAAGGGCCTCTGTCCAGCCACTCAGGCACAAACCTTTGGGAGAGAGGGAGCTGTCCTCTGGGCATCTTTTCTCACATGCCAGCTTCAAACACATCCAGAGTCTCCCCCACAGCGCCCCAACTTCTCTAGCTACAGCTGTTATCTCCTAGGTAGCTTATTGCTGCGGCTTTCCGCGCCCCTCACCTCAGCTCTCGTCATCCCACCCCGCGAGGCCCTTCTCTACAGGGTGACCAAGGCCCCTCTGACCCATGGGTCCTTCCTTCTATCACACTCTATGTTTGGTCCCCCACAGAGGGGAAGCCTAACTCTTTCCAGGGACTCTAAGTGTCTGTAAGAATGCCCCCCACAACCTTCTTTCATATGCCCTCCTGCCCAGGTCCCCACTCACTCTCTGCCTCCATCTTGCTTCTCTCCCGATCCCCCCGTTTTAGGCATCACAGTCTCAGTTGGACATTGACAGTTCTGTGCATCCTCCTCACTCACCTTACTTGTTCGTTCTCCTAGAGGGTAGGTTCCACGACCTCTCTTACCAGCGGTGGCATCCCTTACACCTAGAGTAAGGCCTAGAACAAGATGGGTGCTAAATAAATATTTGTTGAAGGTCAAGTAATTTGCATGTGGGTGGGGGCAGCAGTGCACACCCACAACCCCCGCACTCGGGAGGCAGAGGCAGAGGCAGGAGGGGCTCCAGTTGGAGGCCGGCCTAGGCTACATAAGCAAGGCTTCTGTCTGAAAACAAACACAGTTATTGAATGAAGAAAGCAAGCGTGGGGACCCGAGTTCAAGATCAGACAGGGCTCTGTGCCTTTGGGTCCACCCGTCACCGAGCGTTTTCCTTCTCCGCCTACCTGGGAATCCCGGGTGAGCGAAGAGAGACTGCTGCAAAACCGAGACAGGGGATGGTACCCTCTGCTACATCGGGCACCCTAGGCCTGCAGATAAAGGCGTTTCACATCTGGGGCCCGCTCCAAACTCCTGTCTCCCACTGCATCAGCCTGGGCACGACCAAGCAAAGTTCTAAGACCAACACACACAGCTCCCAGGTCTTGCAGGTCCCATCACTTCTGGCACTGTCCTCCTCTTGAAGGCTAGCTAGGCATTCTACCTTTCCCTCTGCAGCTTCCTTGCCCCCCCCCCCCCCCCCTTATCCTCTTTCCTCTCTCAACTGTGTTTGGGGGAAGTTCTAGGTACCAGTCACTGGATTTCAAAACAACCCCTTCCCTTGAAGGCCTAGAAAGGAGGATTTTTTTTTTTTTTTTTTTTTTTAGTCCCAAATTCCCCTACTCAAAGCCTCAGACATGCATTCTGTAAGATAAATGTGGACCAACCCTCTCCAGCAGTTCCAGGCTGTTTGACCCTGGCGCTGTGACTCCAAGTCCCATCCTTTGCTGAGTGCAAGCCTCTCGAGTGGGGAGGCCTGGGTTCAGGTCTCAGCCCCACTGCTCCTCAGCTGTGTGACCTTGGATAAGTTCCCTAACCTGTCTGCGCCTTGAGAGAAGGCTATTAATAGCTCCTGACTCATAGGGAAGTAGGGAGGATTAAATGTGTTAAGCACTCAGGCCAGAACCCAGAACCTAATCAGTGTTTAATTACTGTGGCTTTCATTATCCTCCTCACCAGCTTGTGGCCCTAGAAGACCCAAACCTTTACCTGTGTCCCACACGCTTTCTTCTTTGAATCACAAATCCCCTAAAAAAATACCTTTTCGAGGGGTCACCTAACCTACCCTGGCCCCCAGGGTCCTATTTCCCAGACTCTGTCTCTCAGATCTACTTTTCATGATGTCATGATGACAAGCCTGGATTCTCCCACGAGACCCCTGTGCACAACAAGCAGGTCACATCCTCCCAGAACCTCAGTCTCCCAGTCTTTTGCAATGGGCTACTCCTCCCTGCTCTTCTTCCCTCCCTGGAGGGAGATGAGAGAACTTTCCGCCTGCTGGGTAAGAAACAGGGAGGGCAGGCAGGCAGCTGACTTCAGGCTCTGGCCAGGAGCCAAATTCAGTGACCTGAGATGCTGACAAGTGTGCCAGTGTGGTGGACCTGGCAGCAGGCAGAGGAGGCCGCACCCCTTAGCTCCAAGCACTGTAGCTTCTTCATTAGGGAATGCTCAGCTCCAGGGTGGGACAGTGGCAGGGGTCCCTTGACCCTCTGAGCTATAGCCCTCTGAGACCAGGGACGAGGGCTGCTGTCGGTGCCAGTGGACAGTGCCCATTGCCGTCGGTGCCAGTGGACAGTGCCTGTTCTCAGGCGGGGCTACCCCGTCAAGCTGACGCCAGGTTGGGTGGGGACAGGCTAATATTAGCAGGGCAGCCCCAGACAGCTGAGCTCAGGGGGCCTCCAGAGCCAGTCTCACCGTGCCCAGGCTGAGGCCACTGCAGCCAGCGATGTGGCAGACAAGGGAAACCTCCCTAGCCTCTGTGGGGCCTCAAATGCCCCGTCCACCTCTCACCCAATGGTTTCCAGCCCTGTTCCTACCTTCCCCATGGCCCATGGCATCCCATACCTTCCCTTCCTGCCACCATGGTACAGGAAGGGACCCCTGCATCTCACCTGCATGTATGGAACCTTCCAGGGCTACTGTTAGTCCTTTGTCTTTACTTATTCATTTATGTACCCGGCAGATATTGAGAAGCACCTACAATGTAGTAGGCACGGCTGTCCATGCTAGGAATCAAGCCAGAAACAAAACTATCAGAAACCGGTGCCCTTGGAACCTTATATGCCAGTGTGAGAAACGCAAAAGAAAACAGTGAATATGCATTGTGCCCAAGGGGGACCAGTGGCACAGAAATGGCAATTTTAGCAGAGATGGTAGTGAAGGAGATGTGGGAGAGAGCCACATGACAGCTGGGCAGCAGAGCAAGTTAGATGTGCAGAATCTGTGAGCAGGCAGGCAGGCAGGCAGGCAGGCAGGCATGTTGCTGGGGCTCTCCGCACAGCAAAGGCCTATCCAGAGCCAGGGGACGGTGCTAGGTCAGGAAGTGCTGTGCTCCCCACAGCCTTCCTGCAGGGTGGCAGGGGATGAGGGTTCTGCCTTGGAGTCCTCCCCAAGCATGCCAGCCCAAGAACCCATCCCTTTCCATTGCGTGCAGCACCCTCCTCTGCCCCCTCTTCCTCCTCCATCTCCTCCTCCGTGACCACAGCAGCCCACGGGGCAGGCTCTTCATTGTAGGGAGTTCCTGCCCGGCTATTTAGTAACTTGTGTCTTCTCTCTGAAGACCAGCCGTGCCTAGCTGCCACCAGACTGGGAGGTTGAACCGGCCCCAGAGCTGGTGTGAAGCCAGAGAAGAGTTGGGGAGGGGTCCCGGCAGACAAAGCCACATCGCCACTCACAAGTGTCCCACTACTGCATATTGCCGTGAAGGTGACTAAGGCAGGGCTGTGGAACACACTCGCTTTACTGCCTGCATGCATCCGGGATCTGCAGGTTAGAAATCTGTGGCCTCTGAAGTACTCAGCTGCCTTGGCTTACTGGTGGGAGGGGGACAGAAAGCCACTGTGTGGCTCCAATGAAGTAAGGTACAGAGAGCTCTTCAGAATCCTTGTAGCCAGCCCTGGTGCAAATAGATCATTGTCACCATTTCTTCAGGAAGGTGTTTATTGTTGTTGTTGTTTGTTTGTTTGTTTGTTAACCCCCTCACCTTCACCCCAGGGTGTTCTGAAATCACTAGCCTTAGTGGTTCTTAGAACACAAGACCTAATGTCTATGAATGAGGTTGGTGTTACTGGAGTGACCTCTATGGAGCCCCAGGCCTGCCGGATGGGATGGTTCCTCGATGACCTTTCCTGCCCTCCTAGATGGTAGAGTCCCTCCCCATGCCCCCCCCCCCGCCTTTGAGTCTTGTTGCCAGGTAGGGGTTGGAAACATACTCCAGACCAGAGCTGCACCCCAGGGCCAGTAGTGTCTCACTCATTAAAGATGAATTTGTATGTTCGACCTCACTCCAGGAGCTCTCTGAGCAGGTGTGAGGGACATGGCTGCCTGCTGGGCCCCATGGCAAGCCAGCCAGAGCCCTGGAGTGAGGGCCACAGCTGGCCTCCCATCCATTATCCACCCAAGGTGAGGCCTGTGCAGGGTGCTTTCTCCCGGAGCCATGGATACTTCCGACTTGGCTTCTAAGAATCCTCCACGTTGCTGCCCAGCCAGTACATTTCTGGGCCTTCATTTCCTTAGCTGTGAGGCATCCATAGTGGGGTCGGAGAACCCAGTACAACCAGCAGCAGAGAGAATGTAGTTCCTAGTAAGGCCATGTGTGGGGAGAGACCACCATGTCGAGGACAAGGGAGTGATGTAGGAAGAGACAGAGCAAGGGGAAAGGCCTTCGGCCATGGCCAGGACTGGATTATAGCATCCCCCCTGCCTTGGTATGGAACTGAACAGATGACATCTGACTGGGCCCATTCCTCCAAGTGATAAATGGGGATAGGACTTTGTATCCCATGGTGGGGAGAGCTTCTGAGGAGCAGAGCCCCTGGCCTGGCTCCTGGAGGCTGGGCTAGCATTTACCAGAGGGCAGGGTCTGGCAGCACCACATAGGCCTGACTGAGACTCTTCAGTATACAGTGAGGCCCTGGCTGAGCTACAGAGACGCAGAATGTAGAAGCCTGGTGGCCTCACAGCCTCAGGGCCGTGAACCTCCGTCCCCAATGATATATTTAGTGGCACAGAGGTCACAAATGCTAGGACTGGCTTCCCTTCTGGGCAGCAGGAGTTGCGTCTCCTGAGGCCTGGCTGTCACCAGGCAGATGTATCTTTTTCTCTCTCAGTCTGGGGATTTGAGTGCAAGCCTGGGCATTAGGAATCACGGCCGGCCGACTCCCTGTGACCTCAGCCCGCTCTGAAGCCTTGGTGGCTCCCCCTTTGAAATCCTGTGCACTCTCCTCTTACAACCCACCTACCCTTCACCCACTGGCTCCTCAGTATCCTGTAGCTCTCCCAGCCTGCCTGCCCGCCTGCCCTTACTTCCTGTGTTCCCTGAGACAAGGGTGTCCTCACTTTGTTTGTAAAATGGATGCGTCCTCGGAGGCAAGTTCTGGTTACCCCTCCTTTGTGGAGGGGTTCCCAAGCTTTACCCCTGAAACAGCGTGCTCTGTCCTTAGTGCTTCCAGAGAATGGTCCCGTACTGCAGCCTTCTACATGCTCTGTCTGCCGGGGCACATGTTTCTTGCACTCAACAGAAACCCAGGAAGGTACAAAGTACACCCAAGACCATGGAGTGCCTGGACAGGGCAGGAAATCAACAGATCTCTGGGCACACTGTGTGTTTGCCCATTTTATCGACGAAGGAAAGATGAAAGAAAAAAAGACACCACAAAGTAAAAGTTCCAGAGAGATTAACTTATTTATTCATCTGGTTGGTAATTAGCGGAAGGTGAGACCCAGGTCTCATTTAGAAAGCTGTGGTCATCGGCAGCTGTTCTTTCTTGCTGTGGGATGTGGTGGTTCCATGGTCAAGGATGGATATGTTGGAATAGACAAGTGAAAGAAACAATGAATAAAAAGATGAATGTGTTAGTGTGTGTAGATGGATGGATGGAAGGAGGGGTGTGCAAATAGGTGGGTGCACAGCTGGGCGGGGAACTAAGTGAAGGGTGAATGGGTGGGCCAGTGGGAAGATACACTTATGGATGGGTGGGTGGGTGGATGGATAGACTGGTGGAGAGATGAAGGGATGAAGGAATGGGTGGGTAAATGGGAGGACAAATGCATCCCTTGTGAGTGTGTATGTATGTGCATGGGCATGGGTACCCAGTCTTCTGCACATGCGTAGGGGTCAGAGGAAGACGTCTGGCTCCCTGCTGTCTGAATGGGAAGATTTCTGTTTCTGGCCTTCAAGGCTAAAGAGGAAGTCCTGCCTCCCGTCGCATGAAAACTTCCTAGGGAATGAAAGCTTGAAAGCTAAGGACTTGAGGGTGGAGCGATGGAGCACACCGGCGCAGAAAGCGAGGTGGAATGAGAGGTTTGAGAGCTGGGGTTGGAGGCTGGTCTCTAAGGCCTGACCCACTCTCAGAGGTGAGGGGCCTTGATGGGGAAGAGAGAGCCAGGCTCAAGCTGGGGAGAGGTTAGAAGCAGAGCTGCGTGGCAGGGGCAAGCCCAGGCTTTGTCAGGCCCACTGCCCCATAGCCACTAGATGGCAAATAAGGAATGGGGTCTGGCCACGATGAGCATGCTGTGATTTCATTTTGTTTTGGGGATATGGGGGGGGCTATTTCTCCTGGAGGCCAGCCTGGGTGAGTAGTGTAGATGGTGCGAGGCAGGGGCCATGGCACTGAGAATGAGGTCTTCCCGAGGCCCAGGAAGACCTCGGTTAAACTAAATTCTACCATCTTCCCATCCTCTTTCCTATCATCCTCACACTATGGCAATGACCCAAGACTTGATTCCAGTTGCCTGGCAAGGGCAATAAAGGGATCGTGGGCCTGGATGACCAATCAGTGAGCTTGGCAGGACGTGCGTGAAGGCTTTGGTGCTGCAGCCTGGAGCGTGCCTTTCCAGCTGGAGCTAAGACTGTTCATTTGCACAAAGCACAGTAATGTGAGCCTCAGCCACCTCCCCCCAGCTCTGTTCCAGCATTCCCCAGCACCCCCTGAGCACGCACACACACACACACACACACACACACACACACACACACACACTGGCCCCGCAGTCTCCCTGGGAAACCAGGTCCCACCGAATGCCTGGTGCTCAGCTAACTGCTGATTACAGTCATGGCTGTGGCTAAGTATAGCTCCTGTACACACAAGACCAAGACAGCAAGGGAAAGCCTTTGCATAGAAAAGCCCCACGCGCAGACACCAGACAGCCTCACACACGCTCCCACACTCGCACACAGCGGTGGCCATGTACACACGGACACACACTTGCACCAACACAGTGTTTCCTCATTGGCTCATTCATTCAGTAAATGTCTGTTGGGGGGGGATAGGAGTGTGGTCAAAAGCAAATGTGTGTGTGTGTTTTGTTTTGTTTTTTGTTTTTTGAGACAGGGTTTCTCTGTGTAACCTTAACTGTCTTGGACTCACTTTGTAGACCAGGCCGGCCTCAAACTCCCAGCACTTCGGAGGCAGAGGCAGGCGAATCGCTGTGAGTTTGAGGCCGGCCTGGTCTACAAAGTGCTGGGATCAAAGGCGCGTGCCACCACGCCCGGCCAAGCAAATGTTCTTGAGCCGGAAAAAACAAACAAGCAAAAACCTGAGTTTTCAGTCCTAACTGTATCATCGCTTCCCGCTTATGCGATCACAGGTGACTTACTTAGCATCTTCCACTCTCGGTTTCCTTTGTAAAGTGGAGAAGCAACCATGGCATCCAGGGAAATGCCTCAGTGAAGAAGAGCACTTGCTGTGCAAGCAGGAGGACTTGAGTTTGAATCCCTAACACCCACATAAAAGTTGGGTGTGGCCAGCAAGCAGCTTTAACCCAGCTCTGCGGGAGGTGGGGACTGAAGTCGTTCTGATACTTCCGGCTGCCAGTGTAGTTCCAGGCTCTGGGAAGAGACCTCATCTCAAGGGAATAAGGAGAATAAAAGAGGAAGCAAGACACCACATTCCTCCTGTGACCTCCATGGCACTTACGGACATGCATACTCACACACAACACACACACACACGTGGGAGGGCACAGCACAACTGTGAGTGAACCTCAGAGTTAGCGTAGGGCTAAATGAGATGAGACCCGAGGTATGTAAGATGGGTGTGGCTCAGTGTGTCACCTCTAGGAAGTACCTACTGCGTGCCCGACCCTGTGTTGGCAACATTATCCGAAGCTGTTATTGCTGGAGGAGGTTATGTAATGTGATGCCTGGCACACAGTAGGTGCTCAGTCAATATAGTACTTTGTGACTGAATGTTTCAAAGTTTGACTGCTACATCAAAGGGTGGGCCAGATGTCCTCTGAGCTGTCTCCTCCAAGGGAAGCATCCACCCACACTGGTCCATCTCAGGCTAGACAGTCAGCAGTCTGTGGCAGAGCCCAGGCAGTTCCCATGAGCCAGCCTGTCAGAGTGGGTGGTGCTTGTTCATACTGCAGCCCCCCCGAACTTCAGGCAGCTGGATGCTAGACCCCAAACCCAGAGCCAGCTCTGGCCAACTTCTGGTCCTAGCTTTATCAGACACAAGATCTTCACGGGTTCTGGCAGGCCCTGGTGCAGATGCCCGGTAGATTGGGAGCTCTGGCTTGGCACAGGGCTGGTTTGCATTTGCTGAGAAAGAAACCTGGGTCCAGTCTTGGTACAAAACAAGCTTCAGGATTTGGAAACACTGTCACTGTCTGTCACTGTTCCCAACCTTTGAATAAACCGACTGTTAAACTGCCCAGGCCGTCTCCTCCCATCACACCTCCTCAAAAGGAAAGTGACATTTCCTCGTGCTTTTTAAAGCCTGGACTGGCTGGGCCAGGCCGGGGTGTGGGGTGGAGAGGGAGTGGGTGGCACTGGGAGTCACACAGCCCTCGTCTCTCCTCACCTTGAGTGATCTCAGGATGCTGAGAATAGACAGGGTCTCATCACCCTCCCGTGTGTCCCAGAGTCCAACGCCCGGACTTCGGAGTCCCAGCTCTTATACCCGTACCCAGGCTTTGAATTTCCTGTTCTATTCCTGTTCTGTCCCGTAGATGGGCCAGATGCCACTGAACAACCACATAAACACCTTCAGTGGATCAGTGGTGTCCTCACTGGAAGGTACCCTGCTGACCTTGTGTCTACCTCCACGGGTGATACATGCCACGCTCATGACTGCTGGACACTGGTATCTTTGCACAGTGACTATTCCCACTGTCCAGGAGATGAAAGGGACTGAGCCCATGGTATATGCGGTGCGCCATCAGTGAGCACCCCAGTTGCCAGTACAGACCAGGGTCTGCCATTCAGTCCCCGAGCCATCCAACATGTGGGGCCTGCATGTGTCTGTTTCCCATGGGGGCAAGGAGAGTAGTTAGCGATGGTGTCTGTGGCCACCTGAGCCACAGATTTGTGGAGAAAGACAATCCTTTTACGAGTTTGGAGACAGACATGCTGTCACTGTGACAATGCCGGTGTGGACACAGACAGCAGTGGTGCCTGCGAACCCATGATTCTGTGTGTTTCGTGTGTAGACAGAAGTGATGGCTCACCTCCTCAGAAGGTTACAGGAAGAAACTGTATCTGACATGCAGACTGGGGATCAATACACACAAAGCAGGACGTGTGTGTGTGTGTGTGTGTGTGTGTGTGTGTGTGTGTGTGTGCGTGCGTGCGCGCACCCCCAGGACGGCCTCTGCACAGATGGGAAAATGGGTTCGTGACTACCAGTGCTCTATGGTTTGGGGACGGTCTCCTTCTTTCTCCTACTAATTGGAAAACTTGGCTGGGCCTTGAGGCACAGGCAGGCAGGATTTGTGGAGTCGCCTGCCTCCTCTACTTTGGATCCTCATGAACACTGAGTGAGAAGATGTGAAACACTAACACCCGTCCGACTGGACTCCGAATGTGGGTGAATGTTATCGTATGTAATGTTCAGCTCAACTCAGCGAGGGTTAGTGTAAGAGTTAGTGTTAGTGCATGCATCATACCCTGGGAGGAAGAAGAGGAAGGGAGGTCAGCTTGCCGGAAGCTGGCCCACATGCTAACCTCATCAGATTGGAGGGAATGGACCACAGAGATGCCAAAGAAGGGCATTCTAGGCAGAGGGCCCGGCCGGTGCAAGGCCCCCCCAGCCTGAGGATGCACATGATGCAAGAAGAACCGAGTGCACCTTGGTAGGAAGGGAGGCTGGAAGGGGACGAAGGCTCAGGTCAAGCGAGCATCTCCCACAGGAGAAATGGGAGCCCTTGCTGTGCTTTCTGTAGAGAAGTGACACCACTGGATGTGGACAGCAGCAACGTGAGACATTGGAGAGGAGTCCAGAGACCATGGCCACAAGCCACAGGAAAGATGATGGTGTTGGGGGAGGGGTGGGACATGGGTGCCAGCAGGGGGTGGGGGGGGGGGGGGCTCAGGGTGGTGATTGGGTTTAAGCAGGACCACCAGGATTTCCTTATGGATGACACAGGAGGCATGACAGAGAGAGAGACAGAGACAGAGACAGAGACAGAGACAGACAGTCAGACAGATAGACAGACAGACAGACAGACAGAGACAGATAAACAGACACAGAGAGACAGAGAGAGAGACAGAGAGAGGGAGCGAGAGGGAGAGAGAGAGAGAGAGAGAGAGAGAGAGAGAGAGAGAGAGAGAGAGAGGGAGAGAGAGGGGGAGAGAGAGAGAGAGAGAGAGAGAGAGAGAGAGAGAGAGAGAGAGAGAGAGAGAGAGAGATGTGGAGGGTGACTGCAAGGTTTTTGGCAAGAATGTCCTGGAAGGATGGGGATGGAGAAGCCTGCGGGGGTGGCGCGTGCTCGGGAGTTTAGCTGCCAGGTTCAGCTTGAGTGAGCTGCTAGAGCGCCACTTGGGGGATGCCAGGGAGGTGGGTGCCGGAGACCTGCATTCAGGGGGGAAGAGCTGGGCTGGAAGGAAGCCTTCTGGAATGTGCTGTGTGGTGTTCTCCTGATGGGAGACAGCATGGGAGTCGGAACTGAACCAGCCCGAGGGAGCGAAGGGGAGACAAAGAAGAGGAATCAGGAAGTCTCTCAGAGGCATCTTTCAAGAGTGAGGCTGGGAGCAGGGTGTGGAGAAGGAGCGGTTGGAGGAGTGGGAAGACCATCTGGCGTCTATGGGGTCCCCAAAAGTATAATAGAGGGGACTGAGTGATCACAAGCAGCTGGTGGCACAGGAACCCCCAGGGACATCTGGCTCCCTTCTCTGCTTTGACTGAGCTTGCCCACCCTGAGGTCGCTGTGCGCACCCAACGCTTCCTCTTGGAAAGCACTCTAGCCCCAGGGCTGGTGAAAGGCCCCTTGGGTAGCGTATACGCTCTCCTCTGGGCCTTGTCACCATATGTAAAGTGCAGGTTGGTTTTGTTTTTTTGTTTTTTTTCTCTACATGGCTGCCTAATGAATGTCAGCGTACTTGCCAGAGGCACAGCTGTGTGTGCTTCCCCTGTTGTGAGTGTCCCGCACAAGCTGTAAATCTCCAACAGATAGTGACACCACAGGAGCACTCACCAGTGGTCCCTTGTGGCCAGTGGTCACTACCCATTCCGTGCCTGCCCTCCTAGAATAACCTTTTATTCCACCCTCTCCTAAGCATGCACGCAGGCGTGCGTGTGCACACACACACACACACACACACACACACACACACACACACACACACAGAGTCAGGGCTCCCTATGACATCAAGTAGACACTTGAGAGTTTCCCTAGTGGGTTTCTGATAAAATCCTTTTCTACCTCTTTCATGGAGCTCAGAGCCTCAGTTTTCTCATCTGCACAATGGGAATGATTGAAACTACACTGCTACTGACCCAGTTTGTGTGTATGTGTGTGTGTGTGTGTGTTGTTCAGATGAGATTCAAACTGGAAAGATGTGTGATATATAGTAGAAGGCTGTATCCACCGCCACCCTGATAGAAAGAAAGACTAATGCCTTCCTTCTTTCAAAAGCAACTTGATATAGATGTGAAAACAATGTGCAGAGAGTGAGTGCTGTGCTCAGCACAGGGTTTCTTCTGGAAAGCTGGTTTCAAAGCCTGCCTGCCACATCTAGGATGCGCCGGGTGCTGGTGCACATGTCTCAGGAGCGCTGAATCTAAATGTTCCTTTTCTGCAAAACGGGGGTAAAATATTCCTAGAGAAAAACAGGTAATCTTGTCCTTTGGAGAGCATGAAGGATGGTGAGGCTCAACAGAGCTGTGTGCCACTATGACCTGGTCTGTGGCTCGCTGTGGGGATCCAGAGGGCAGCGTGCACCGTCCCTGGCCACCCACTGTGGGTGCCCAACATCATCAGGCCTGAGACAGCATGAGGAGGCCACAAGCTGGAGGGCAGAGGAGGCCTTGTGCAAAGGTGCCCTGCTTAGGTGGGTCGCAGCACCCCTAGGTACAGGTTGTCACTATAAGTGAGCAGAGTGATGTGTTCTGTCTGCTCCAGAGGGCAGAGCTGGAGCAGAAGGGATGGAGGTTGATATAGACAAGAGGCCCAGTGAGTGGCTGTGTCGGTGACTCACTGCAGTGGTCACCAACATCTGTCCCCGGGTTCACTCCAGAGTCCCTCCAGAGGACACCTTACTTCCTGATCTGGGGACCTGCTCACACTTATTTTACTCTAGTCTGTGGTTTCTTTCTAGAAAAGGGCCAAGGTCGGTAAGACACCCCTCCAGAGATAACAGATTAAAGCAGTGAAGGCTTAGCAGAGTTCCCAAGCAGTCAGTGCGAAAGAACCGTGCAGTGTGGCTGACTCATGCGTCTCAGACAGCGAGCAGAGAAGTATGTATGCCGGGAAACAAGCTTATCCCAGTACCTGAGGAAAGTCCTATGTGGGACACTGGTGGACTTCTGGGTCTGACGTATTGCTGGAAAGACAAGAGCAGGCCACCTGTCTGTTTCTCAGTATGCTTTGCAGGAGAGAGGCCCTGGCCTCTTCTGAACATGGGGGATGTTAGTGGACACGTTAGGACAGTACAGCCATGCTCCTCCGAGGCCTCCTGTCACTCTGCCTGCCTGTGGCTGACAAAGGTTGGAGCCACGCTGGAGTGTCCAGATGGGCTCATGGGGGTGGGGGTAGGGGCACAGCCGTGGCTTGTGTCACATGGTCATGGCCATCTGGGTGTTAAAAGATGCTGAGGAGGTGCAGCAAAGCACAAGGGCTACTGGCCAGAATGGGGACTGTCCTACTGAGGAGAACTCTGAGACCTTAGGGTCACGACTCTTCCCCCAGAGACCTCATGCCTCTCTGAAGAAAATGCTTCTCTGGCTTGGCAGAGCTCTGTGTGTCAATGAGTGGAAAACACCAGAAAAGCAGGGCCTACCAGAGGCCCACTGGCTATTGGTGTCCTTCATCTTGCGATGAGGGTGGCTCAGTCCCTACTTACCCTGTCGGGTACTTAGTACAGAAAGCTTGTACCTCCCATTGGGCCTCCGTCCTGAGGATAATGGCCCTCAGTGTTGGGTCTCGGACACACCTAGCATGATCCATGCGGTGCAGGCCATGAGGACCGCGCTTCAGCTCCCATGAGGACCGAGCTGTCGCTTGCTCGTGATCTGTGGTTACTAAGGCAGGTGGTGACAGGAATAGGACAAATTCAAAGGGGGAAAACCATGAAATGCAGCACCGGTTTCCCCCTTTAACTGCCACTGTAGCTCTTCTCCCTCTCCTCTGGTAATTTGGGAAAAACAAAACCCTAAATGCCGTGTTAGAAGAGGAACTGTGGCCTGACTCTTGTTCAGGAGAACTTGGCACCGGCAGTCTTGGTAATTTTCTCACCCTGTAATTCTTCCCTGAGTCTGGAGAAGTCCCGGGCCTTGGGGCATTTCTTTCATGGCCCTCGATCGATTGTGTCTTAGTTCCTGCAGTGTATTTCTCCTTGTCCCGTTTTACAGACCATACGACTAAATTTCCAAGGGGTTCCCACTTCTGCTGGGATTTGAACTCGGTGCCTCATGGAAGCTATGCCGGTGGCCTCTGCCATCTCAGATGTCCTGTTTCCCGTTCTCTCTTCACATGACACATGAGTTGCATCTTGCCTCCTGAGTGCCAAATGCCAAATGGACCTGGGGGGCATCCAAGCCACCTGAGTTACAAATGAAAGAGCCTTTCTCCTCTTGTTTATACCTGGGGAGCCAAGACTCCTGGGGAGGGGGGTCAGGGCTGTGCATTTGTACATCTACTTTCTCAGGTTCCTCAAAGCCTCCATGGCCAGCCACCCCTGTCACACAAGCCTATCCCATCTTCTTTTGTCCCCACCCACCCACCAGATTCCTCCTTGACAGAGCTCTTACTCCAGCTCTGTCCACACTCCCAGGCAGTTCACATCCACCCCTTTGTCCTTATTGCTGAATCCTGGGATCTTTTGGCCTAGCTTGTCAGACGTCGCCTAGTCTGTGCCCTAAGCACGCAGCCTGACCCCCCTACACTGGGACCAACGTTGGCCCCTTCAGACTCTGTCCCTGTGTGATTTGGTCACTGACCTAGTCATCCAGGTAGGACGTCGCCTTGGGCTGAGAGTAGACCAGGCCCCTTTCCACGGGTGTCCGCTGCTAGGCTGCTTTTGTGTGGGAGATGGGAGACAATCCGACACTAAGCCTCGGGCAGTGGTGGATGGACCAGGCGGATGGTGAACTGGGCAAGTTGGGCAGGGCCGACCACACATTTGAATGTCTCTCTGCTCCTGCTTTCTCTTGGGCTGGTGTGCGTGCTCTCCTCAGCCTTACCCTCTCTCTGCATTGATGTATTTATTGTGTTTGTGCACATGTGAGCTATGGCTTGCCCACGAAGGTCAAGAGAGAGCCAGTTTCCCCCCCTGCAGCCATGTGTGTTCCGGGGGTCACACCTACATTGTAAGGCATGGTGGAAAGTGCCCTTGCATGACAAAGCACCTCACTAGTCCCTGTGTGCAATTCTTATTCCATCATTGTCACCTGCAAGAAATGGAAGCCTGGAAAGGGCTGACGAACTATCCAAGGCCACCTGGTTGAACTGGAACTAGAGTTCAGACTGCTTGACTTCAAGGTCACGTCCTTTCTGCTCAGCTGCTGCCTCCTTTGACAGAAGGGCCTGAGCCGCTCTTGGCCCAGGGAAGGGAAGGCGGGGTACTTGCAATCAAGAGTCTCGGAAGAGGGTGGCACGGCAGGGCACTGCCTGGAGTCCATGGTGACACCAGAACCTAGTGTGATGGCTCAGCTCCACTGTGGGTCCTGTCTCTGCTCTTCTCCAGAGTCTCTCTGCCTTGGGCTGCTCCCATCCCTGGCTATGCCTCTGTCTGCCTTGCTGCCCAAAGGGTGCCTTTTCACAGAAGACCTTGCAGGGTCACCTCTGTCTCTGTGTCCTGGGTTTCTGATTCCCACATCTCTACAGTGCTGAGACAGATTCAGCTTAAGACACCGTGAAGTTCAATGGCATGACAGTGAGGATATGGGAAGAAATAGCCTTTTAAGGATTATGCATGTTATGATTTAATAAAGCCCAAAAGGCGAAAGTCAAAGATTCATCTGAGAAAAAAGCTCATACCAACTGCTGCCACCTTCGGACCTTGTAGCGCATATGTCATCATGACTTGCTTTGGGTGTGTCCAAGGACAGGGTCATGAGCGAGTGGCATCTGTCCTGGCTTCTGGCTTCTGTGGGGCCTGAGCACTACCTTTCCTGATCCTGGCCCAGCTCTGGACTGAGAGTACTGGTGTCCTTGGGCCCAGGGCACAGAAAAGGGTTCTGCATCGTGCACGGCCACACCTCTTGGCTGCGTTTGCTCAGGGACTTTCCTCCACTCCTGCTTGTCTGGCCTCCTTCTCCTTGGGCTGGTGTGTGGAAAAGGGTCTGGACTCTGAGCTGAGTCTTCGCTCAGCCATTGACACTCTCTCCAGAAGATGGTCTACCCATGTACCCACACACTAGACCTCACACGTTCACACATATTCTTGAACATGTGTCCCCCTTGCAAACAAACACACCATAGGCAACACATGACCCATATATGTGCACACTCATGCACATATACCACAGCTCATACACAGCCCCATGTATGCATGCATGCATGTATGTATGTATGCATGCATACATGCATGCATGTATGCACATTCCATTCAATACCACGTAGATGCATCCAAGCACCTCATGCGCGTCTCCCCATGTATATTTCTCCAACACACAGGAGTTACACACTACATACAGACGCCACTTAAAACTCTTGCTGAGCCCAGAGAGAATCCACATTCACTGGCAACACTCTCACCATGCACACACCAGCTCCAAGTCACAGGGTCCTTCCTTAGGTGCCTTCCCCAGCACACAGACTTTCCAAACAGGTTCCCACAGAGTGCACACATGCGCTCACACACACACACACACACACACACACACACACACACACACACACCAGCTCATACCACCTCAGAACCCTGCAGGGAGCTCCTTCCGCCTACTGCTCCCTGAGCAGGTGCCAGCAAGGGAGGAGTAGGGAGCAGGAGCAGGGGTCGGGCCTCAAGCAGAGAGCTGGGAACACCCTGGAGGCTGTAGACAAACAAATCCGGAAGGCCAGACTTTGTGAGCTCACCAAGCCTGTAGCCCTGGCCAGCCCAGCACACTGTGGGTGTGGCCAACGCAAGGAAGTCCAGATGAGTCTAATTCAGTTTCTAAACCCAACTCAACTGACAATTTATTTAAGACAATTGGCCGCCCTGCCTGCTCTGCATCACTGGCTTCCGATGGGTGGCATGCACCCACCCCGCCCCCCAGGGAGGATTCCAGGAGGCAGGAAATCTGGCCTGCAGCTCCTGGGGGCCTGAAGCCTGGGCATGGCCCTGGTGAGCCATCGTAGGCTCCCACTGCCTGCAACCTTGATCCCTCTCAGAATCATCAAAAAGGACTACGTCTGGCTCTCACTCTCACCACGGAGGGAGGGGAGACTGGTCAAGGTCAAGTCAGCCCCGGGCACCGGGTTCCAACCAGAGCTTGTTCCTGAAATGCAGCCGGTAAGGGCACAGGTCCCCTGAACAGTTCCGAAAGGCAAGTATAATTTTCTAAAGATGACCGTGGTATAAATAATTGATAAATGAAATTCATAGCGTGTATTGGTCACTTCAGTAGATAGTAGGTTGCTTTTCCGATTTATGGTTTCAGGGGTGGGGCTGGGATAAAAATAGCTTGGTGATTTATAAACCATCTTAAGTCAACAGATCTCTAGTAGGTTCCTCTGACTTTACAGCCAACAGCTTCACCATCCTGGTTACCATAGAAATGGGATGCCTTGCTCTGTTGCTATGGCTACCACTTTCTAGAACACAATTGGTGGGTCTCATGGTTTGTGGTTCGGTTCTGGGGGAAAAAATACAAAGAACCAGAAACTACCAGCTTGTGTTTGTCTAGCCACCACAGCTGCCTTGTCCTGAATTGCAGAGGGCAGCCGCTGTGCTGGCCAGCTTGGGGGACAGCTAGCTACCTCCGGGCTGCCTGATAGAGCTCTTTGTCCTCTAGTCATAGTCCCAGGGGGTGATCAGCTGTCCTGGTCCTGAATAGTTAGGGCTCAGCTGCTCTGGGGAAGGGCTGGAAAAAGGAAGCCAGCATCACAGGAATGGCAGTCTAAGGCAGAGAGGCAAGGCAGGCTAGAGCTGCCTCAAGCTGTGGGAAAGTCAGTGCGCCCCCTAGCGGGGGGACAAGGGAAGTGGGACAGAGGGCTGAGCAGAAAATGAAGGGAGGGGCGCCAGAGGTAGAGCCTCTGGCTGAGTGCCTGGAGTCTGTGTGTGTTCTCAAAGAGGGGCGGGGATGGGGGCTGTGTGCTGCTGCGGCGTTCCACCACTACGCCCTCCACGTGTCACTCCGGGTGTGTACACATGAGTTGTCTGTGAACATAGTACCGGTGTATGGCTGGTTGGTGTGAGGTGGCATACCTTGCTCATGGCTTCTGTGTGTGGTCCAGACCCTGGGCTGTATTCTCCATACGGATGCACTAGTGTCTGAACTTAGGACATAGGCTAAGTGTGTACACTGAGATATTGAGCCTGTGGTATGTGAGTGACCGTTGGGACACAGTTTGTATAGGGCACAACTCCCAATGCTTGCCCCGTGAGTGACAGACACCCCAGCATTGCTCTGGAACTTGCCGCCCTGGACCTATTAGGCAGAGCTTGCCTCTTTGTCTGGGGCCAATGATCACCATGTAATAGTCCCCCAACCCCCTTAGTTGTGCTCCCTGAATATTGTGAGGTCTTTGCCACCAGGGGCCCAGCAAGGTCGCAGGCTGGTTAGGATGCAAGCTGGGAGCACCCAAGGATACTCTCATCCCTGGTCCATCCTTCAAAGGGATGCTTCTGCCCCAGAGCTAGTGAGTCTGAGTACCAAGGCCTAGGATTCACTCAGGTGTGGCTGCGATCACAGCTAGTTGGGTCTAGTCACCTCTGCCCTTCATCAGTGATGTGAGACTGCACAGGCTGCTTTTAGGGAGTCTGCGAAGTGGGAGCCATATTCAACATGGAACCATCCAGATCCTATCCGGGCCTGACTTCTCAGCAAAGCTCAGGCAGCTAGGTGGCGAGAGAGCTCATCGCCTACACTGAGTAAACTTGGCCTCTGCCTCAACTCCCTTACTCTCTTTGATGCTTCTGTCTTTGTCCCCAAACCACTTTGCTCCTGCCTTTCCTTTTGGACACAGTAGGACTATGACTTCCTGTTCTACCAAGATAATGCACACAATAGGTCCCCTGAACTTAGGTAGTTTTTCCTCTCTCCTCCATACCTTGGTTGGGGCAAAGGGAGGGACTATTTTGGCTTCATCTGGGCCCTGGCCGCCCTCCTACTAGCTTCTGAGCTTAATGGGACACTGGGGTGTCTCAGCACACTAGTGGTTTCTTCCACAGCCCCAAAGGATCCCCAATGGACCCAGAGATCATCAGGGCCCAAGCATGCTCGGTTGGTGATTTGGCCTTGTGGCCGCAGAGGCTGAGAAGGCAGATGCCAGGGAGTCTAGCAGGAGTCCTCCTCCTGATGGAGTCCTTCTGTCCTTCCTGATGGAGTCCTTCTGTCCTTCCTGATGGAGTCCTTCTGTCCCTCCTGATGGAGTCCTTCTGTCTGACCATAGTCTCGCTATTGCTTCCCTTCCTCTCTGGCCTCTACTCTACTCTTCCTCAGTGAGGCCCAGTGAGCCTTGATAATCATGGGTTTTCCCATGGTAATCGTGTGTGTGTGTGTGTGTGTGTGTGTGTGTTTCTGCTATCTTCCTTAGTTATCCTTATTTTTTGAGACAGGGTCTCACACTTGCCCTGGGGCTCACGGTTCCAGCTACACTGACCGGCCAGTGCTTCCCAACTCTGGGATTACAAGCATACACCACCACACTTGAATCTTTTTTTTTTTTTAAATGATTTATTTTAGTTGTATTTTATGTATACAAGTGTTTGTCTGTCTGTAGGTATGTGCACAACATGCATACATGGTACCTGCGGAGGCCAGAGGAGGGGCATTGGATTCACTAAAACTGAAGTTATGGATGTTGTGAGCTATCGTGTACATTCCGGGAATTGAACCTAGGCCCTCAAAAGAGCAGCAAGCGGTTTTCATTGCTGAACCATCTCTCCATCCCAACTTTTGTCTGTTTGTCTTTTTGGTTTGGGTTTTGGTTTTTAGAGACAGGGTTTCTCTGTGTAGCCCTAGCTGTCCTGGACTCACTTATAGACCAGGCTGGCATCGAACTCACAGAGATCCACCTGCTTCTGCCTCCCTGAGTGCTGGGATTATAGGCATGAGCCACCATGGCCCGGCTTCCAACTTTGTTTTCTAACGTGGCTTCTAGGGACAAACTCCAGGATTCCTGTTTGCATAGCAAGCACTTTCCCAGCGGAGCCGCCACCTCAGCCTCTCTAAGGCAATCTTAAGATCTGGCCTTTTCCTGGACCTCCGTGTCCCTATGAAGATCAGCACTGTAATGGGGCAAGTGACGGGAGAGCTCTGAGGGCCTGTGGGACTCCTGGGAGATCAATGTCCTGTCTGAGCTATTCTCACAAGCCTTTGGAAACACTAACGAGCCATCACTGGAGACAGTCTCATGGCCTCCCTGGGTGATTGTAAGAGATTCCTTGAGGAGTGCCTTGGCAAGCTGCCTCCTGAGTACCACAGCTACCAGTGGGAGCCTCACCCCGGGGAAATGGCTGTTAATGGGGCACTGAGGAGGCATAGGATTTTCCACACAGAGGTATCTCTGTAAGAACGAACCTCAGGGGCAAAGCCACAGGATGGTTGAGTGGTAGGGGTCCATGTGGGTACATGCAGGGTGAGGACCCTGAGAAATCAAGTGCAGCCAGGTTACAGAGATCCTGCTATGCCAGGCTGAGGACTCTGGGTTTTGTCCCGTGGGTGATGATATGGCAGCTGGCATGGGCAGGTCTGGGACTAGTAGCCATGTGGCTGAGGCTGAAACCTAGAAAGCGGGTGATAGTGGTGGCCCCATTGAGAGAGGATACAGGGGGAAAGGCTGTGGCAGGGGTCACTGCGGCAGGTGGGGTGGACCTGGGTTGTCCTTAGGGAGCCCAGGCTGGGAAGGCCAAGCTCCAGAGAGGTCTGGAGGGAGTCCAGGTTCAAATACATAGCAGGTGAGGCTGTTTCCTTCTTTTGCTTTGAGAACGCGGTAGTCTGGGAAGGGCTGCAGAGCTGTGTGCACTGGGTTGAAGGTGCATCATTCTTTTCGCCTCCACTTTGCTTTCCTGATTTGTCCTCCGTGCATCCCAGGTCTGGAGAAGCTGGATCCCAAGAGAAGAGCTTCCTGGGGTCAGAAGGCCTCTTCCCTGCCCCTCTCCCTCAGCTTTTGCCAGCCCTACATGCTTCCCACGGTGGAGGAGGGGCTCGTATTTTCAACCCACTGCCTTGCTCTGGTCTCTGGGTGTGCCCTCCTCCTGAGCTGAACAGGAAGCTCCCTGAGAGCTGGACCTTTTTTGTTTGGTTTGGTTTTGGTTTTCGAGACAGGGTTTCTCTGTGTAGCCTTGGCTGTCCTAGGCTGTGTCGCTTTGTAGACCAGGCTGGCCTCGAACTCACAGAGATCGGCCTGCCTCTGCCTCCCGAGTGCTGGGATTAAAGGTGTGCGCCACCACGCCCGAGAGCTGGACCCTTATCTCTGTGCTGGTACCTGGTGAAGAATGGTGGGGAGAAAGGATGGATGGGTGAACCTGAGGATGGTGAGGAAAAAGAAGGAGGGAGGGAAAAAACAAAAGAAGGAAGGAGGGGGCAATTTGGATAGAGGAAAGTGAGGGAGAGAATAGAAGGAAGAAAGAATGAGTGGATAGATGGATGAGTGTCTGAATAGAAGGAAGGATAAATAGGCAAAGGGAGGGAGCCTAGAAGGAAGGAAAAGGGGAAGCAAGGAAGGGAGGAAGGTGGGTGAATGGAAGGAAGGGTAGGTTGATGGAACGAGGCAAACGGGTTGCACTTGATAGGAGCCTGTGAGCAAAGGTTCTGAAAATGGTCTTGCTAATTAAACCACCAGTGTGCCAGTGCACCATAACAAATAGCTTCCAGGGGGCTCGTGCTGTCTGTGGGCTCAGGTAGCTTGCAGTATCACCTCCTAAGACTGCTGTCCTCCTAAGATGCTGTCCTCCTAAGATGCTGCCTTTCCTGCTCTCCTCTCCCCTACCTGCATCCCAGAACACAGTTTAGAAGATCCACTTAGCTCTTTGGTGCCCAGATCCCTTGACAGGTTGGGCTCTAGGCCCCGTGGTCTGGGTCAATCCTACCAAGCAATTCTGGGTCTCCCAGGGCACACCCTTGGGATGGAGGATGAGGCGCCAGTGTCAACCTAAACCAAGGCTAAGGCAACTGTTAGAGGCGCTTGGCTTCCTGCTGCTGACTGGGGCGGGTGGGGGCGCTCTTTAACTAAACAGACCGGAGTCAAA
The DNA here is from genome assembly GCA_907169655.1 of Acomys percivali. NCBI lineage: Eukaryota > Metazoa > Chordata > Mammalia > Rodentia > Muridae > Acomys > Acomys percivali. The sequence continues at coordinate 71,420,208 of OU015752.1, forward strand.
GGAAATAGATACAGCCTCCAAGGAGCTAATGCTAGTAGAGCAGTTTCCTTGTACCTCTTTGCACATTTCCGTCCCAGTGTCACAGTCAGTGTAGCTAAACATGGTGACAGGCACCTCTGATTTCAGTGGCTTTAACACAGTACAAGCTTTGGGGGGGGTCTTTCCTTTTGTTTTTGTTTCTCATGAGAGTATTTAATGACAGTCCACTCTAATGGAGCCAGGCTCCTTTTCTTTTGTGGTTCTGGGCAACCCTGGAGCTTCAGTGTTTGGCTCGCAGTGGGGAAGGGCGAATGGGGGTGGGGGTGGGGCTGGGACAGGGATGCAGGCTTTGCTAGCCAGGCTCAGCAGCAGCACTTACCCCCCCCCCAAGCTCTGAGGACGATAATGTGGCATGTTGGTTTAGGTTGTGTTGGAGGGGCTCTGTGCATTGCCTGCCCACCCCCATGTGGTAGTGTGCCTGGACCCAAGGCAAGGCACCCCAGGCTTCTTCGCTCTGACACCTGTGTTTCTCACCCACAGTATGTGGCCTTTGCCTCCCTCTTCTTCATCCTGGTCTCCATCACAACCTTCTGCCTGGAGACCCACGAGCGCTTCAACCCCATCGTGAACAAGACGGAAATTGAAAATGTTCGAAACGGCACGCAGGTGCGGTACTACCGGGAAGCAGAGACCGAGGCTTTCCTCACCTACATCGAGGGTGTCTGCGTGATCTGGTTCACCTTTGAGTTCCTCATGCGCGTCGTCTTCTGTCCCAACAAGGTGGAGTTCATCAAGAACTCGCTCAACATCATTGACTTTGTGGCCATCCTCCCCTTCTACCTGGAGGTGGGCCTCAGCGGCCTGTCCTCTAAAGCTGCCAAGGACGTCCTGGGCTTCCTGCGTGTCGTCCGCTTCGTGCGCATCCTGCGCATCTTCAAGCTGACCCGCCACTTTGTGGGCCTGCGCGTCCTGGGCCACACGCTTCGTGCCAGCACCAATGAGTTCCTGCTGCTCATCATTTTCCTGGCCCTGGGCGTGCTCATCTTCGCCACCATGATCTACTACGCCGAGAGGATAGGGGCGCAGCCCAATGACCCCAGCGCCAGCGAGCACACACACTTTAAAAATATCCCCATCGGCTTCTGGTGGGCTGTGGTCACCATGACGACGCTGGGCTATGGAGACATGTATCCTCAGACGTGGTCTGGGATGCTGGTGGGAGCACTGTGCGCCCTGGCTGGTGTGCTGACCATCGCCATGCCGGTGCCCGTCATCGTGAACAATTTTGGGATGTACTACTCTCTAGCCATGGCTAAGCAGAAGCTACCAAAGAAAAAAAAGAAGCATATCCCGCGGCCGCCACAGCTGGGATCTCCCAATTATTGTAAATCTGTCGTAAACTCTCCTCACCACAGTACTCAGAGTGACACATGTCCGCTGGCCCAGGAAGAAATTTTAGAAATTAACAGAGCAGGTAGGAAACCTCTTAGAGGCATGTCAATCTGATCTTTCACCTCCGCTCCCCCTGTAGCAATGATTCCAGATTCAGTCAGACTGCTTCCTTAGTTCCATGGGCGACCCAGGACCCTGTGCCCAATCTTGAGGTGTGGAGCCTGGGGCCCCAGGGAGATGCTGGGCAACCAAATCCAGGAGGCAAGAGCTTGCTGGAGGAACCTCGCTGCTGGCCCTGGGTAAGGAGGTTGGTCTCCCGAGTTCCAAAGAGACCGCCCCCCCAACCGAAGTCGGCTGAGGACTCGCTTCGCAGAAGCCTAGAGGCTGCTGCTTGCTTGGAAGGAGGCGGGCCTAAGTCTCTGACAGGCTACTGACCCAGTGGTGGGCAGGGAGCGGGTAGGGAGGATTCAGAGACACCATACAGCCTTCGATTTGGTCTTTAACATGGGCGCCTTCAGGCTGTGTAGACTGGCAGAGCAGTACATGAGATTTAGCAGCTGCGTCCCTGCAAAGGCGGCAGCCAGAGTTCTCAGCCCTAGCAGAACCAGTCTCTGTAGCTGAGTAGACTCCGGCCCTGATGCCAACAAGGTCTTTGCCAGGAGTCGCCCCTAGCCGTTCGCGACAAGCTTACTTACCCCACAGCATGCCAAACCAACTCACCCTCTGCCACCACTCTAGAGTTTAGCATTTATCTTTAGGAACCTGTTGGAGTAACTCTGGCTTTCACGTTGTCTGTTTGGGTTGATGGTCCAGTGGGAGTTTTCTGGTGACCTTCTGATGGAAGTGGCTGGAGAGCAAAGCACTGGGTCGGGGAGGGGACCACACCCCGGGCAGCTTAGATGAAAGCACTATGGACCAGCAACAACCTTCCACGACCGAGAGTCCTCCCCGTATCTAGCGGTAGGGACTGCAGCAGCAGCAGCAGCAGCAGCAGCAGCAGCAGCAGCAGCAGCAGCA
>OU015752.1:71423815-71448708 GCA_907169655.1 Acomys percivali
CACACACACACACACACACACACACACACACACACACACACACACACACTATTCCCACACTTTCCCTTGCTGTTTTGGTGCTGTCCTGATGTTCAGCCCGTCCTATTGTCAGCTCTGAGATCCCAGTCCAGCCTCGAGCCTCAGCTTTCACTGCTCACCTCAAATGCTGGAGTATGAGACCAGGGTTATCAACTGCTGGACCATGCGAGGCTCCCAGGGCTTGCCTTCCGCCATCTCTGCACCATAGGCTCCCTTCTCATTTAACCCCCTGTATTCTTATATATGTGGATGGCCACGGGGCGGAGATTAGAGAGCAAGGAAGAAGCCAGAGTTTAAGCAGCCAAATGCGGTGGGTAGAGACTAGGCCCCATTGAAATGTGGGGGATGTGATGATGTTCCAGAAGGTTATTCAGCAGAGGCAGTCAAGCAGGTCCCTAGGCAGAGCTTTCCCTAGTTCCATTTCTAACTCTTGGGTTAGGGGACTGAGCTAGACCGCTGGGTTCTGCGCTGTAGTCAGGCCTCCAGCTGTGCTAGTAGCTCCCTCCCCCTGTCCCCTAACCCTCCCCCTTCCTTTCCCCCTCCCCCTCCCTCTCCCACCTCTAAGTCACTGCTGAAGCCACAGTCTGTCTGTCTGTCCCGGGGATGTTGGAATTCCTTTTTTGGGGGCCATGGCTTGAACGCATCAGTATTCATGGGGTCCTGTCCTGAGGGGCTGCCAAGAGTTCAGGTCTCACCTGGCCAAGAGCTGAGAGGAACAGGGAGGGATGTCAGGGACTGAGTTCCCCTCCCAGAAGGGGCTTCCTCCCCCGCTTATAGCGTGGCGGGGGGGGGGGCAACCACTTGCTCTGGGCAGCTCAGAGTGTCCGCTGTCCCCTCTGTCGTGCCATGTCCATTCTTGTGTGTCTTACCATCTGTGCTCCTGTGGTGTGGGTCAATCTTCTGTGGTGTGGGGTTCCAGGTTCTCACCACAGGGATAAGAAGGGGGGGGGCTGGGGGCAGGTTTGGCTCCCTTCTTGCCTGTGTGTGCACAGAGCAGAAGTGCAGTCTCAGAGACACCCCACCCCTGCCACCACCACCACTGCCACCACAGGAGCTACTGCTGCAGCCTCAGGGTGGTCTTTGGGGAAGGGCTTTTTTTCCCTGAGCACCAGAATCCTAAGTCTCCTGTCCCTGGGCTACCCAGATGTCCTCTCTTGGGGCTGCAGTGGCTGCCTGGGAACAGCGTTAGACCACGGGGTAGGGAGGGTGGCAGAATTGGGGCCGGAATTGATGAGCTGAAGAGAATTCATCAGCGGGGCCCTGCAACTGGATCCAGAACGGAGTCCACACTGCCCATATGGGTGAAGGCCAGGCACGGGTGTTTTTTTTCTGTGTTGTTCATATTCTCTCTCTCTCTCTCTCTCTCTCTCTCTCTCTCTCTCTCTCTCTCTCTCTCTCTCTCTCTCTCCCTCTCCACTAATCATGTATCTCTTTTTCTCCTTGTTTTGTTGCATGAGTGTGCTGGTTCCCAGGACTGTGCCTCTCACAGCTTGCCCCCGCCCTGCCCCCCCCCCCCCCCCCCCCCATTAGCCTGGGATGTTTTCCTCTGAGTCCCAGCTGGGCAGACCACTTTGGGGGAAAACCCAAGGCAATGCTCAGCCCAATTAACCCCAGTCCAGTCCTGTGTGCGCCTGGCGGCGCCTGCTGCTGGTGTGAACAGTAAGTACATCAGAAGTGTCCGGAGATGGCAGAAGAGCCAGGCTGCTGACAGAGGGCCCGGTCACGTAGGTTCTCCTTGCTCCAAAGTTTTAAAAAAAATGACCCTCTCACAGATGTTCATCTCAGTTCATTTCAAAGCCTGGAAACCATCTCTGAGACGCTGCCATGCTGTCATTCCATCATCGCAGGCCTTTGGGGGTAGTGGTGTCCTGGGGCCCCGGGCTAGCTAGAGGTAGCAGGCCCAGCTCTCTAGAGGCAAGTGGGAACCTAGGTTTCTAGCTGTCCTTTCATTCCAGGAGAGATGAGCAGGTGGGGGCGGGTGGGGACTCGATAATGTTGCTCCTGTGGCTTGTTTCATGGCTCTTCAGTTTTAGACGGCTGGCCCTCTTTGGCTATTCTCTCTGCTGGCCCTTCGCACTGGAGTTTGGGGCAGGAAGTGAACAGCCCCTGGTTGCTGAGAGCATCTTCAGCTGCAGCTAGAACAACAGCCACTCAGCCACAAGACCCTTTTTTTTAAAGGTTGAAAGCAAAGGCTCCAGGGGCATCCTGGAAACTGCCCATCCCCCTGTCCCCCTAGATCCCAGATGGCTCTGCTGCTCGTCCCTGGATCCCCCGCCCCAGAGGGACTATCCCACTTTCCAACCCTTTACAGTTCCAGGTGGGCACCCTCACGGGCACGGGGCATGTAGGCAGAGGCGTCTTGGGCTGCAGTGTTGTCTGTGGAGGCAGAGACAGGAAGGCGCTGTCACTATCTGATCCTTCTCTGGACAAGAGGAGCAGGCTGTGGACACCCACTCAAGAGCATCTTTGCCAGCTGGAGAGGATGCACTTGGAAGCTACCATTCTTCCCCCCTGTGAGGCATATGGACCCCAGCTTCCAACCCCCCTTCCCCACCATACCACCTCCCCCATCACCCCGGCATTCTCCTTCCAGACCACAGACCCTCCGTGAGGGAGACAAGAGCCAAATGGAGTATAAGGGAGGACGTGCATGTCTGTAGGCACACACACACACACACACACGTGTGTGTGTGTGTGCCCACAGACACACCCCATCTGCTAGGCAGCCCTCAGCTTGTCACATGGTGCCAGAGTTCCCCCAGTAACTGGCCTTTCTGGTTCAGAGTCAATCAGGAGCGAAGGCCCTGGGATCTTCAAGGAATGCACTGTACGTGAAATGCCTCGCCATCTTGTACGACAGACTTTTTTTTTAAGTTCCAAAATTATGATGGGAAACCTTTTTTTTTTTTTTTTTTTTTTTTTTTTGATTTGCTTTATGAATAAACCTGATTGGTCCATTTCTCTTTTGACTGACTGCCTCTTTGTAGTGACATGCTGTACACGGGTGGTGATCCAACTCGCGTGCACACCACGAGTGTGCGCGCAGGGAAGGATCACTCCTGCGTGTAGTTACATGATGTGAAAAGGATCATGGGAAAGGGTCAAATCGAGTTGGGAACGTCCCCCTAGCTTTCTTTCGGAGAGCCTCCCCTAACACGTTCCCCGGGCTGGGTTCTTTTCTCACCGAAGGGCTCTCCTACGAATCCTCCCCCCATAGGTGCAGCGTTTGACTGGGCGTTATCCTAGCAGAGTCCCCAAGAGGGACAGAAACAGGGGACAAAGGCCAGTTAGAGCCACCCCTGCCAAGTGCTGAAGGCCTCCACATCTTTGCTCTTGAAGTTAGGAGGCCAGAGTACCTGGCTGTGGCCATATTTTGCCCACCCTCACCACCGTATTTGTCCCCATGATATTCCCTTCCAGGTTCCTTCTTAGGCTAATACAGAAGCCAAGCCTCAAACTTCCCCCCACCCAAGGCCACCAGTGTCTGTCTCCCGCACATCCATTTGCTCTGCTTTGCCAGGCAGAAGGGACAGGAATGGGAGCCCCTCCCACATCCCTGTCCAGCCATCACAGCCTCATGCATACGCATATGCATATAGCTTTGTTGTGTGTGCTGACCAGGTCCCCTGGAGTGGTCTGTGGAGACATTGCTTGATGTGTGGGGGGCAGCAGTGTGGGTCTGCATGGGGACAGAGCAGACGCAATGATCTAATAGGGTCTTGTGGAGGTACGCAGGAAAGTCATCTGCATAAGTGATGGGGTAGACCAATCAGATTGTGCCCCTGTGGGAACAGTGAAATGTATGGCTGGGTCTAGTCTGTCCCAGGAAATTGGGAAGGGACCTGATTGGGTCTTTGGAAAAATAGTATGAGTATGGCCAGCTCTTGTCTGTGTGTAGGACAAAGTTTCAGAGGGGCATGACTTTGTACCTGTGTGAAGAGAATAGAAGGCATGATCAGGCTAGGTCTATGTTGAAGACAGTCTCAGAGGGACCAGACTGGGTTCCTGTAAGGACGGAACGTAGGTGTGGCCAATCTATTCTCTATGGGGCACGGCATGGTAAAACAGGGTTTGTGTGAGGGGCGGTATAAGATGTGTGTGCAGGCTAGTCTGTAGAGGGGATAAGGAGTCTTAGGGACCAGACTGTGTGCCTGTGAGGACAAGGCAGAAGGTGTGTGCAGGCCTAGTCTGAACAGGATGAAGTCATAGAGCCACCAGATTTGGTCCTTCTGGGGACAGACAAGAAGCCAGGGGCATCTGAATGGTCAAGTTGGGTCCCGCATGGAGCGGTGGAAGCTGGCTGAGCGATCAGACTTGGGGGAGGGAGCAGGAACCAATGATGACATGGGATCTGCATGGCAGGGATGGGGGAGGTCAGGTGGGGCCTAGCTGGGAGGCAACCAGGTGCTGGTTAGAAGTAAAGGTGTCTGAAAGGCTGCCTTTCCAGATGGGGGCCTGTCTGAGTGTCTGTCTGTCTCCTCCCTGAGCTGTGTGTCTGGCCCTCTTTCCATGAATACATCACACCATCCTGTCTCATTAACCCTGCCTTGGGCTCTGGGCCTGGCCCCCAGCACCACACGCCAGGCCCATCACCAATTCATCTTTTTGCAAACTTTGAGCAAACCCAGGAGTCTCCCTCCCTCCCTGCATCGTCAGCAGCCCACCCCAGCCTTGCACCCTCTTCCATGGACCACCCACTTTTCCATCTTCAGGAACAAGAAGTCCTTTGTCAAATGCCCCACCTTCGGCCTGTCACTCCCCCCCTTCTCACTAAACAGTTTTCAGTGTCTCAATAGCTTCTGCTTATATGTTTGAAGATTCCAAACTGAATGGGGAGGTGGCGAAGGCCGCGCTGGCGAACGAAGACTGCCCCCACATAGACCAGGCCCTCACTCCCGATGAGGGCCTGCCCTTTACCCGCTCGGGCACCCGCGAGAGATACGGACCCTGCTTCCTCTTATCAACCGGGGAGTACGCGTGCCCACCTGGTGGAGGAATGAGAAAGGGTATGTAGAGAAAGTCGGAGCTCTCTGCATTGGCCGGGCCCGCCTTGCGCTCCTGCAGATGGGTGGGCGGGGCGGCGGGCAAAGGGGCGCTGAGGGGTAGATAGGCACACTGAGAGGGTGAGGATTGGGGGAGTCCTCCAGGGTTGGCCTCTAAGGTCAGAGTTGGTTCTCCAAGGAGGATGGATGGCAGACTGGCAGAGAGAGAGAGAAGCCAAGGCTGTAGGTTGGTACTCAGCTAAATGGTAGAGAGTGGCTTGTCATAGGGTGGATGACCATTGATTGTAAACCCAAGCCAAGGGGCTACCCAAGGAGACAGGGGGAGGAGTCCCTTCGACTTCTCCAGTGGAGCAGAGCATGTCCAAAAGGCAAAATGTTCACTCCTAGCTTTTAGCTGTGGAGGACTTGGCTTGGCCACCATCCTGTGAGTTTAGTCTAAGGTCATGCTACAGAAGAGGTATCCTTTACAGAGACTCCATAGGCCAGTGGAAAGGGAGGCTTCATAGAAAGGTGGCTTTGGAGCTGGGAGCTAAGGGCACTATCCTTGCAGAGGTAAGCTTTGTGCTAGTCAGAGTACTGAGAGAGCTTGCAAAGACAGGGTGTGTTAACAGGACTTAGCATAGCCGTTCTCATGGCCAATGCACATTACCGCTGCCCCAGGGGTGGTCAGTGCCCCCCTGCGGCCGGTGAAGGCTGAGACCAGTGGTGTTCTTTTAGTCAGGATTTGGAGAGGTTTAGCATGGGCTGGACAAGGCCGCTGGAGAAGCTCAGACACTACATATAGGGCTGCAGGCACTGGCCTGGGCCTTTCTCGGTGCAGCAGACACTCTGGGAAAGCTTGTGCATGTTCCTGGGCACCTCACACGTTCACACAGAGGCATGTTGGGAACGAGCAGGGTGGGCCAGACAGATGTCGGAATCCTGAGAGTAACGGTTGCTGTGTAGTCTGTGGCCTTTGTCAGCTGCACAGGTGTTGGACCCAGACAACAGAGAGAAAACCAGGCTTCAAGAATCAAAGGCAGATCTAGAAGAGGAGAGATAGCCAACACCAAGATGAGGGAGGGTCCTTTGGGTTGTGTGCTCGGTTGCTTAGTTGGGCTCATCTGATTCAGGCTGGTCTCTGCTTGTTTGCCCTGCCTGAGGTCCCCTGGACCTCAGCGCGGTGTGCTGCTCCTTGCATGGTTCTGCATGGCAGAAGGCTACCAGCCTTGAGGAGGGCCCCATCCTTGGCACGGATGGGTCTGCTGCTCTCTTTGCAACTGGCTTACCCCCAAGGTAAAGCCTCTAGATTGCCAGGGCGGGGGGGGGGGGCAGGAGCAGGGAAGGGAGGTGGGGAGGAGGCAAGGACTCCCCTGAAAAGTAGAGGAAACTATCTCTATGGCTGTGCCCTGCCCAGTGAGGTCTCCTGGGCTGTCTGATTCCTTTGCCCTGAACTGCTGGATCGGTCGGTGTGGCCTAAGAGAACAGAGTGTCTCTACTGTGCTTCCAGAAGTTGTGGGGATGTGGGACAGGAGCACCCCATTTCCTAGTAGCTCTAGGGAGTTGGGTGCCACCCCCCACCCACAGGTGATCCTCAATCTCAGAACCCAGCTGGGCTTGGGTGCTGGACTCTTTGGGAGGCACCCAGGGTGAAAGCCCCACCCCGTGTCCGTCCAGCCCGGCTCCCACGGCTCCTGATAGCAACAAGAACGTGCTTTGCTCTGGCTGACTCAGAGCCCTTTAGGTCTGCAGGTGCAGAGCAGAAGTAGGGACTTCACCTGTCCCCCCAAGGAGGGACGAGAAAGAGGCTGCTAGGCTGGTCCGCTGCATGGGAAACAAGCCCGCTGGAGAAGAACCTGCCTGCCTCTGCATGCGGCTGTCCAGTCTTTCCTCTTCCTTCCTTAACGACTAAGTACCGAGCAAGCAAGCGAGCGAGCGAGCGAGCAAGCGGGAGGGGAAGGCAAGAAGAGGAGCTCAAGTGTTAATTGTATTCTCTACATACAGATCTTTGCAAAGAAAGCCCTGTCATTGCTAAGTATATGCCGACAGAGGCTGTGAGAGTGACTTGACCAGGCGGCTTGGCCGAGGACACTGGTGGCTATTAAGCATCTGGGTGGACCTGCAGCCCCTCCTCACCCTCGGACAGAGTAAATTCACGCCATGCAGGTTTGCCGGACGAGTCCGAGTGGCCCAGGCATTGTACTAAGACGGACGTAGCTTTTTCTACGGCCAATGGTAACTGACCGTAGAGGATTGCCCTTCTTTCTTTTTCTTTTCTTCTTTTTTAGAAGTTACCTTTGATTTGGGGCGGGGAGGGGGGTGAAGGGGAGCCTTAGCATGACTTGCATGAAGTTAAACAGAAAACCCAGCTAAACCAAACCCACCAGCCCCCGCTGTGACTGTATGATTACCCTAACCACCACCAAGAATGGAGAGAAAAGCAAGAATCGGTTATTTTCTTCCAGCGCTCTTTGACACATGGTGTCTGAGCCAAACTGTGATGGCACTCGGTAGAAACCTGTACTTTTCTGGGAGTGGGGTGAGGGGAAGGGAAGAAGGCCGGGGGGCCGGGGAATGGATTGTTTTTGTTTTTGTTTTTGTTTTTGTACACAAGACCCAGAGGAAAGGTTTCAAAAAGGCAGAGTCAGTCAGTCATCGGTCATATTGACCTCACCTTCGTAGCTCATCTCTCACGCGGAAAACTGAGAACTTTGCTCCAAATAGGATCGTGGAAACTCACACTGCCACCTTCTTCCATCTCTGTTTGGCATGCTTGTGACCCAGCGGACGTCTCCCCGAGACCCCAGCAGCAACTAGTTTAGGTTGATTCTCTCATCTCAGTGTGTAGATCCAGTGTGACCAAGTCTCATAATGAATTGTTCATAGTTACACCACATGGGTTTTCCAATGTCATTATAAAGCCAGGATGTAGAGCACCTCCAGTTCAGGACTGCCAGAGGGGGGCCACCCCTCCGCCTTAATTAAGGCACAACCTGGCATTGTATGCAATTTAGTACTTCAGAGTAAAAAAAAAAAAAAAACCTGCATGCCCAATGTTATGCAAAGAGATCCGAGCATGAAATAAATTTTGTAACATGGTTTCTGTCTAGTCTAAAGCAGATTTGTTTTTCTGAAGCAATCGAAGGTTTGCAGAGACACGCTTCTGCATCTCGAATAAATATAGTATTTTCCCAACAGAAACAGAGGACAGTAGCTTGGCTTTGGTCTGATTCTAAAATTAGTGTGTGTGGGGGGAAGGATGATATTTTTGAAAAACACATGCTTGAGTTGAAAAAAAAAATGCAACATCTCCCGAGCTTTCACTGCAACATTTCCTGGAAAGACAGCAACCTCCCCTCCCCAGGCCCTGGCCCTGGAAATAAAGAGCTGACTTTTGATCTGAAGGAGCTGAGTTGAGTTTTCATTGCCTCCAGGCTCTATTTCCGTTCTGGTCAGGTGGGCTGAGCCTCTCCTTGGCGTGGCTACTACTGTAGTCACCTAAACTGAGATGTCGCTGGGCTCTGAGGATGCTGTCCCCTGCAGGGTAGGCCTGCAGATGCTGTTGGGTCAAGAGAAAGAAGCACTTCCCCAGAGGCGACTGAAGACTTGACATAATGTCTAGCGCATGCTCTGTGGGGGTTCACCTGGCATGGTCCCGCGACTCATCTTGGTGGGTCCTTGCATGAGGCCATGTCAGAACATGTAGTTGCCCTGGGCAGCCATGGGCACCTTGCAGGGCCTGGTCTAGAGACTGCTACATTGGCCACACACCTTCTCGGAAAGAGTAGACTCCGTGCTGGGGCTCTTTGTTTGCAGGGTCAGGTGTGGGGTGGGCTGGAGGATCGGATCCTTCCTTGTCCATTAGTGATTCCAGAATGTCTTCTGGAAAGAGACCCCAAAGGTTATACAATCAACCTCTGAGCATGTTAAGATGAGGAGACAAAGCCAGAGCAGGCAACACACTGAAGCTTAGGGCCACCACACAAAAGTGTCAGCTCCTCTCTGGTTTCAGTCCCTTTGTCACCTCGCAGTACAGTCCAGGTCTGTGATCCTACAGGTATGTGGGACATTGAAGGCGGGCACCTAAGTTTTACCTACTAGTTTCTCAGCTCTCTGAGAACTCGCCTCAGCTTTTTCTGGTACCCAGTGAAGTGCAAGAATCCAGGGGCTGGGGATGGTGGGAGCTCTGCAACCATCTCTGAGGTGCTGCCCAGACAACTCATAGCTGAGGGTGGGAACCACTGTCCCTTCCAAGTCTCAGGATACACAAGTGAAGGAACCCCGGGCTGCTGCCTGAGGTCAGTGTTGACACGAGCCAAGGGTCTACTAGGAAGATGAGACCGCGCTGGATAACAAAAAGCCTTTTGGAGGAGAGGCTTGTGGGAACACCCCAAGGGGGAGGGGACTAACAAACACACACTGAGGATCTACTGTGTAGGGTGCATGTTACAATCACTGCCCAGTGCCAGCTCAGAGCAGGCCAGCCACCCCATATTACAGCTGAGGCAACAAAGTGCAGAGGGGAAAGCCCCACAGCCCCGTGAAAGGTGAATTCAGGGTCATAAGCCAGGGGGTCTGACTCCAGAGTTCTGATGAGGCTGTTCTGAGCTAAGTAAGGACTTTTGAGTGGTGGTGGCGGCGGGGGGGGGGGCAGGGGGCGGGGGCCGGGGGTTCCTTGATAGTGAAATATTGACGCATGGATTCTGAGTCCTGGACTCTTAGGATCTGGTCTCCTGTCTTCCTTCATGGAGTGCCAGGAGGTGTGACAGAAGGGGCCCGCTTCATGTTCCGTTCCAGATCTCCCCTGATTCACAGCAGGCCAACCGCACTCTTGCTAGGACACCCCGAAGCCCTATGGATGAAGCTCATGCTCCTTCCCACTAGTTTTCCAGAAAGTCACCAGCCACACCCACCTCTGGGCACCAATCAAGGCACAGCTCTGAACTTGTAGCAGTCATACTTAGCACTCATACTGTGTGCAGCCCTGTCCCCCACTAACTCCCATTAGCTAACTGCAAACAACTACTAAGTCACTTCACCCAGAGTAGACAACGCCTAGGGCATGGCAAAAAGGATTTATTCTGAGTTACAGCCCTGCGCCACCCCCCTCCCCCGCTGCCCCCCTACGCAACCCCCAGCCCCACCCCGTCCCCATGCATTCCCTAAGCACCATGTTACCCATCTTAGGTTGGTTTTTTATTGCTCAATGAAACACCATGACCAAAAGCAAGTTGAGGAGAAAAGGGTTTATTCAGCTTCCATGTCACTAGAGGAAGTCAGGACAGGAAACACGTCACTGGAGGAAGTCAGGACAGGAAACACAAGCAGGACGGAACCTGGAGGCAGGAGCTGAGGCAGAGGCCGTGGAGGGGTGCTACTTACTGGCTTGCTCCCCATGGCTTGCTCAGCCTGCTTCCTTATAGCACCCAGGACCACCAGCCCAGGGATGGCCCCACCCACAGTGGGCCCCACCCTCCCACACCAATCACTGATTAAGATAATGCCCTACAGGCCCGTCTGCACCCCAGTCTTATGGAAGCATTTGAGGTTCCCTCTTCTCAGATGATGTTAGCTTGTGTCAAGTTGACATAAAAGTAGACGGCACACTCGCCAAGGTTATTCTAGTGGACTTCACAGGCCATCATGAGCAAGGGTGAGGGATGTGTCACAGGAAGATGGAAGGTTCCTGTGACCAGAAGGGGAGAGCTGCTGTGGGAGGGAGGGATGGCAGCAGCTGCTGCATGCTGGGTAGCGCCCAGCCAAAGACCTGCAAGCACACATTTCTTCCTTCTCATGAAAAGTAAGGGGTAGGGGATGAAGGCAGGTTGACTTAGTTAAAAACAGAATTTGCTTTTTTGAAAAATACACTCTTTTGTCGGGTTAGTTCCTGTGACCCTAACTTTGTGGGTGAAGGAAATGACACCATCAAATGTCCCCAGGGCCTGTAGACTGGTTCTCAAAAAGCTGTGAACAGAATAAAATGGAGGGGACAAGGATTGGGTCCAGGAGCTCACTCAGTTAGTGTCCCCTCCCCCCCCCCCCCCCGTCACCTCCAGGGACAGTGAGAGGGCCACTTGTTTACAGTTTGCTTAGTTCTAGAGTTAACGGGAGCTGGCTCCTTCATGGGCTGCCTGGGAAAGGGAACTTGGACATCTTAGGAAGACAAGTAGCCACCAAAGGCTGCAGAGAAAAACAAAACAAAACCCTTGAATTATCAACTGCCCTTCCTTGTCTCTGGTAAGCGCTTTCACCCATCAGAGCCAAGCAGCAAAGCGAGGAGAAATACCTTCCATCCACACTGCCTCAGGGAGGGCAGAACGGGGCCGCTGAGGTGAGGTGGTGGCCAGGGAACCATTCCTTCCGGCATGTGCCTACTTCCAGAAGGATCTGTCCCACCTGTAAGGGTCTGAGGTTCTAGATCAAAGGACTTAGGGCCTGTTGGCTGATGCTGTTCCGGATGCCCATGCCTGCAAACAGGGCACTGGGCTCCAGCGACAGCAGCTCAGGGTGCTTCTTACAGCAGGCCCAGAGCTTGCCTCTGGGCAGAAATGGTGTCAGTTCCTTGTGACTGGAAACTGTCTAGGCAGAATGGGTCACATGGGGGTGCTTTCTGGACTGCTTGCTGCCAGCCACTCGGCCTACAGGACAGTAACCTTGAGCTTGCTCCAGCACGGCTTACTCCGGTGATTTGCCCATCTCTGTGGGTGTGGCCACGTCGGCAAGAGCAGATCAGTGTACACACAGGGGCTGCCGCTGGCCTCTGGGTCTGGGAGGCGGCGTTGTGCAGAACAGGGCAGACTTCTCGGGCCCAGTGCTAGGAGCAAGACTTCATGGGCTGTGCTACAGTCAGGCTGCGGCTGCACATGGTGTCCCGCCTCAGGCTTGTGGAGTTTGGAACGGATTTCCCCCAAACCTTCTGAGCTGAACCTACTCCTGCTCACTCAGTTACTTTTAATCCCACCCTCTGATCTAGCTCAGGGCTCTGACCGGGTCATCCTGGATCAGGAATTCGGTGTGTGACCTTGAGATGGTCCTCCCCCCTTTTCAGCCTCCATTTTCTCCTACTGAGCAACAGCAACGGCTGGATGAGATCAGCAGTTTCTACCTTTTCTTGAGGACCCACTTATCAAGTATAATCTCATGCAGAGCACAAAACATAAGGTGAAGACAAAAGCAACACCGCCTAAAATAACTGGGAGCTGGACAGGCTCCTCGCTGTCTCCGGGCCCCCTTTACCAGTCTTCAAGGAGAGGCCTGCAGCTCTGAAGAATGCAGGGGGTTGGTTTTTGCTTTTTATGGTTGTTGGTTTTTATTTATTTATTTATTTATTTATTTTGAGATATAGTCTCACTATGTGAGCCCTGACTGGCCTAGTACTCACTATGTAGACTCGGCTAGCCTTAAACTCACAGAGGTTCACCTAGCTCTATCACCCATGTGGTGGTATCAAAGGCATGCGCCATCATGTCAGGCTCTGAGGAATATAGTTTGGAGGCCTCCAAGCGATATGGTAATGGAAGGTCCCTCATAAGTAATGTCCCAGGATTTTGTGACCTCTAGAAGCCGGTGGAGCCTAGGTACCTCAGCTCAAATACTGTATTATTCACCTGCTAGAGTGGCCCCAGAATCTTGCCTAGCTGGGAGAAGACTTACACATCTTCTGAGAGTTTCCGGGCTCTAGATACCCTTGTCTGAACTGGGGGTTTCCTCTGCTGGGTCTCCCCAGAAGCCTTGGATTCTCTCCAATTACTCATCCCATTCTTCCCACCCAACCACAAGCCTTTGCTTGGGTTCTGGTCATGAAGACATGAGTCTCCAGGCAGGGTGCCATAGTACCCTCAGACAGACAAACTATGGGTTCTGGATAGAAAATAAACCCCCAAGTTAGAGGGGGGGATGTTAGTGCTGCTCTAAGCCTAGCCTAGAAGCCTGTCTTCTGACCTACACACAGCCATGGGGTGGATGTCACGTAGGGGCTGGGGCCCTCCTTGCTGATGTGTTAGCTTTGCATGTCCTTTAGTGAGGATCCCCTGGCATCTGCTGAGCAGAAAGGATGCCCTCCTCTCTGTAGCTCGAGCCTCTGAGCACTGGGAAAGCAGCTCCTTGCTGTTCTGGTCCACAGTTCTGCCCAGCCCTCGGGGCTTACTGAGCCCCTCTCAGCTGGCAGCAGGAGTATTGAGCCCATAAGCTGATGGAAGGATTCTCAGGGAATTGTTTGCTGGGATAAGCCCCTTTATTACAGGTTCTTGCTCATGGTCTGCTATTTCTCGTCCTGTCAGAACTGCGTTGGGTTGAAGTTCCCGACTGTCTCTCCTTCCAGTTTCTCTCCTCATCCATGGCATCCTGAGAGTCAGTGTTTTCTGTGGCATCTGGGAGTGGGCAGGTGACCTTGAGATCCTGGCATGGCACAGGCTGTGTGAGCAGCTGACATAAGGCCAAGGAATGGCCAGCCCCACAGCCCACGAGGAGGAGGGTTGATGGCGGCTGCAGAGCCTGCACGGGAGTTGGAGTCCAGACATTGGACTCGGTGCCATCCCCACACATGCCATGTTCGTTCCAGCCCCAGGAACAGCACTTGCCACCTACGGAAGAGAGGGCACAGACATCACTATAATGTCCCCTCCACACCGGGAGAAACCAAAGCATGTAACCATTACCAGGGTCTGCTCAGGGCCCCACCTCACCTACTCCCACCGCAAGTCAGGGGATCCCATGCTGCGACCCGCCAGCTGTCCCTGCTCCAATCATGGCTCTCTCCTCCTTGGCTTCCCCCTCTCCATCGCCCCCCACATGTGACCAATCACTGAATCCTGCTAACTCCAGTGTGGCCCAAGTCCCTCCATCTCTGCTGCCATTTCTCTGGCCAGGGCCACCAGCTTCTTATTTGGCCCATAGCTGCTCCCTGAGTACTCTCATAGTTATTCCGTTATCACCCCAGCTTTGGAGAAGGTGAAGCCAAGGTCGCTGAGTTCCAGATCCACTTAGGCTACACAAAGAAACTTTGCTTCGATTGCCCCCTGCTTAAGAACACGAAATACCTTAGCATGCAGAAAAGCATGGAAAACAACGTACGATATCCTAGTCTACGTGCAGGATGTTAGCTACCATCTTCCTGTAAGCATTTCAATCGTTTCCTTAAAATAATAAAACACGTTTAAGCCTCACCTCCCTGTAGACCTTCCACGCTGGCACTAACTACTAACTACTGTTTTGAAGCCAGTGTCCATCACTTTCATGCTTGTATGTTTATATGTACATACATGTATACCCTTAAACACTATGTACTCACTTTAGTTTCCCTGAAAGACTTGTAAAATCACATCACTGATACATACCTTTATCCGTGACACCGCCTTAGAAATTGACCTAGATCATTAACAGCCTCTCATTATATAAAGTCATATTCCACTCAGCCATGTTCTCGGGATGGCCAGTTCTTAGTAACCACTGTTGCCACTGGGCTATATATACCAACATGTGAAATGATATTATAGAACATCACCAATACGGCTGCTGTTACACACTGCAAGTGTCTTCTCCCAGAAGTCTGGGGTGCGTCACCTCACTTTGTTTATGGCACCCTTTCGCTAAGCAATTTCTTTACAGTGCTGCCTAATTGCACACTATGAGGATTAAACAATTCGCTTAACCTGTCGGCCATTATCGGATGCTTGGGTCGGTTCTTCTCCTCCATTTTCCTACAGCATCGCATGTACACCTCTGAGCCTGAATCTCTGCCGCTCCCTCTAATTACCTTCTCAAATTAGATTTGTAGGACGGGGATTCCTAGCCAATGGGTACAGCCACGTTGGAGACTCCCGAGGACGGTGTGAGGACTGCCAGGATCCCGGTCAGGGGAGCTATTTGAATGTGACCTCGGTGCTCTATGGGCATCTCTGCCCCATCCCACATCACCAGTCTTCATTAGCATCATGGGCTTTTACAATCTTTTTTCAATTTGAAGGCGCAATAGTGTCTGGCTGTTTAATGTGTACTTCAATTACGGATGAAATTGGTAAACCTAAACCGTGTGCTTCCTGGACACCTTTCTCTCCTCTTCTGTGTACTGTTTCCTACGATCCTTCCTGCCTCAGTGAATAATCCCCCGCAGTCCCAGTTAATAAAAAAAAAAAGTTCAAGCGCTCAAATCCAAAAGCCAGATGACCTGCTGCATTTATTTGTGTGTGTGTGTGTGTGTGTTTTCAGTTTAAGTTAAAGTTTTGTTCTAGATCTTTCCACAGACATGTATTTATGACTCTATTTGCTGATTTGGTGTGTGTGTGTGTGTGTGTGTGCATGTGTGTGTGTGTGTGTGTGTGTGTGTGTGTGTGTGTGTATGTGCATGGGGGGGGCAGGGAGGGGGTGATCCAGATTCTCCTGAAGTTTAGGCTGGTCTCGAACTTACTACATAGCCAAGGATAGTCTTGAACCTCCATCCTCCTGTCTCCACCTCCCCAGTACTGGGAGCTCAGGTGTGCCATTACACCCAGCAGGGTCACTGCTCTTTTAGGCTTGATTTCTTCAACAGCACGTAAACACTGAAAGGCCATCTTTATCAGAAAATACTCCTGACTTCCCGTGATCCGAATGTTTAAATTGTAGGGAAACGCTTGCTTTACAGACCACAGTTTGGAGCGAGGGAGGCCAGGTGGGCCTTATGGGCTAGCCCTCAGGGCTCCATTCCTTGGGAGGGAGGCAGTACTGGCTGGGGAAACACATGTCTTCCGGTTGGTTGGTAAGATGCGGAAACACACGCAGAGACAACGAGTCCTTTCTCTTCCCTTGGTGAGGCAGGAACTTCGCCAGGCTGATGGGGAGCAGGAGAGAGGGTGGGAAGAGCCCAGGACCTCAGGGCCCAGTTTGGCACCTTGCGTGGGCCAAGTGCTTGGCCCCCACAGCTGACTGTCAGCAGGGGCAGGGGTGAGAAACAGGGATGGGGGTGGGGGGAACAGAGCTGACCTCGCCACAGGACACAGCACAATGGGCAGCTGGCAAGCCTGTCTCCCCCTGCCGAGGGGGGAACTCGTTCAGCGGAAGCCACACTCAGGGCTGAGTAGATGAGGCCCAGAGCCAGGATGTTCATGCCTGCTGGGTGGAGAAGCCTGGCAAGGACCCAGACATCTCCTCCCCGATACTCCGAGAAGAGATTACTAGAGATGTGTGTGTTTTCTGCTTTGTTGTAACAGCCCACAGGGGGCCACGTTTCATGGACGGTGCCCATCTTCCAGGATAAGGCTGAGCGTCTAGGATATGAACAGGATCCAAACACTGTGCTAAACTCCACACATTCTGCACTGGGTGTCACCAAACTTATTCCAACAGATGTATTTTTAACTTTAGGGCCCCACCAGTGTGCTGCCCACAGCCTCTCCTCTGTGTATGTGCCAAATGGGTGTGTCCACATGTATATGGCCAGAGATCAGTGCTGGGTCTATTTCCTTCCTTTTTTTTTTTTTTTTCTACACCTCATTTTTTTTGAGACAGAGTCTCTCACTGAACCTGGAGCTTATTGATTGGCTAGAGTCATTGGATGGCAAGCCAAGGGAGCGAGCTTATTGATTGGCGAGAGCCATTGCACAGCAAGCCAAGGGATCTCCTTCTTGTCACCTTCCCGTGCTGGGCCACAGGCGTGTGCTATCATGACTGTCGTTTTCCATGGGTGCTAAGGTCCTCCTGCCTGTAAAGCAGGTACCTTGTCCACTGAGCCATCTTCCCAGTCCCACCCATTCTCTTCTTGATGATCTGTTGAAGGTCATTTTGAGAATGGCTTGTGGCCTGGAGAGATGGCTCCACAGCTAAGAGCACTTGTTGCTCTTGCTAGAGGACCTGGGTTCGGTTCCCAGGACTCAGGTGCTGGCTCACAGCCCTCGGCAGCTCCAGTTCCAGGGAACCTGATCTAACATCATCTTCTGATCTCTGAGGGCACCAGGTATACACACGTCACACACATATACATGGATGCAAACACATACATGGAAAATAAATACACCTAAACTTTTATTTTCAAGCAAAAGAATGGCTTATGTCCTCACACAAAAGTAGGCCCAGGTGACAGCCAGTCACAGTTTGCCAACTGCTACCCTCACCTAATACACAGGATATGATTTGATATGGATTGTGCTAGGCTCTTCTGGGTTCCCCAGCATTCCAGTGGTGTTACAATGGCACCCAAGACCTCACATCAGAAGTTCTCAGCCCCTCTATGTAGCACATGTCTCACTTGGTGCTGAGTTTGATCAAGTTCAAGACACAGATGCAGATGCAATATAGGGTGATGCCTCTGAGGACCAGCCCTGACACCTCACTGCTGCCCCACGTATGGGGTCTTCTGCCAGGGCTCGCACTCCCTTACAACAGCACCCCACATAAAGCTCAGAAAACCTGGGAGGAGAACAGTTTTGGGGGAGAAGATGAGGAACTGTTTGGGCCAGTCTAAGATGTTTGGGTGGTCTAATCCCAGCACTTGGTTGGCAGAAGCGGGTGGGTCTCTGTGAGTTCGAGGCCAGGGTGGTGTAATAGTTGAGTTCTAAGGTAGCCAGGGTTACAAAAACAACAAACAACTAAATAAATGAACAAACAAATGGATGGAGGAATAAATGGAGGACAGAGGTCCTTGCCAGACTCACATGAGGGAACACATTCTGCAGAGAGAACCCCGTGACGGGCCTTAGGGAGTGTAAACCTGAGAACCAAGACAGAAACATTAGGAGGCATGACATAGCGGGCGCTCAGGAGCCAGCCCTGCGCTAAGGGCCAGCACAGTTGACACAGTCAACAGATTTTGGTTTTGCTTTTTCATGAACAAAGTGGATTTATAATACCACCTGGATTAATACATAGACATTTTCTTTGTGACTGGCACACGAACTGTATGTTTGGAAGGACGTTTGTCATTGTGTGTAGCTGCAAGCCCTGCTCCAAGGAAGCAGTGTTCTTCCTCCCTTGAGTAGATGACATGAACACACAGCCTGGCAACCCTCTCCTGCATCGGTGGCATGTCAAGAAGGTGTGATATTTGAAAGGGAAGTATCTGGACCCTGTGATGAGGGTCTCTGGGGGGGGGGGGGGGTCTTGTCTAATTCCTGGGGAGCTTGAGGCCCTTCTCCTCCTACCATGCAACAGCCCACCAGAACCTTTTTTGTCTCTGCTAGAATGCAAAGCTCTAAGGGAGCAAAAACTGGATTCTATTCAACAGCTCTGTCACAAAACTGAAAAAAAAACCTTACACATCAGAAGACATACTCAGTAAATATTCGTTTCTGGCATGAACAGTTCCGAAATGTTGATGGCCCTTAGAGTGGCTCACTCTCCTGAAAGAAAGCAAGATTGAAGAGCAGGGCAGGCCAATGACAGTTATCTCCACCAAAGGTGTGTGTGTGTGTGTGTGTGCGTGTGCGTGCGCGCGCACGTGTGCATATGTGGCATACTTATAAGCAGATGGAGATATCAGAGCAAGGACTAGGCCAACTCCATGGCTAGCTCTAGATCCCCTGTTCTGGCAGAGATGGCTGGGCCTACTTCACTATAGTTTCGGAATGACATGCTTGGATAGACTGACTCAACCCTCTCCCTCCTGAGCCAAGGAGGAGCCACTGGCTAGTCCCTAGCCTGAATCTCTAGTCACTCAGGGGTGGGAGCGGAGATTCTGGTTTTCAGCTGTTGCTGCTCCGTTGCTATGGGCTGACCAGGCTTGGCTTTGGTATTGCTGTCATCTGGCAAACACACCTAGGTCTTGGCTTCCTCATTTGTAAACAAGGACAGTGAAGCCCTCCCTTGTCTTTGTTGGTTTTAAACAGATACATACAGCACTCAGCAGAGCCTGCCACACGATATCTGCTCTGTTGGCACTCCTCAGCTGCTGCTGGGATGGCCCTGCTTCATGCCCAGGATCCACTTCCTAGCCTTCTTTGGTCTGATCTATCTTGCTGTCCGCTATTACAGAAGTTGGTTGGGGGTGGAGGGCGGGGGGGTGGGCAGGGGGCGGAGGGGATTTCCCAGTGTACAGTCACAGGACGAAACCACGCCACCCTTCCCCCTTCCTCCCCCTGGATGGAGTAAGTAACATTTCACACTGCTCTGGCCAGGGTTCGCATTAGTATTTGTCTGAGGCATGCTGACAGGCACAAGCCACTAAGCATCGCTATGGAAACCGTTCTGTTATTCTCTGCAGTGTCATTTGTTTGCCGGCCCAGTTGCTGTTGTGGTGCAGGGGAGGGAGGGATGCAGATGAGGCGCGCAGATTAGACTCAGGGGGCCTGTCTCCTACAGGACAGCATGACCCGGGCTGACTCCTGCTTCTCCAGCTCTGAGAAGCAAGCCACTGTGTCCCCGATGACGTCCTGACAGCTTTCCCACCTGTTCACTCATGCCCACCCCAGAACAACTCTCCAGGGGAGGTTCTGGTGCACACCAGAATTTGAAAGCCGCTATGGTAGGAGAAAAACTAGCTAAACTGTTTTCAGCATCTCACGGCACAAAACTGATACCAAGACGCTGCCCTGCATGGAGCAGTGGTGAGGGGCGGGAGCCCCATGTCCTCAGCTTTCAACCGCCCCAGCTTCGAGGACTCTGGCCATACGATCAGATGCTTCTCCGAACCTTCTCTAGCAGGGGCAGCAGTGGCCAGTCATTTGTTCATGTGGGCCCCTGCTTTCTGATGGCAACCCTCTGAAGGAGCACCATTGTCCCTAGGTGTGTGACCCTGGACACGCTGTTTAATCCCGCCCACGCTCAAATTTCTGATTTAGAGACTTCCCCTGATGGTGACTTGATAACCCAAGGAGAACACGTATGGAGAAGGAGCTAGCGGGGCAAGCGGCCATCGTTCTCGGAGGATTAGTCCTATCTATCTGAAGTCTGTAGCAGGTCAGTCCCCACCTTTCTTTCTGGACAGTCCTATGTTCAGAGTCAACACCAGAGGGTTTGAGGAACTGCCAGTCTAATCCTTCATCTGCATGATGAAACCTCTTTGCCAGGCCATTTCTGGGGGACTAAGGACATTGCTTAGTTTGCTGACTTTTAAATACAATCATTTTCTATTAGCTAAATCTTCTTCGATGTTCATATGTTGCTTTTACAATAATTCATCTTTTTTAAAAAGTCTGTTTACTGTCTGAGGCATATGCCTCTGAAAAACTCCTTTCTCTCAAAAAATTAGTAGAGAGAGAGAGAGAGTATGTGTGTGTATGCGTGCACACATGCCCACACTTGATGATGCGCTTGGGGAGGCCACAGAACAACTTTAGGAGCTGATCCTTTGCTTTGCACCACTTTTTTGTGGGTTCTGGAATTGAACTCGGGTCCTTAGGCTTGAAGGTGAGCGCCTTTACCCACTGAACCATCTCCCCAGACTCTTCCTCTTTCTCTACCTAATGATTTAAAGTCAATTCCAGCGAAACACTAGAGTCAGGGTGAATGCAGACACCTACCACCGCCACAGCAGTGGCGCTGTGAGACCCAGAGGCCAGTGTCAGATCCGAGGCTTGCTGTACACTTGCTTGGTACGTGGGCCTAGGTAAGTCACTGCCTCCCCCAGGGGCTCTGTTTCAGCACCCGAAGACTGAAAGAATCAGTTTCAGTGGCCCCCAAGCACTTCTCTGGCTCTCACAGTCCGTGCCTCCTGAAATCGGTGTGTCCATACCATATCCAGACCATACATCGTCAACCCAGTGGCACCTGCAGCCATGTTGACTTGGAGGTGACTCCTGAGACGCGCCCCTCACCTGTCACTCAGACTGTCAGCCCCGGCACAGACCTGAAGCAGGATGGGAGCACGTGAACTCCTCCAGGAGAACGGCTGCCAGCTGTAAGTGACCACATCGTGACCGAACACTTAGCTCCAAGGCTAAGAACTCCCCCTGTCCAAGGGAAGACCAGCAGGGGTGTCAAAAGATGGAGACAAAGCCCTCTCCAGACTCTCTACTGTGTGGGTTCACCCAGAAGTGCCCCACGATAACCACGCAGTCTTTATCCACTGAATGGGCCATTCTTACTGCTGACAAGCCCAGTGCCTAGGCACTTCAGTAGAGTGAATGGAAATCTTTTGCAGGCCGAGCAGTTAGGTTTTAGGGACTATAAATACGTACTGTTCTCAAAGGGAGGGAAGAACTTTTGTTCCTCCAGGGAGGGCCACGGTTCAAGTCCGAGGCCATGTAGCATCTGACTCTGAGACCCAGATGGGCACACACTGTACTGTGCAGGCTGAGCTGTAGGACAGACAGCCTGGCGTGGCTCCAGCCTGGCAGAGACCCTTCAGTATCAACACTGAGAACACCAGACAGGAGTGTACAGCCACCAATGTGGATGGCTCTTTCTCGCCATAAGTGCATCCAGTCAGGCAGTGACACCCAACTGATGTCGGCCTCACATAAAGTGCTATTCCGGTAGGCGCCTCACGTGTGCAAGGAAGGAAAAGGATGTCATGAAGAGGAATGAGTCTCCGTTTTTAAAAGGAAAAGAACTAACATTTAATAACACTCCACAGAGAGATCTAGGCTTCTGTTCTGCCATTTCACTACCCTAAGAACCTAAGGTAAGGAAGTTCAGGACCCCCCATTTCACCCCTGAAGAAGGTGGGGTTCATTTGAGGCTTAGGCTCACCTCCAAACCAGTCACAAAACCAGGAAATAATCAAGGCTCAGTCAGCCTGGACCCCGTGTTCTTATTTTTGTTTTTTTGAGACAGGGTTTCTTTGTGTAGCTTTGACTGTCCTGGACTCGCTTTGTAGACCAGGCTGGCCTCAAACTCACAGCGATCCGTCTGCCTCTGCATCCCAAGTGCTGGGATTAAAGGTGTGTGCCACCACTGCCCAGACCCCGAGTTCTTAACCTGTGTCTCATGGCATCTAGATCCCTGCCTGACCTTGAACTAGAATTTTTTTTCTCTGTATCCTCATGGAAGAAGAGTATAGGTCCAATGGATCTCCTGAGCACAGGAGTGACAGCACACAGCAGTGAGCCGAGACACCAGGGGAGGAACACACACTGAACGGAAGGCACGGTGTGTGTCTAGCAGGCCGGGAAGAGAGGACATCACAAACATAACTTGGATGCAACTGAAGATGAGGTTGGGATTTGCCAGGCCTTCGGAACTTAAGTGGCAGATTTCAGGGAGGCAGAACTGACCATGCCTTCTGCACTAGCCCTGCCACCTAGCCAAACTGCCAGCTTCATGCACACACTCCATGACCTCCCCAGCCACCAGCCTTTGTGCTACCTGTGTCCTCTCATCTCTCTCCCTTCACCTTCTCCTCCAGGAGGATCTCTTCTGACCTGGCAGCTTTGCCTCCCCCACCCCAGACTGGAGTAGACTAGCCGACTTGAAGAACCACTTACATGCCATCAAGAGCCCCCCACCACCCCATCAGTGCCACACCACATTCCTTTGAGACCCTGGTCACCAGAGAATGGTGTTCTGGCTCCACAGCTTGCTCTCTCTGGAGTGGAGAAAGAGCAGTGGCCCTTTCCCGTGTGAATCGCTCATAGCCCAGATGCCTGGAAAGTCTAGAGATGCCATGTTGCCGTGGTAACAGCAGACCAAGGTTGGGGATGCTTTATCCCTGATGGGCTGCCCTGGCAGCACCATGCCATGCTGCTGGTGAGATCTCCCTCCAGGAATAAGAACAGAACAAATCTACTCAAGGACAAGGAGATGCCAGACATCTGGGACATTGGCACTGATTTTCAGCTCCCCGCACACACTCTAGGGGCTACTCACCCAACTCCCTGCCTCATCAAGAGGCGCCCAGGCCTGGGCCGGCTGTGCTTTGGCTCGTGTGGTCTTAATACAATTTTTAACTGGCTCAGCCAACAAAGCAGGCCCTCCCCCACTCCAGCCCCCAAATTACCACTTCTCTTATTTGACGCCGCCAACTGGGGATCCGCCGGTGTGGACCCTGGCAATTAGCACAGCACCCGCATTTGTTGGGAAATTAAGAGCCACTGATTAGCCTAATTCTACGCCACTTGCAGGCAGAGAGTGTCAGGCTGAGATGGGCTTTTCCAAACGGTGGCCCAGAGGGTGGCGTGTTCGCAGCACGAGCTTGAAAGGGAAGCAAGGGCCTAGGGAGCTAGGCTGCGCAGCTGAGGAGGTAGACCCTCACCTCCTGTCACCACTGTCACCACTGTCTCCTGCTCAGCAGAGAATAGGCCATCAGAGGAAGGTGTTTCTAGATTGAGGTAACACTCCAAATCATCCTGACCCAGAAAGGGAGCCCATTTCCCTAAGAGACCCTCCAGTCTGACTTCTGCTTTGGAGCGGCTACAGGACCAGTGTGCCCTGAACTAGGGGATGCTGAGCCTAGAGGCCAAAGCAAAGCTCCGACTATGTGACCAGGACCCCGACTTGTTTATATTCTCTTGACCTTCTACCGTCTAAGGGCCGAGTTGATGTGTGGCTGGAGCCTCTTGGGAACGGAGTGCTCAGTGAAGGTTACTGCAGGATTCCTGACACTGCGCTACATCTGGGTCGCACCTGAGCCATCTCCCCGACCCATACCTAGTAATAGGTCCCTGCCTCCTTCGGCCAGTTTGTCAGAGGAGACGCCCATTTGTTTGTACACAACATGCTGGGGTCGCATCCACGAGCAGCTGGCTGAGTGTTTCTGCACAGACTTTGGGGAAGACTTTCGAATCCCATCAAGGACTAGACTCTGAGGTGTGGTTGATTTAAAGGCAGAGTCTAATAAATGTTTATTATTAGCCCTATAATCACTACAGTAGTATTTTCTAACCTGCTATCAATCAGTCAAAATGCAAACACCTGTTACATTTAAAAATAGCCTGAGTTCACCTGGGGCAGGGCAGCTATTAATCTCCTAAACTACCATCCATACCTCACTGCTCTCATCCCATGCCATCTGCTTCTAATACTTTCTGTCAAGCTACCTTCCGTCCATAATAGCAAAACACTTGCTAACGTTCTTTATCTGAGCCGAATCCTCCATCCACACCGGCCATGGGCTTCTTACTCCATCTAATCTGTAGTGGCTTCCCTCCTGCTCCTCTTCCTCTCTCTCCTCCTTTCCAAGAACCTCTTCTGCTCTCTGACTGCTTCCTTATCCTGTTTCCCTTGTGTCCCCAAAGCCTAGAACCTCAGTCATGCCTATCCCATCTGCCCTGCCGGGTGTTTTGGCTTTTTATTGGTCAAAGTGGAATAAGTTTTCAGGCATGTTTACAAACATTTTGGGGTACGGTACCCGAGTCTGCTCATTTGGGCAGCAGCCAGACCAACGCCCCTGCCAACAGTGTAGACAGACATCCCTTCAGAACTTCCCTGACTCAAACCCTAGCGTCAGAGACGAGCCAGGCCTTCCGAGCCATCTATGATATGAGCCCTCCAGGAATGAGGAGCAGTCTAGGAAACCATCAGATATCTCCTAATGGATGAAGAAAAGCTAGTGTGCTGGAACTAGGACATTCCAAACATAGAGAACACTGTGAGTAGAGACCTGGCTGGGCTCTGGAGCTTGCCAAACTAACAACAGTAGTTCTATTGGGTGGGACAAATGGAAATGTAAAAAGTGGTAGGAACTTGGCAAATACATAGGGGGTAGATCGTTGCAAATGACTCAGGAGATCATAGGTCCAAAAGGCCTGGCTGTAGGATTTGGACTATATCTGACAGCTAACTGGAAGCTGCTAAGGCACTGGGTAAGAGAAGTACAGAGTCAGAGCTGTGCCTCAGAGGCAAAATCAGCATCAGCATCACATTGCTATCGCCATGGTAACATCTGTAAAGCACCTGTGCAGTCTTATGTCTTCGACACTGTGGGTTCAGTGTGATCAAAGGTTGTCCTGGACATCAGTTTGGAGGCCAAGGTGAAGTCAGAGAGAGAGAGAGAGAGAGAGAGAGAGAGAGAGAGAGAGAGAGAGA
>OU015752.1:71456903-71479143 GCA_907169655.1 Acomys percivali
TGTGTGTGTGTGTGTGTGTGTGTGTGTGTGTGTGTGTGTGTGTGTGTTTGTGCATGGGTGTGTGGCTACGCACGGGGGAGGGGTGTCAGAGGACAGCTTGCTAGTGTTGGTTCTTCCCTTCTACCCTGATGCTCTCAGGGACTGACCTCTGACCTCTGGTTGTCAGGCTTAGGGCAGGTCCCTTTACCTGCTGAGCCATCTAATTGGTCCTTGCCACCTGGACTTTAACCCTCTCCAGTGAAGTCCAGTCTCTGAGACTGGAGCCCAGATATCTCCACCTCTCCCCAGTGTTCTGCAAGTGGTGCATCCAGCTTCCCATAGGACCCCAACAGCTCTGTTTTCCTGTGATCTGATTTGTCTGGTTACACCTGCCTCCCATGCTACATTGTCAACATATTTGGGGGTAGAGACTCCTTTCTCATGCCTGGACATTTTAAGATCTTTCCATACCGACCAAGCTAACACCGTACTCAATGACAGAAAGTCACCATGAATGGGGCAAAGCTCTATGCATACAGCACAATCAGTCTGCACTGTAAAAGCTGCGCTGTGGAGGTGCACACAGGAACCTGAGGGTCTTGGCACACCCAGTTCAGAAACTACTTCCCTGGCCTAGCAAGACAGTCATGGATGAACTGGAAGTCATGGTTACTGAGCCTGTTGTGTTTTGGAATTGTGCCAGCCACTTTTCATTTGTATGTCTGTGAAATTTCAAGAGTATCGGTGATTTCCAACCAAGGGAACAGGGGCCTGGGAAACTAGAGTCCCTTGTTTGGGGATACACGGTGAGGGAGAAGCAGGGCGGGGATTTGTCTCTTGGTCAGTTTCCACACTGCCTCAAGGACAGGGACTTCAGCAGGCTCATCTCCAAGGTCTAGGACCTCACCTGTGGCAGTGGTCCCAAGCTTGTGCTACTCGACCTCTGACAACCTCGTGCCTCACACCAGTGACTCCATAAGAACTCTGCTCAGTGTGCTGCAGGGAGGATGCAGGGGGCTTCCAAGCTGGGGCCCAACCATTGGTTCCACTCCTTGCCTTTTTAATGCCATTGAATCACTAAGTTGCTCAGCCCTGGGGACTTCCTCTGAAAAAGAAGGTTAATAAATCTTAGAGCTACATACAAAGGCCTTCTAACCATGCGCTCTGCAGGTTTAGGTGGGCTGCCAAACATTAACACCATCACACTCAGAGTCTCTGAGATGAGACTGTATTAGGAAGAGTCTTCACAGAGGCCATTACACGAAGGGTTTTTGGGGCAAGAAGGTTGTTCTTTGGTTGGCCCTAAATGGTGCCACAAGGGTCCTTTACTTTTGGTGCTAGGGTTGAACGTGGGACCTGTGCATGCTAACACACACTCTGTACTGCCTAAGCCATAAGTACACTTTAAAAAGGGCAAAGGGGACCTGGGGAGATGGCTAAGCAGCTAAGAGCACTCACTTTTCTTCCAGAGGTCCTGAGTTCAATTCCCAGCAACCACATGGTGGCTCATGACCATCTGTAATGGGGTTTGATGCCTTCTTCTGTTATACATGCAAATAGAACATTCATATAAATAAATAAACAAATATTTAAAAGGGCAAAGGGGGATTTGATAGACAGAAAGAGAGGTTTGATAGACAGAAGAGGAGGTAATTGACCGTTAGGACAGACATTGGAGTGATGTGGCCCCAGATGAAGAATGCCATCAGCCACTATTAGCTGGAAAAGGCAAAGACTGGATTCTACCCCAAAGAGTCTCTAAGGGAGGGTTTGCAGATTCAGTGAAGTTGAGGATTTGGGGAGGTATCCCCAGATAGTAGGCGGCCCAGTGATGAGCAGCTGTGAGAAACAGACAGTGACATGGAGAGCAGGCCATGGGGAAAGAGAGGCAGAGGCTTGACTGTCAAGCCATGAGCTTCAGAAACCCAAAGCCACCAGAAAAGGGGCAGAGCAAAGAGATGGTCTAAGCCCTGACGCCGCGGAGGACGCACCGTGCTGTTATCGATCCCTTTGATTTGGGACACGAGGCCTCCATATCCAAGTGAGGAGTGAGACTGTTAGCACGAGAGGACAGGGCTTTGGTGGAGCCTCTCGAGGGACGCTGTCAACCATGCTCCAGGTTGACCTCTAGAAGAAGGAGCCACAGGGAAGCGGGAGGGAAGGGAGGATGCAGGATGAAGATAGAGAACTGTTGGATAAAGCCACACCTGAAGGGCGTCAGGTGTTACATGGTTAGGGATGCCTGGGAAGCTAATTCATCCTGCTGGGCTCCTGACCTTGGGATAGATCACCCCTTACTGGCTGCAGCACACCAAAGCCACAGACCCGTGGTGCCAGCATCTAAGCTTCATTACCATTATAGGGAAAGCCCTGACCTCACTGCCTTGGAAACACCCAGCATCCGTCAAGCCTAACTCTAACATCTCTTCTCCGTGCCTTTCCTCACAACATGGACCACCACTCGCATCTCTCCTAACCCACTCCGGCCCAGCATGCCTTCTTTCACTGTCCTCCAATCATGTGTATGTGACTGTCTTCTCAGAGGCAAGCGAGGTACGTGCTTACCTCCGTGTCTTCATCACCTAAATCTCAGGCACACCACATACCCCAGCACAGAAGGGGTTGTCAATTCCCTCACCCCCCCCTTAAAGAACACATTTTCTCAGGCTGGGCCCAGAGACAAGGTAACATGCTAGTGAGGCCAGGAGCCTGTCCCAGACCTGTCTCCAAACTCCTTGGAACAGAGGCCTTGCTGAGAGCCCTGTGGTAGCAGGATCTTGCGGATGGCATTGGTTAATTAAACAGAGACTCAAGTCACTAGTGTCTGGCTCAGGCTGGGCCTCTGGGACCCAAACAGGCAACATTTCATCATTAGAAGGGAAGGAGATGACAAACTCTTTCCTGAGAAAACCCAGCAGGCAGCCAGAATTACTGGATATGGATAAATAAAACCATTATTTCCAAATACATATTGCAGGCAGCAGCAAACGCACTCTCCATACCACAGGCAGCACTAAATTTAGAACTGGCAGTTTTGACTCATATACCGATTCCTAAAGAGAAAAACTAAATTCAATGGGGCAAGGGAGAATGGAGTGAAATATGCAAATAAAAATGCAATCTCGCTCCATGAGAGCAATCTGTCAAGAGAGAGGAGGGAAGTTTCACCACACAGATTCAAGGTCTGAAGGAACCCCACATGGGGAGAGACAGGGATGGCTGAGCCCTGAACCCTTCACAGTGCCTCCCTGAGCGGCCCTGGAGAAGAGCATCCCGGTAGAAGGCTCAGTGTGGGAAGTATTAGAAGACACACATGGGCCAATGAGCTGCCATGAGCAGATGGATCCTGAAGTCTGCTTTTCCCCTTGAAGTGACAGGATGGGTGGTACTCACCGGACCCATGAGGAACAGAGCCCACGTCACTCCACTGGCAAATAGGGCAGTCAGGATTTATTTTAATTAACTATTATTTTGTAGTCGTCACCGAAAAGTCCCCCAACACCAACACAGCTCCCCAGTTTCCCCATGGCTAGCATCCTAAGTTACTGTGGTATAGTGGTCACAGCTAAGAGATCAATGCCTCCAACATACCCTATCTAGTCCACCTGACATCTAACTGTCATGCTCCCTTCAGCTCCTCTGGCCCATTAATGTTTTCCCAACTTTCTCATTGATGATCTTGACAATTTGGACCACTTGCAAGTGGTCCGCAGGTTAAGCTGGGGTTATGGTTTGGGAGGATGTCTACAGAGGTAAAGGCATCTCTTCATCACTGACTCATCAAAGGCAACACTCTAAGAACACATTTGATCACAAGGTATTCATCCTGACCACCTGGCCAAGACAGAGCTTCTCTCTGACCATGCCCCCCACCCCCCACCACTCCCAGCCCAGCCCACTTTCAGCCTCAACTCTTTGACTGGGCCTGAGGACCTCAGGTATCAAAGAACATCCCAGGGCAGCTTCTAAGCATGGGAGATGAGTGAGGCACCAGAAGTAGGGGAAGAGAAAGCTGGAAGATGACTACCCCTACCCCACCCCTCAGCGAGACAGCTGGCTCCTCCCACTGCCTCTCTTTGGATGCTGGTACCATTCCCTTGCTGAGATGGGAAAAGTAGTCCATGTGAGATGCTGACATCTAGTTTCTGGATTCCTCAGTTGGGCTCAGACTTTAGCCTAGGCTGCTGTGAGCCCACTTCCAGGTCCAGTCTCCCTTCCTGTACTATTAACAGACTCTACATTTTACTCAGGGCAGCCACATGCCCAGTTAAAAGGTTAATTTCCAATCTCCACTATTGTGCTGGCTAGCTTTATGTCAGCTCGACACAAGCTGGCATTACCTGAGAGCAGGGACCTACAGTTGAGAAAATGGCCTCCATAAGATTGGCCTGGGGGCAAATCTGCTGGGTACTGTCTTGGCTAATGATTGATGTAGGAGGGCCCATCCCACACGGGGTGGTGCCATCCTTGGCTATGTGGTCTTGAGGTGTATAAGAAAACAAGTTGAATGAGCCATGGGGAGCAAGTCAGGAAGCACAACCCCCTTTTGGTTTCTGCTCCAGTTCCTGGCTCCAGGTTCCTGCCTCCAGGTTCCTGCCCCCCAGGTTCCTGGCTCCAGGTTCCTGCCTCCAGGTTCCTGCCTCCAGGTTCCTGTTTCCAGGTTCCTGCCTCCAGGTTCTTGTCTCCAGGTTCCTGCCTCCAGGTTCCTGCCATGGCTCCTCTCAGTGATGGAGTCATATGCCATAAGGGAAATAAACCCTTTCCTCCCCAAGTTGCTTTTGGTCATGGTGTTTTACCACAGCAACAGAAACAGTAACTAAGGCAGTTATGTGTGGCTCCAGGTACTGAGTAGAAAACAGACATTGCTGGCGGCCATTCAGGGAAGGGCCTCTTTTGCTCCTTGCTTCCTGCCATCTTGGGCTGTAAGAACACCTTGGAGATGGTAAGGATAATAAAACAGAAGACAGAATTAAACTGGGGGGGGGGGGGGCTGGCCAGGGGCCAGGCAATGAGTTCATCTGGGAGCAGAGGGAGGAAAGGGAGGAGAAAACCAGAGAGGACAGAGTAGAGGGAGGTGAGAGAGAACCATTGCATGAGCCCAGAACTAGATAGCAGCAGACCTCTCCCATGAGATGGCTTCTTTATGGCTGCCATAATGGAGTGTCATGGACTGGGTGGCTGAAACCACAGAAATAAAAAGAAAAATTTTTATAGTTCTAGAAGCTGGAGGCTAAAGACCAAGATGCTATGTGAGTGGGTGTGTGGGGAGGCTTTCAGATGGCTGCTTCTTGCTGTGTCCCTCATGGCATTCTCCGTGCATGCACACAGAGAGGGTGGTGGCGGCTCTTTCTCTTCTTACAAGGACACGCGGGCTCTCTGATTAAGGTTCAGCACTTCTGATGTCATTCAACCTTCATTACCTCATCCTAGACTTCATTGCCCAACAGTCACATTTGTCACTGGACCTCTTACCTACTAAATTAGGAGGGTACAGTTTAGCCCTCAACAGTAACAGGAAATGGGCTGTTTTCTTGTTTAAGCCATTATATAATTTGGGTATCCATGAGCAATATGAACACAAAGTTCCTTAATGACAGATCCTTCAAACTGCAAAGGACAGCATTTAAGACTTCTATTTCAATGGCCTTCTGACTAGAAAGTCCAAGCTCAAGCATCAAGACAGCATCTCTTAAGTCACCTTAAATCCTGGCCTATTAGCACCATCCATTATCCTAAAACAAACCATTTACTGCATATTTATCACATTCTAGGCACCAGGCTCTGTGCTGGGGGCAATACAGGAAGGCAGTCTTCAATGTCTACATACAGTCTTTCCTGATTACCTACTTGAAGCGCATCTCATTTGAAGGGCACCTTGTCATACGGTAAGCAAAACAGAACTAGGACTTGAGCAGCCCGGAGCACACGAGTGTAGGAGTTTATCTCTCTGTGACTGAGCTTTCTGGCCGGAGGCTCCTAACAGCAAGAGGAGTGACAGACTTATCTGGCTCTTCATTTCTGAAGAGAATTCAATCATGCTTGGAAGTCCAATGCAAGCTTTTATATTCTTCCATCCATCCATCCATCCATCCATCCATCCATCCATCCATCCATCCACTTTAACCTGCTCTACCCAGTGCTTCCTGGTGCCTGGAGTGTTCTAGGAAGAACCATTTTCTAGTGGAATCATGATCAATGACTGACATGGTTCATCAGCTTCCAAAGCGAGACAGCCCAGGTTCCCGGTTCCTGTTCCAGAACACTCTATTGAACATAGAGTGGCTATTTCAAATTAGTATGGAGAACAGGAAAATGAGCAAAGCCAGAAAGGTCGCAAGCTTAGATGTCAGGTAGAAGAGACAGTGAAAACATGGGACCCCCAGAGAAAGCAAGGTTTCAGGATGCATCCCAGGGATGCTGTTCGCATGAGATGGCAGGTAGAGCCTAAGAAAGTCTTTCTTTAACCCCAGACTGGCTTACTGGCCCTATAATTTTGGGTTTACAGCCTCAGTTTCCTCAATATAATGAAGACAGCATTTACATAAATTCTCTACTAAGGTCCAAAGCATAGTATCAATGACCCACAGACCAGGTCCCCTGAGCCAGCCACAGCACTGCACCGTTGTCATGAGTTTAGCATTTAATCTTCACTGTAAGTTAGATGCTTTTGAATAATTCAGAAACTGTTAGTTTCTCCCCAACATGATGTCAAGCCATGTCCCTTGGTATTTTCGGAGGGAATACATCAGTCTTTAGAAAGTTCTTTGTCAGACGCAGCCCATGCAAAGCGGCTGTAACTATACCATTCTGCAACTGCCCACAGCTCTAGAAAAGTCATCCTGTGACTCTTTCAGGCCTTTAACTCTTGGGCTCCCAATGGGAGTCAGAAGACTCAAAGAACACCCCTATGCAAGCTCTTTTGTGGTGAGAGAAAACAATTAAGAACAGGGTCATCTGATCCCAAATATGGTGCCCATGCAGGGAAGAAAGGCGCATGGGAAACCAGTGCAGGATGGGTGCACAGTTTTGATATTAGAAGAGAGAAAAGGTTTGGAAATAGGAATGTAAATCCTCAAGTGTCTGCTTAGCATGTGCACTACAAAAACACAAACAAAAAATAAAAACAAAAGAAACAAACAATTCTTTGGATGTATGAGACTCATGGGCAGCAATGTGACCATTAAATCACACACTTTAAGTGTCTAAAGTGACAAGCTCACCATGTGCATTGCTGTCTCATCGGCTTGGTTCCCAGGTGGTCACTCCCAGCTGGTGGCGCTGTTTGGGGATGTGGTGCAGCCTTGCTGGAGGAAGCGTGTCCCTGGGAAGGGTTTTCAGAGCTCACAGCCTAGTCCCACTGGCAGTTCTTTCTGCTCCTTGTTTGCGGCTGCAGGTGTGGCTTTGAGTTTGCTGCTCCTGCTGCTGCCTGCCATGCTCACCCACTGTAATCAACTCTACCCGCCTGGAGCCACAAGCCCAAATAAACTTTCTCATAACCTGCTCGGGACATGGTATTTCATCATAACAATGGAAAAGTAATGAATACAGTGTGTTATGTTTTACCACAATAAAAGTAGTGGTGATAATAACATCAGTAGAACACTAAGTGGAAGGAAAGTTCATGTATGACAGAGCCAGAAAGAGTACAAGTGTTCTGCACAAGCTGGAAGGCCGCTGGGTTACAGGGTAGCCACAACATCACCTTATACTTATCAAGCATATTGCATTCAGGCCCTTTATCCCTTCATCCTTTTTCTTCAGCAGAGCCCTACAAACCTTTCCTTTCTTACGGTTGGGTGGCCAGCCTAGGGTTACACAGCTTCAGAGCAGTGGGGGTGGGATCTGAATCGAGCCAGTGCTCTTCCTTCTGGGCCTTGCTGTCTCATATTCACACACAAAGTAGATGTTTGCTGGGACGATGGCTCAGTGGATAAGAGCACTGGCTGCTCTTCCAGAGGACCCGAGTTCAATTCCCAGCACCTACATGGCAGCTCACAAGTGTAACTACATTTCCAGGAAATATGATGCTTTTTTCTGGCCTCTGTGGGCACTGCACACACATGGTACACACATACATGTAAGCAAAACACCCATACACATACAATACTAAAACAATATTTAAAATATTAAAAACTACTGGGGGTTTCTTTCAAGTTTCAGGTTTCCATTATAATGAGTTGGGGCAAAGAGAGTAAAAAGCCCATCTTCCTGGATGGCTAACCTGAGCCCACTGAATAGGCATCCGGTCCCCAAGGAAAAGATGTTCTGTTAATAGGAAACTGGAGTCCCTTGAGGTCAGACCAGAGGCAGCAGCAGGTTGGTGCTTGGAGTGGAATGGCTGCATTAGATCCACGGACCACAAATGGCTGTGCTGGCTTAGGAGGCCGCCAGCTGCCAAAGGAGAACACTGGGCAAGCTGCAAGCACAGTGAGAGAGCTACTCAACGCATTTCTCCCCACAGCGCAGTCATCACTTCCCAGGAGAGGAATTTTAAAAACAAAAACGGAAGGAAGAGGCTGGGGCCCAGTGAGGAGTAGAGATGGGAGAGACTCCGAAGTCTATAGCTTCTGTTGCAACCCTGGCCTGCTGTTCTGTGGGGAAGCACAGACCTGGGCAGGCCCGGGACGTCAGTTGTGCCCTCAGAAGGCCCCTGCTGCCATCTTCCGATCTCCAGTGACCTCTCTCCATTATTGAACCTTGCCTTCAGTGGAGAAGGGATCTGAGAACTGACCCTCGGGTCCAACAAGCAACCGGATAACAAAGGCAGCAGGCTGGAGTCAGATGGGCATCTGGGAAATGCTGGCTATTTACCAGAGAGCCTGAGATACCGCTGCTGTTCTCTCCACTGAGGAAATATGGAGGTGTGCTGAGCACAAATTTGCTTTAAAAAGTAGAGCAGCACCCCCTCTCTTTTCCTTTCTTCCCTCCCTCCCTTCCTATAGAGACAGGAGCAGTGTTTGTAAATAGGTAAAGATAAATTATAGTAAGTTCTTCAAGGTTGACAAGACAGGCTTTTAGTAAGCAAGCAGTAAGACCTGACGGATCCTGGACATGCTCCACACAGCATCGGCAGTAGTCCCCGGCCATGGATCTGGAGGCAGGGGTGGGGGTGGGGAGCAGCCAAGGAAGACTGAGCTGTCCTTACTGAGTCCTGGCCTGCCTGGACCTCTGGCTCCAGTTAAGTCTAGTATCCCGGAGACCACAGGCATCTAGGGTGTGTGTGGTGGTCATGTTGTCTGAGCTAAAAGGCTATCGTATATATGAGGCCACTCTCTTCAAAGAGCCCTTGGGACTCTACGGAGACCCCGGCCGGTGGAGGGTTGTTATAAATCTGGGGGGGGGGGCTATTGTTCCACTCCACACTGAGCTTGGCTGTTGCCTGCTTGTTTGAATGGAAGACCTGGCATTACTTTTGGCCCTAATAAATAACACATCTTGATTTTCCAGGCCTTCTTTTTTTTTTTTTTTTTAAGCTATTTTCCCCTCAGCTTTGGGGAAATCCCTCTTACTGTACAAGACACAGTCATTCATCATAAATCAAGAGATCAAGACAGAGTCATTCATAAATCAAGAAGAGATCTAGCAACGGAAGCCTGAGCTCTTGGCTTTGGCTGGCCACCAAATCCAATCCTTCAAACCAGAAGCTGTCTTCAAGCAAGGAGAAGAATCAGAAGCAGCCCTCAGATTTCCTGATCTTTCCCCAGGAAAGTCCTAGTGTATGAGCCTCACACACTACATCCAACTCCTTGAACACTTGTAACACTGTAAAATGCTGAGCCCTCTCCCCATCTGCAAACACAGAGGTGGCCTGCCAGGTGGAGCTTCCGCACTTGGAAGCTGATGCTCACCGTGTGAGCTCCTGGCTCTTCTTGTCTCATGTCATTCCCACGAGATGATATGTTTGGATCTTGAAAAGGTGTCACACCCTCCCCTCTTCATGACTATGAAGAAGTTTTCTCAAACACAGCACAAGGGAAACCTAGAGCGTCCAAGGACACAACGCTGAGCTCGGAATCAAACAGGCCAGCCTTGAACCTTGGCTACTTGGGAAGGTCCCTTGCTCTCTCTGGTCTCCAATGTCTCCATCAATACACAGGGATAGAGTACCAACTTCACAAGTTCTCTAAAACTATGATGTGCAGATAAATTGCCAGGGACCAAGTTAGAACCCGGGTTCCGACCAAAAGGGTCTCAAGTCAGCGGGGGCTCTGCTAACTGCCTCCTGCCAAGGCCACTGGCACATGGAACATCTATAGAGCATCAGGGTATAATGGGCAGGACACTTCTGAGTTGTGAAGACTATGTCTGCTTGAGGTCTGAGTGTTCATCACTGCTTTATCTTAAAACACAAGAAGCCATTCTTTTACAATTCCTCCCAGACTAGTATTAATTTGGATTCTATGAAAATAAGCAAAACCATGACTATTATCTAAAAAATAAAAGAAGCGGGAGAAGACAAGTTGCCAATAACTCAAACACAACACCTGATGTTAAAAAAAAAAAAAAAAGAAAAAAAAGCAAACACACAAATCGACAATAGTGACAACAAAAACCCCAATGCGGTTTAAACCCTTTGGATTAAAACCACGTGAACAGTGCCCTTCCTCAAGACAGCATTGCTTCAAAGTGTTCAGGACAGAAGCCAAGTGCTGACTCCAAGTGTGAACACAGATTTTTGGACCAGAGCACAAAGTTCCTAACATTGGTGCAGCTGGGGAGAAGAGGAGGGAGTAGAAAAGCCAACAGACAGAAGAGGGACGCCAGTGAAAAAGGATGAAAAGGCGCTTTTCTTTCGGGAACGATCCTAGGCTTAGGGGCCACATCCTTGGGAGATAACTCTCCCGAAAGCCCCAAGAAAGCTACGTCTGCTCTTCCCCACAGAACGGCTGCCCACCACCCTGCCCGCCCGGGAACAAATACTCCGCACACCG
This sequence comes from Acomys percivali, assembly GCA_907169655.1. Taxonomy (NCBI): domain Eukaryota; kingdom Metazoa; phylum Chordata; class Mammalia; order Rodentia; family Muridae; genus Acomys; species Acomys percivali. Next base: position 71,467,814 of record OU015752.1, read on the forward strand.
TGCAGAAGGCTCATTGATCTGGAAGCCCTTGAGGACAGAGCCGTATCTCATTACCTCTCGTCTTCCCTGCTTGGCACGGGGCCCTGGCCTGTAATGGGCAGCCAGAGATGACAGTGATTGAGTGCGGGACAGGAAGGACATCGAAGGAAAAGTGTGTCAGCCTCTCGTCAGGGCTTCTTAGAGAGATTCATTCATTCACTTAAGCAGACACATTTTTCAAGTGTGAGCTCTTAGCCCTGGTGAACAGTTTTTAGTGTATTTTAGTGTGAAAAACACTTCAAAGTTCCTTGAAGTCAAGATGACAAACTTTAATGACATATAATACGTATCAATTTTTAGCATTTTTTTCCCAATGTGCTTTTGTATTTTCACTGTAAGCTGGTGTCACAGCTATTCTTAAGTGTCAACTTGACTATGTCTGGAATTAACTAAAACCCGAGTGGCTAGCTATACCTGTGAGGATTTTTTTTTTTCCTTAATGAAATCATTTGAAATAGGAAGGCTCACTTCTAATCTGGATCTTTGAGGTGGGAAGATGCACCTTTACCTGGGCCACCACATCTTCTGTCGGCTGCCTACGGAAAGGGCACGCAGAAGAAAGACCTCTTTCTCTTTGCTTGATTGCTCTTGCCTTCACTGGCAAGCCAGTTCCTTTGCTAGTATCAGAGCCCACTTCTTTGGGATTCCAGCATACGCTGAGACTAGCTGAGACCAGCCACAGAGACTGAACAACCACAGGATTCTTAGACTTTCCCTTGGTAGAGAGACATTGTTGGATTAGCTGGGCCACAGCCACCTGTAAGTCTCTTCTCCCTCTCCCTCTCCCTCTCCCTCTCCCTCTCCCTCTCCCTCTCCCCCCCCCCCCCTCCCTCTCCCTCCCCCCCTCCCTCTCCCTCTCTCTCTCTCTCTCTCTCTCTCTCTCTCTCTCTCTCACATATATGTACTTATATATGATCATATCAGTTTATCATATATATATACATATATGTATATGTATGTATATATATGATTCTATCAGCTCTGTTCCTTTAGAAAACCCTGACTAATATAATTGGATATATAATTTTATTATTTTCAAACCAAGAACCCAGGTCTAGGAAAAAAGATATTAAGTGATGTAAGGTAGAGTCCCAAATTGTAGTTAAATAAGAGCCACTTGCACTACTTGTCAAGGATACTGATTCTTGGCCTGGAGAGACGCCTCAGCCATTAAGTGTGCTTACCACTCTTGCAGAGGACCTGGGTTTGGTTCATAGCAGTCATCTTTGGCAGCTTACATGGGTCACTACTGCAGTTTCAGGGGATTTGACACCCTTTTCTGGCCTCTTCAAGCACTTGCACACATGTGGTGCACATAAACCCATGCAGACAATACACATACATCTAAATATAAATAAATATTTGAAAGACCAATTCCTGGCCTTCGCCTTCAGAGGTTCTGACTAAGCAGGTACTCAGTGACCTTCTTGGTGACTTCAAGGCAGATGGGCAACAGTCCCAGGCAAGGTCTGCAGTGACTGAAGCCCAGCCCAGTGCTCCCCCAGGCTGAGTACCAGTTACTCTCGGGCTCAGCATGGCGAGTGGGTCATCTGAGGTCTCTGGTTCTAGGTCATGGCATAGAGTCACATACACAACACCTTCATAAGGCCTGAAGTAGAGACAGTTGGGTAATTATGGCAATTCGCAGACCCTGTGCATAAAACTATGATGGCAGAATAGTGGCTGGTAAATGGGGTCACATTCAGGGGTCCTAAGACCTGGAATGTCAGCTTCCAGAGAGTGACTGGGTACTCTTCACAGACTAAGTGGTGAGGTACCCCAGTGCGGGAGTGACTGGAGGTGTCTACTATGCTCGTTTTGGATCTTAAACCCTTCTTCTCCACTTGGAGAAAGTTCAGCAAATGGGGGACAGTGGGAGAACCCAGTAAGGAACGGTTACAGAGACAGTATGAGTGGATCTCACTTCCTGTCTTCCTTCCCCATCCAAACCCTGCTGCCTCAATGCCCCCCCCATGTTCTTACCCACCAGCCCCTGCTTCTCCCCTATTGGCTACAGCCTAATGACCTTAAACCCTTCCTTCAATCCACCTTCTCAAGAAAGCCTCAGTCACCCTCCTGCTGTACAGGTATTACCACTGTGCTGGTTTGAACAGGAACAGAGCCAATAGGCTCATATGTTTGAATGCTTGGTCATTAGGATGCACCACTTGATAGGGATTAGGAGGTGTGGCCTTGTTGGGGAGGTGGGGCCTTGTTGGGGAGGGGGGGCCTTGTTGGGGAAGGTGTGGCCTTGTTGGGGGAGGCGTGGCCTTGTTGGGGAGGTGGGGCCTTGTTGGGGGAGGTGGGGCCTTGTTACAGGAGGTGTGTCTCGGGGATAGGCTTTGGGGCTTCACATGCTCAAGGCAGGCCTAATGTCTCACTCTCTTGCCGCTGCCTTCAGATCTCAGCTACCAGGCCTAACCAGGCCACGCTCCCTTCCATGAGAAGAATGGACAAAACCTCTGAACTGCAATCAAGCCTCAATGAAATGCTTTCTTGTATAAGAATCTCTGTGGTCATGTGTCTCTTAGCAGCCATGGAACACTGATGGCGACAATCACGGAATGTGTACACACGGCTAGGTCTAAGGCCAGGGAGATTTGGTTCCAGCCCAGGCTCTAGCACTAGCTGTTTGACCCCGGGTCAGCAATTTCTCCTCTGGAACTCGGTATTATTATCTAGAGCTGGACCAAATACATCTCAAGTCTTTTCCAAACCCAGGGTTTTATACTGCAGTCTGCTTAAAAACTATTAGTGGCCCTGTACTGCCTATAGCACATGTACATCCTGCACTCAGGTCTAAGCAGGAAAGCCTGGGCGACAACCTGGCCCCCTTTGCTGGAGCACCAGTCACTGTGGTGGGACTGAAGCTGCCCTGTGTACATAGCAGGCCCGAGGCTTCTGCTTCTTCGTCGCTTGTCACCGACTCCACCTACTTGAAGGTTTATCATCAGTGCATTATTATTCAAAGGCCCAATCACACAAAATCCTTGCGTTTTCTTTTCCTGGCCATAACCTGAAAGCATTCTCTTTCTATGTGAGAATCCATAAGGATTCCTCCTAGCTGAAACCACAATGCCTCTGGTCCTGGACCACACTATCCGTAGAGGGCAGGGCCGGCATGTATCTCCACAGAGTCCCATCCAGACAAAAGTGTGGCCAGTAGTGCTCGAACAATGTCAGAAAGAGGCTGATCCTATTGTAGTTCGGTCCCGGGTTTCCGTGGCAGATACAGCAGAAAGGGTCACATGCTGAACAACCAGTCCCAAGCAAGCACTGGACGGAATACTAACTCCTGTCACAGGGAACAGCCCTGAGGATGCTAGCCAAGAAAGGGCCACAGGTTGTGGAGTTACAGCGTGTTCATGAAGACCTGGCATGATTCTTACTGCCGATAAGGAAGGTAGGTGGCCAGCTTGAGAGCTGGGGCATGAGAAAGAAGCAGAGCACACCCCACCCCTCAGTCTGGATTCTGAGTCCCGTAGAGCTGTGGTGGGTGGGAGAGGCCGACTTCCTGTTTGGGTGAACTTGGAAGTGATCTCTTCCTCTGATCACTCCTGGCTGGGACCCGGACCACTGCTCTGTACACCTGGGTCACAGTCAAGGGCATGTACGTTTTATCCCAGGCTAGACCATCAGTTCCGTCTGAGAGGATGTGTCTTGCGCATCTTCCTCCCTTCCCCAGGCTCCCACGCGGAGCCCTCCTCACAGCAGGTGTCAATCAATGGTCTCCAGATAGATGCTCACATTCAGAGCGAACTGACTCAGATTCCAATTAAAATCCCCAGTTGGAATGATAAGATTTAATTCATTTTTTTCCCCTCAAAAAGAACAACCTTGCTGCTTAATACAACCTAATACATTTTCTTCACAACTCTGAGACAGACACGGGTTCTGTTTTTAGAAGGCAGAGCTGAGCTGTGGAGTCGTGCTTGCTTCTGATATTTTATGTGGCTGAGATGGAGGCATTTCAGGAGTGAGTGATAATGTGGTCTGCTGGGTCCAGTTCCGTGTTCCATCCTGGAATATTTAGAGGCGTGGAGGGAGCTGGGTGGCTGCAAGAGCTGAGAACTCAACACAGGCTGTGGGGTCGGCTGGTTGGACAGCTAAGTTCTCTGTGTTTGTTTATGTAACTGATGGCTGAGCGCACCAGCCTGCGTGGGTTCAGGGAGTCGAAAGCTGCAAAAGGCGATCACAACTGCTACTGAGTTCAAAGACTCATCGCTACCTCCGGAGCCCTCGGGCCAGGGCATTTATCTCACAGGAGCTGGGCTGACTGCTTCTTTTATGCAGACATTCCGCTTCCCTAAGATCCAAGGACTGTTAGATTTCCTGTCTTGGTATCGACCCCTGCAAATTCATACAAACATTCCCAGTTTAGAAACACGTTCCTACACACTTCCACCTTTGCGCCACGGGGTCACCCCTTCCCCAGCAGCAGGCAGGGGTCCTGAGCCTCCCCACCGTTCCAGTTTCCCACTGGGTCTTACATGACATAGGCAATGCAGAGTTACAGCTAATGAAGCAATTCAAGGAAGAAAGTGGCCTTGGAGCTCTTTAAAGCAGATTCGCAGACTCCTGTTCTTTTGGGAATGCCAAATGGGCCTCATCTCCTGCCAATTCTACTTCTGACTGGAAGTGGCTACCTGGAGTGCTGTGTGGAGGATGTTTCTGTGGCTGCATCCAGATTCGGTGGAGGGGGGTGGGGGATGGGGAGGCTGCTTAGTGTTCTGTGGCAGCAACTGTGTTTCCATCAACTAGACACTGACTGTAGGATGCTGCTTAGTGTCTGGGTTAAGGCCAACACCTTCAACACGCCATGCCAAGTCCCTCACTGGGCAGTCAACACTCCCATGCGCCAGCCTAAATCTGCTCTGCAACGAGCCAGATTGCAACACTTCCCAAGATGCACATATCGAAGGTCTGATCCTCAACATGGGGTGCCAGGGCTAGGGGAGGTAGAGCCTTTAAGACCTAATAGACCTAATAGAAAGAAGCTAGGTCCCTGGTGGGAGGTCGTTGAAGAGAAACAGCGGGACCCTGTCACTTCTCTCTCTGTCTCTCTCTCTGTCTCTCTGTCTCTCTCTCTCTCTCTCTGCTTCCCTGCTGTAATGTGCTACAAGCCCAAACCAACAGGCCCAACTAATAAGGCACTGCAACCTTTGAACTGTGAGTCAAAGCAAACCCTTATAAGCTGATTGCATCAGGTATTTTGTCACAGTGACAGAAAGCTGACCGATGACATCCCAGCGCATAACCTATCTCCAAGCCACATGGAGGTGGTAAAGCCTCTCCCTGCTCTCTTCCCGAGAGGCTCTCACTGTGTAGGTCTTACACTGGCCAGGACTCGCTATGTATCCAAGCCTAGATTCAAGCTCACCGTCTCATACCTCAGCCTCTGAGGTTCTGAGATCCCAGACATAATGCCACTAGGACCTGGCTCTATTTCTCTTGGACACATTTCTTTTCCTGGGACTCGGAGCCTCTGCAAATGCTATTGCCTTTTCTAGGATGTTCCCTGAAATTTCCCTGAATAGTAGGAAAAGTTAAGCCTGTCTTTTGAGCTCCCACCTCCCTACCCTTTGCCCCCAGATTCACCTTGAAGGAACCAGCCCCCCTTAAGGACCCCCATTAAGGCCAACATCTGGGAACATGTAAAAGTCGGCCTACTCAGTCCTCCCTTAAAGACCCCCATTAAGGCCAACACATGCAAATTTCTAGAGGGTCCTGCTTGAATCAAGGACAGACAGATATCAGATCACTGTGTGTGTGTGGCAGGGACAGGAAAAACCTTGAAGAGTCTAACTTGACTCAAGGTCTCAGTCTGTGCTCAGGGTCCAGCTGGACTCAAGGACAACCAGCTGTGTTTACAATTTCCACTACTCCTCCCCAACTAAAAGAGTTCCTAAACGGCCCCTGTGACTGCTTCAACCAATCTTTCCCATAGGTCAGCTTGCCCCTCCACCCATTACCAACCACAAAACGCCAAGACTTGTCACTTCCTGCTTGCAGCTTTTCTGCCCAAATGCCAACCAATCACATACTGTAAAACTCATTTCTTTGTCCAAAACCTATAAAAGGTCTGTGCCTCTGCTTCTCGGGGTCTGCAGCTTGAAAGAGCTGGACAGACCCCATCTCGATGGCTCAATAAATTCCTATTCCTATGCATTTGCATCGACAACAGACGCCGTCTCTTAGTGGGGACTCCGGGAATAGACTAGAGATCTCCCTAGAGGTCTCAGTCTTACAACCTCTGTACATCCGCCCCCTTGTCTTAATACCAGAAGTCCAAAAGAGCAAGACCTGACTGTTCTTCCTGCTGACCCAGGACACCAGGCACAGATGAGGCACTTGCCGAAGCACTGCTGAATGAAGGATCCTTTATAATCCCTCCCCTTTTCACCTGCCCAAACTGTCTCTTAAAGGTGCAAGGACTAGCCTCTATCTATAATAGTCATCTGTCCTGGCCATCTGGTCTACCATCACCACCAGGAGATGCCCTCTCGCTCCTCCTTACTCCCAGTGTTAACTAAAACCTGGGTGTCATGGTGATCTACATTAACTTAGTACTGACTGAATTGAACAGAGTAGATGATGTCATCAAGCCCTGATGGCCTAACTTCAACAATCACCAGTATGTTTGGTTGTCTCTCCACACTGGACCCTGGGTCCAGGCCATTGCCTACTTTCTTCAATAGTGACAGCAGCCATCAACTGGTACCCCAGCATCCTCATTTATATCTCACAATGGAGTCCCCACTTGGCTATCTCACCTATTTAGAATCACATCAGCCTCCCTGTTAATAACCCTCATGTGTCTTCTCATTGATTCTAGAAAAGGACCCATATTCCCATGTCATCCCGGGTCCAGTATATTCTCTGACCTCACCACCATTCTCCCCATGCATGCTGTGGCCAGCCATGGCGTCCCCATCCACACCTGTGGCATTGTCTCAGTGCTGCCTCCTTTATGGCCACAGCCTATCTAACCAAAGGGCTAGCTGGGAGGGAGTACTGAGTAAAGCAAACATTCTCTCTGAATGCCAGATGGATAGACTTTATTTGATATTATTTTTTAGACCTTTGAGGCATATGTGTGCATGTTTGTGTGAATGAGTGGAGGTTAAAGGACAACCTCAGATGTTGGTCCTCCATTCCTACTCTTTTGATATAGGGTCTCTTGCTTGTCACCATAGATGCCGGCCGGCATGTCCCAGGAACTTTCAGGGATTCTCCTGTCTCTGCCTCCCATGTCATCTCAGGGAAACTGGGACTAATTGCTATATGTGCAGCTTTCTGTGGGTTCTGGGGACTCTGAGCTTGGGTCCTCAGGCTTGTGCCACAAGCGCTTCACCCACTGAGCCATCTCCCCTGGCCAAACGGGGGCCGAGGATGGGCTTCCTGTCTTCCCATTACATATTCCCCTTAGTCACTACACAGAAGTCAGCAAGCTTGAGAGCCTGACACCGAAGCCAGACCAGGTCCCAGGTCAAGCCCTTTCCTAAGCGCTGACAAAACAAAAGTAACAAAGTGAGGAACCAGAGTCTTTGCAGGAACCCCCAGGGCTGAGAGGGAGAGTGAGGCTCTTGCTCCAGAGCCCAGCCTTGGGGCAAATGTCAGGGGTGTGACACTCACTCATGGGGGGGGGAGGGGGGGAGGGGGGAGCAGAGGGTGGGGCTGGCTTAGGACCTCTGACAGCACTATGGGGGATTTGAATAGTCTCTGGGAGGGAAGGGGAAGCCTCATAGAGAAAGGTACAGCGAGTGAGGACTTAGCACAAGCTCAGTTATCTAAACGTATTCAGTGGTGTGTGGTAGAAACCTACAGGGGGCTAGAGGAAGGAGGCAGGCCTGGGTCAAGCCCTTCCCATGCCAGGCTGGGACAGTGCACACACAATGTTCCACTCAGTTCTTAACCGGCACCCTCCCAGGGACGTGGTGCCAGGAGTCAAACTCTGCCATGATGGAAAGCTGGGGCTCAACAGGGACAGTCAGTCACTTTAGTACACTGATGTTCAGGGTGCTTGCTTGTAATAAGGCTCCCCTTGCGGGTTTGCTGTGAGAACACAGTGGTGCACAGTGGGCCATGGTGTAGACCACCTACTGCTGCACCAGCCATGCACGTTACTTTGCCACATGCACTATTAATAACTAGTTTGTGCGAGGTCACATGGTTACTCAATGGTGTTTTTACTGTGTCAGGCTAGAATGTGAGAAACGGTGTTGCCAACGATCAGGCACACAGCTGCACCCTGCACTGCCATGTGAACAGAGGGGCTGGGAAACCCCGCCATATGGAGCCTGCAGGGATGCTGGGCAGAGACAGTAACTAGTAAACGAGAAATCTGAATTGCATTGGTAGATATGCCCTGGATAGCTGTTGTGAACACTCTGAACAGGAACAAATATCTTCAGGTTGGCTTGATTCAAGTGTGCTAGGTGGTGACATATGGGCTTGGAGCCTTGCTTGGAGTGTCAACGATTTTGCAAGCGGCAAGCAGCCTCCAGTTTTCAAGGACTGAGCCAGCGTGGACCTCCTAAAAATTGTGCTTCAGGAAAACCAATTCCTCAGATCAGCTTTGGGAGAGAGCTGGTACAGGAGAGAGGGGCACAGACTGAGTTACTCTGGAGATCGGATTGCAGACATGGTGCCATCGGCACCTGAAAGGATTCCCTCTTTGGAAGCCAAGCCAGGTGGGCTCTGTGCTAAAAGAGTGTCAGGCCTCATGGAGAAACAGGACAGAGTGTCCTACCCATCCAGGCTGCCAGGGAGTTGACGCATGCCTTGCATTTGTGCTCTTGGGAGCCACGAATGTTCTTCCTCAGAGCATGTGACCTCATCCACATACGCTTCATAGAGCTGCCAGCTGCTCATGGCCCCATGGGTTTCTTCCCTCCTTGCATTCTGGCTGATGGCTGCAGGGCTGAACTCAATTGACCCTCATAAACACACACACACACACACACACACACACACACACACACACACACCTGTGAGGTTGGATAAACTGGGCTTCACAGAGTGGGAGAAGGAGGCTGAGAGAGCACTTTGCTGGTCACAAGATTCAGCCTTGTTCCACTGATGTCAAGGGTTCACTAACCCTTGCTTAAAGTCAACTCGCTTTCAAGATGGAAAGCAGCAAAGCCATGAGGTTAGAGAGGTGACTCAGTCAGTAAAGTGTTTAGCACACAAGCACAAAGACCAGAGTTCAAATCCCTGGCACCCAAGAGGAAAAGAAAAAAGCTTGCTATCACTGTGTGTGCTTACAGTCTCAGCACTGGTTTGCCAGGACAGAAAAAGGAAGCTCCTTAGGGCTTCCTGGATTGTTAGCTAGAATAGGGAGAAATCCTGACTCAGAGTGGAGTCTCAGGTGGAGAGTGACTGAAGAAGACATGTGACGTCAATCTCTGGCCTTCACATTCAGGTACACGCACCTGCAGGCACATATATATATACACACACGCAGGAATACATGCTCACAGACATGTATATATATGCCATGCACACATGCATGTGGATGGACACACACACACACACAAAGCAAAGACAAGAATCTTAGGGGTGTGGTTTTTGGTCCACCATTTTACCTGAAGGTGGAGTCTCTCTGCCCCACCTAACACCTGTCCCCAACAGGAGCCACCGTCTGCTCCAGCTATAAGGAGGTCTGGGCTCCACAGAGTCTAGCTTCCCGAGAGTCAGTATCTTGTGTCAACATCTCCCTTCACAGGCAGGGCCTGTGTGACAGGGACCAGCACTCCACACTCGTATGGCTTGTGAGCCTGGGTTTTCATAAGGCAAATATTTTGGAGTGCATAGCTATTCCTCATAGACACCCACAGATCCTGCTGCGTGGTGCTGGGATGAGTGACCCCACTGCCCACCAGTCCCTGTTGTCCTGACCACTCTGTAGGAGGACAGACAGACACTCTTGACACTTCCCTTTTCCGCACCTACTTACCCAGGACACAGAGAGATAGATGTATGCAGGCAACAGACCAGAAAAGACTGCCTGGGGGGAGGGGGCATGTAGCTACTGTCTAGAAGGACTGTGGAGAAGAGAGGCCTCCAGGGGCCGACTGAGGAGTGGCAGCTGTAGATGCAACCCTTAGCAAACCAGTCTCTACTCAAGGATGCAGCAACTTGATACAACCAAACAACCCAGCATCCTGCAGACTTAATATTCAGAGAAAGGGCAGTCCCCTGCTCAGTTTCTCTAAGATCACATGGCCATGTTGGATGGGTGCAGAGGTATCACTCTCAAGAGGCAGGGGTCTTTTCTGACTTAGCATTGGGCCTTCAACATGCGCACACATTTAATAGCAAGTCTTTCAATTAGGCAATGAATAAAGTACACATATTAAACAGAACTACCTCGCCTATAGATTTGGATGCAACATCTGAATATGCAGAAGTGTGGGAGCTGCTTCCTAAGAGGGAGAACCGCCTGAGGCTGCCCAGACACCTCCCATAGCCCTTCTCCCATGGCGTCCCTTTTCAAATGTCCAGGTGAAGAAAGGGAGCCACAGAGGGTGGAAAGCAAACCAGGAGTCCCCAGACCAACAGAGGCCGACCAGCAGGTCAGACTAGTCAAGGGGACTCTAAGGCCACCATGTCCTGTCACCTATATTTCAATATTTGAAAGCCACCCCCAGTGAAATGTGATCAATTTCCAATCAAAATCTTCCTAATCAAATTTCTGTCACCTCCTATATTTGAAATATTCTTTTTCCCTACTCCCTTATGTATGTGGACAGCAAAACTAGGCTCAACGGGTTATTAGAAGGTGGGGGAGGGGGCATGAATTTGGAAGGGATGGATCCCGGAAGAGTATTAGAGAATGCATATGAACAAAAAGCACTGTATGCATGTATGAAGCCCTCAAATAACTAATAAAATATTATATTAAGAAATAATTAATCCAGCTGGCAGCCAGGCCTGTCAATTAGCTGGCTAGGAGCCCACCCCACAGGAAGGCTGGCTTACTGAAGACATGCTAAAGAGTGGAGAGAAACAAGTATGCTCTTAAGGGAGCAATGTACTCCCCTTCCCAGAAGCCCACTGGGCAGCTGCTCATAGAATTCCCTCACACCATTACTGCCAATCCTGCCCACCTGGGTTAGAACTTGGGAAAGTGCAACTTTTTCTTCTTCTAGTTTTTTTCCTTTGGATACTGGTCAAATGCCTAAGCCTGACATTTTGGGCTTTCCCGCTGTCTTTCTGAAGCCCTGCCCCTTGCAGCTACATACACACACACACACACACACACACACACACACACACACACACACACA
>OU015752.1:71479153-71494406 GCA_907169655.1 Acomys percivali
ACACACACACACACACACACACACACACACACACACACACACACACAGCGTCTCCCTTCTGTCCTCCAGCTCCCTCCTCCAGGCAGCTGCTGAGATTTCCAGCTCACCCACTCTGTCGTCTTTCAAATGCTTATAAAATTGTCCTTAAGCTACAAAACCATTTTAACTTAGAAAGTGGCAATCCACAATCCGTCTCCGTCTAGAGCCCTGGGCACAGTCGTTCGTGCTCGCTATTTCTCAAGACTACACCCAAACCGTACTTAGGTCAGGTGCCCAATTATTTGTCTTCAACCACAGGTCTTTCTCACCTCTACTGTTGCCCTCCTAGCCCAGCTCAGCATCCACTCTTACCCACAACAGGGCAAAGCTTTCCTTTTTCTTCCCACACCTGGCCTTGCAAGCATGTTCAGACTCCATGCTGGGAGATCGCCTGCAAATTCTAGATTGAACATAGTCCCCTCTCTACATGTGTCCACCTCTGTTCCACATCTTCCAACTGTCCCCACGAGCTAAGGGTAAAGGGGCCATTGCTTAGCAAGGCCTGGAGGGGCCTGGCATATTCTCCTCCTTGCAGACCCTCCGACCTCCTCATCCTGACAGCACTGAGCTGCCTCTCCCTCAGAGGCCACATCAGTTCAAAGCCTAGAAAGCTGCCCTTCACCTTCCCCCTCCTGGTCCGCCCTCAGCTCAGAGGTCCCTCACACCTCCCTTCCTTAGTGAGCCTCCAAAAGGGCTCCCTCTCCTCTCAGCAGTGCTGGAAAATAGTAGACCCTTTAAGAGGAGGAGCCTAGTGGGAGGAAGTTAGGCCATGCACCACACCTTTGAAGGGACTTTTGGCACCTTGTTCCACATTTCGCTCCCTCTCCCCTCCTCTTCTCCCCCCCCCCCCCCTCTCTCTCTCTCTCTCTCTCTCTCTCTCTCTCTCTCTCTCTCTCTCTCTCTCTCTCTCTCTCTCGCTTGCCATGAGGGGAGCAGCTTTGCTCTTGCATAGTCTCCACACCACGATGTGCTATGCAACACGGAACCCCCAGACCAATGGTGCATGGACTGAAAGCTCTTAATAAACAAGCCAAAATAAACCTTTCCGCTTTAAGTTTATACTGCTTCAGATGTTTTGCTACAGTAACGGAGAGCTGTGTAGCACACCACCGTTGCTGTCATTATCATTATCACGGTAACATTTACTGAGGACTGGCTTAGGACGCATTAGGCACTAGGCCGAGTAGCACACTGGCAGAATCCACTGAATCCTCACAGCATATCACTAGTTAGGCTCCTGCTGAAGAAATACTGAGAGAGGCTGTGCTCACAGGCTGGGGCCAGGATTTGAACCTTGGCAGGGCGCTAGAATCATAGTCTTAGTCACAAACAACTGCTCTACAAAACGAACTGATGATGCCCACGCATGGTGACATCTTAAGATTCCACACACTCGGAGCTTAGGGTGGCTGCTGGCATTACTGTGGTGCGGGAAGCACTGGGAGAGAGGGGCTTCATCACTCGCCAGTTTGCTCAGGACAAATTAGTCTGGCTTCCCGTCTGGGGCTGAAATCGCTTGTTACAGTTTGGAAAAGGAACTCTTATGAAAGCAGTCGGGGGGGGGGGGGGGCAGATCCAACACAGGGCATGCTAAGGGCAACTGTCACAAACCCAATGCACAGATCCCCGACCCGCAAACAAGTGGATCATAATGGCCCGGGGTCTCTTGAGGCAAGCCCAGACATTGCCTAGGCCTGCACGGGAACTGAGCCTGCAGCAATCTCTTGGATTCTTGCTGCTTCTGTTAATCCTGCTGAGCTCAGGGTGGAGTAAGATGGGATCCATCAAGGGGCCTATGCCTCAGCCAGTGAGCCAGGGGCTGACCCTGCACCATCCTGTCACCTGCTGGGTTGTAGCCTGGAGAGAATCTACCCTTTCCAGTCTCCCTCCTACCTTTTCTATCACTCAACATTGAGCAAGGGGGAAAAAAGAGAAGGAGCTAAAATATTTATGTTTTTATTTCAGGTTGGGCATTCTTACAACCACAATTTAGCAAGCCAATCCCAACAGCAAGCATGAACATTGGATGCATAATCCTCATCAAAGGAACTAAAGTTAAACAAGAGATGCAGCCATGGGCTGGGAGGTATCGTGCTGCACAAACACGAGGACCCGTGGAATCCCAGAGCCCACACAGCAGCTCGTGTCTGTAATCCCAGGGTTTCCATGGCTCAGACAATAGAATTCCCAGAAGCTCCTGGGCCAGCTAAACTGGTGAACCAATTGGCCAAAAAGAGAGCCTGTTTCAATCAAAGTGGGCAATGAGGACAGACATCTGAGACTGTTCTATGACTGTCACATGTGCACAGTGTGCATACCCATGCCTGTACACACACACGCACAGGCACACACACACATACACTCATGCATGCACACGTAACACACTCAAATGTGCACACAAAGATTTAAAGGGAGAGACTACAGAGTAAAAGGGGGAGGTGAGACTTACACCCTGTTTTGCCAGGTCTCCCAATCTGCGCCTGTTCTATTTATGTTTTGGAAGAGATTTATAATGACTGAGCTTTCAGGACAAATTATGACGATTACTTGGATGTGTCTAAGTGGTAGTGAAGTCATGAAAATGCATTTGTCTCCTTCCTTCCATCACCCCTCTGCTGGCTGAGTTCTGCCCAGGTGCCAGGCGCCGGATGCTGGGTGTAGAAGACACACAGGCAGTAAGATGGAACCCCTGCTCTGAGCAGTTTAGGGACTAGGAAGAAAGGCCTCCTAGGAGGGAAAGGGCAAGGGGGGAAAAAAAGAGAGATGAGGGAAAGGGCCCTATGACGCCAGAGCCAGAGGAATCCTTGGAGGACAACCCCAAACCTGGCTGTGTCACCCAGCATCACGGGGGGGGGGGGGGGGGGGATTATCAGAACTGAAATTTCCCAGTCGCCAATTATAATTACCCCAGGTGACTGACTGGCTGGAACTGACTTACAGGCTGGGAACCTAGCTCAGTGAGAGGGCCAAGAGCAGTGGCTAGCAGCAAAGGGGAGTTAGGGATGCAGACTCAGGATCCACCTGCAAGTCTCAGAGATGTAAGGTGTCTTTACTGTTAGGTGCCGTACAGTACGTACGTTCTCACATGACGTTGTATATACATGGATGAGCTGTTCTCAGTGACAATGTGATATGTCTTCCTGAAACTGCTTTTTACAGTAGTAAGGCGTGGAAAACGGGCCACTTTAGATTAAGATTGCACATGGATATACAGAATGGACAAGGGTTTTTATACTCAAGGATGATGTTCTTACCCTCCCTGGCTTCTGAACGTCTTCCTACGGAAACCACTAGAAGCAAGAAAACGCTATGGATTCACCAAAGGGAGTATCTCAGTGTGCCAGTTTCTGGACAGTGGTGGAGAGGACAGAAGAGCAGGGGCTTTGACATCTGCCAAAGCTTTGCAGTAACTCAGCACTTCCTGGTGTGAAGCAGGGCTGTCCCAGGTACCGCAGGAAGATGGGCCTCCTGCTGCAGGCCGTGAGGAGCATCCTCTTGTCTTTTCAGCTTCAGCTTCCAAGCACTGGCTGCAAGTGGGCAGTACGCAAGGTCCAAAAGCACAGGAGGCTCTGAGGACAGCAGGGGGAGGGGGCTAGCCTTCTGCGGGTCCCCCTGTGAGCTCACGGTGGCTTCTTGCCAGCTATCTCCACCCGGGCCTTCTTTCGCGGTTTCCCTGTACGTGTCAATCTACTCATGTTTTAGGAATTTGGTCAGCAAATTCTCCATGCCCTGCTCCAGTTCTCCTCGCCGCTTCATGCCCATCTTTGTGGCAGTCTTGGTACAAGCAATTTCAGCCTCGTTTCACTTCCGGGGTCAGTGATCACAGTCTACCCCATCCTCTTCTTCTGGGCTGCAAGAGGGTCCAGGAGCTTGGCCAGAAGCACAGGCGGGGAGACTCTGGGGAGCTCCCAGAAGTCCCAGGGGCGGGAACTGGAGGAGGTCGTGAAGCAGCTGCCACCACAGGATGTTGTGGGAAAGATTAAGCTTTGTCACAGGTGGAAGCAGTCTTGGCGGGCTTTACCCTTGGGGCACCCCATGAATACCTTGTGATAGACTGAGTGGAGCCATCCTGGGCCTGGAATTCAGGAAGCAGACCTGGGAACCCCACCTGGGCTATTGTTTCCCTAATGGACCCTCAACAGGAGAAGGAGACCGCCCTTCCCATGTGACTCAGGCAGGTGGGGAAGAGAAAAACAACAGATTCAGCCGGGGGGCGGGGTTTGGGTTAGGAGCGCGTGTGGAGAAAGCGAACAGGCTGGACTATCACGCGGGCCAGAGAGACACCTAAGGACTCATCCCGTGGAACGGATACCGGAAGGTTCACTCTTTTGTCCCTTTAACCTTTTTTCCTTCTTGTGTAAGCTAGTTGGGTTGTATAATAAAGTTTAATTGTTAAGAAACAGAGCCAACATCTGGCGCCCGACGTGGGGCCCGATGGGTTCCACAGTTTCTAATGGTATGGGGGAAGATTCAGTATTTGACGGTATAGAAATGCTGTTTCAGGGTATCAGCAAAGTCACAACTGCTGTTGCAAAACTCTTTCCTGCCTTATACTTAGAGGGAATTCTCTGTTTTATCATTGTCTTTTTATTACAATATTTCATGCTTAGAAGGATTAGAAGAAAGGCTAATGACATAAAAAAGCTGGAAGGATCAGTAAGTTCTATCCTCTTGGAAAAGATTGCAGATTTGACTGGACAGATGGAAAGGCTGAGGAAAGAAAATGAAGGGATGGGAAAGCAGATAGAATTTTTGGTCATTGGGAATAATGAAGGACAGAATATAGAGAGACCGGAAAGCCCGACAAAACCAGAAGAGTTCCCTCCGCAGGGAGTCCCAGGCCGGTGGCCGCCAGCAGTAGCAGCCCGGCCACTGCCCGGCTAGCTCAGTCGGTAGAACATGGGACTCTTAATCTCAGGGTCGTGGGTTCGGGCCCCACGTTGGGCGCCAGATGTTGGCTCTGTTTCTTAACAATTAAACTGTATTATTCAACCCAACTAACTTACACAAGAAGGAAAAAAGGTTAAAGGGACAAAAGAGTGAACCTTCCGGTATCCGTTCCACGGGATGAGTCCTTAGGTGTCTCTCTGGCCCGCGTGATAGTCCAGCCTGTTCGCTTTCTCCACACGCTCTCCCAAACCCCTGGCTGAATCTGTTGTTTTTCTCTTCCCCACCTGCCTGAGTCACATGGGAAGGGCGGTCTCCTTCTCCCGTTGAGGGTCCATTAGGGAAACAATAGCCCAGGTGGGGTTCCCAGGTCTGCTTCCTGAATTCCAGGCCCAGGATGGCTCCACCCAGTCTATCACAAGGTATTCATGGGGTGCCCCAAGGGTAAAGCCCGCCAAGACTGCTTCCACCTGTGACAAAGCGTAATCTTTCCCACAGGATGTACCTTGGTCCTGGATGACCTGGATGCCTACCCTGGCATCACTAAAGCTGGCAAGGCACACCCTCTTGTAGCCTCCCCTTTCCCTTCGTACAGGAACAAATTAGATTGGCCTGCGCCCCTGCGCCCCATCCTGAGCCCGAAACTGGTGGTTTTCATTTTGTTCTCCTTTGCATCCTGTGCAAATGAGCAAGACTGGCAGTGTGGCTCAATGAGGGATGCTTATAACTTGGAACTTTAGGCTGTGAAGCCTTACAGCTACAAGAAATCGCCATTCTCCTCCTCCTCCTCCTCCTCCGTCCTCATTGGATGATAAGTAAACCAAAGTTCAGAGAGGGACAAAGATTCTGTGGGGGGATGAAAATGGTCTTGTTAATGACATACCTAGCATAGTTTCAAATGTGTTTGTTGAATGAATGAATGAATGAATATGGTTCCTCCAAGGTCACCCAGGCTGGGATTCAGAAATGTCATCAGTCCTTGCCTGGAGAAGGGGAGATGGTGGGAGGGGCTGCATCAACTCCTGCAGGGGGATGTGCTCTCTATCAGAAGTGCCAGAATACAGCCGGGAACAAAGTCTCAAGGCTGACGGTGCTTGCAGCCGCTGGTCGGGGAGTGGGCTTCGCTCGGAGTCCTCTGTGCTGCGTGTACTGAATCACGGTAGTAAATTACTACACTCTGTCTGTAAGCCCACGTCAGTCCGTGCATCGTCAAGTACCCAGCCATCTGTCACGGAGCTGCAGGGCATGTGGGAAAGGCTGAGTTGGACAGACGATGTCACACATTGCGGGTCTAGAGGAATAGTGTGGGTCGGCTTGGGTTTGGTTCCCAGGGGCCTCCCTGATCAGGTAGCACCCAAGGGAGGGTCCTGGGCACCCTGCGAGTCCTGACTTTGGTAAGTCCATGTAGAGAAAGCCAGCTTTCTACTGTTTACTGAACAGAAAGAGTCAGAGGCATGGCACTCGCTGACAGAAATGACCCCAGCATGGGATGATGGACTAGCCATGTAGCCATGGTACTGGAGTCTCACGCTGGACTCCATTCTGGCTCGACTGTGCAATTCTCATGTAGCCTTGAGCAATCTCTCAGGTTCCTCGGAAGCCCAACACGTCGTAACCCTCAGAGCAACTGCAGGGATGAGATAATCCTATCAAACTACAACAGTGGCTGGCGTGCAGCAGGTGGGCAACATGCTATCCCACAGGCAAAATGTTTGCTGAGAGGGAATCTTGGTGGTACACAGGGTCTCTTAGACAAACCCTTTGTGTCTTAGGTACATGTGTGCTGTGCCCCAGGAGTCCCACCCTGTTGATGACAGAGGCGGTCATGTGAAGATGTCAGACTTGCCTTCCTCACCTCCACTCCTCTGCCTGCGTGAGAAGCGAGAAAGTGTCCTGCTGAGAGGGGAGGCTGCTCATCTCTCAGGCAGCACCACTGCAGCCCCTGACCTACTTTCTTACTAAAAATAGCCCCTTCTTAGGTCACCGCTGCCAATTGAATTCCACTGCTTCACTGCACCCTGGAAGCAGGTGGGTGGGCACCGTGGCACATTTGGAGAGCTGGAGCCTCCATTTGATGGGGCACTGCTGCCCACCAAGTGCGCTGATCCGTCACACCTGGACGGAGGGCAAGGGCATGTTTGCACACAGCTAAGGTGGGTGGCATGCCTTGGGAAAGTCACAACTTTTCTTTATATATATATCTATCTCAGATGGAGATAATAAAAGTAACCTCCAAGTGTTGCTTTGCAGATAAAAATTGCTGTATAAGGCACCCTCTGCACAGAACAGGTGCTTAGTAATGATGCTAGTAGGGCTGTTTACCATCTGGCCTGCTGTGCAACAAGACCAGCCTGCTGGAGCTTCTTACAGGTGAGCTACCAAGGAACCCATCCGTCCTGACAGGAGAAACGGGGCCGAGATAGGGCTCAGCATAAAGGACTGGCCTTACGTGTGTGAAGTCCTGTGTTCAGTCTCCAGCAGCTGGCTTGAGGAGGAGTAGTGCTCCCTGCACTATGGCCTGTGGCTCTGCCTGCCACTTTCTTCATATGTGGCTTTTGAGTTTGCATTTAAAGATCTGACGCTGGTCCTCAGAAGTGTGGTGCTTCTTAGTAAGTACTCAAATGGCTCAAGGTGATGGTCCCTGTTTATCTAAACATGCATTCTGGCCATTCATGTAGCTCTCACTTTTACTAATTAAAATGAATTGGTAATTAATTAATTTTACCACATGTGGTAGCACCTGCCTACAATCGCAGCACCCAGGAGACAGAGGTAGGAGGATTGCCACAAAGTTCAAGCCAGCCTTGCCTATATAATGAGCTCTACACCAGCATGACATAGTGAGGGTTTGTCAACAGCAACAACACACACACAGACTACACACTACACACTACAAAATCAAACCACAGTAGTACCGGAGGTGGAACTCGGGACTTCTGACACGCTGGACCCTAGCCCAGCTTTTTCCAAATTAAGAGCCTCCCTTAGGAGGGACTATGAGGATAGGAGTTAAATAAATTAAAGTAAGTAAATATCTTCAAAGCTCCTGGCAGTGGCGACAGAGGTTTTCCAAAGCAGGCCCACAGGCTCGCAGATGAGGAGGTAAGGCACAGAGAGGCAACGTGACTATCCAAGTCACACTGCTGAACACGGGTGAGAAGAGATGGGTCCTCTCCTTCTGCAGTAGGATCAGCGAATGCACTGATCACTTTAAACAATAGTGTGTTAGGTGAGCAACAGTCTTGGGTAACACACCCCCAATTACATGAACACAGCACACCACCTGAAGGTGTCCAATCTCATCTGAAATACCACCTGGCCTCACGTTCAAATCCTGGGGATGTCTTCAGAAGATCGCCCTACATGATCTCAAACGCATCTCCAGGCCACGGGTACTCACTGTCAACAAATCCACGCACAGCCCTTAGCCTCTGGCTTTGCAGCACCTCTGGATAAAAACTAAGTTTTACCTACAGGATAAAAGCTCCCTGACTCCTGTTATTAGGGGTGAAGTAAGGGCGCCGTTCTTCTAAAGCTCCCGGAGTGCATCAACTTCAAAGAGATTTCTAGAATTTGATGGGCTCTGGCCAGGCCAGGCCAATCCTTTGTTTTCTATACCGCAGAGGCAGGTGTCCTGGTAGCCTGGGACATGACGAGATGTCATGGGAGATGACAGCGGGAGGTGAGGAGACAATAGCAAGAGCTTCCATGTGTTAAGGACCTTTCAGACCAGGCGCAGTGCTAGCTTCTCTATTAGAACCCCTAAATTAATGTCATTTCAATGATCCCCCCGACATCTTTTTCTAGGTGGTACTGGAGACTGATCCAGAGCCTTGTGTGCACACTGTACCACAGAGCTGGATCCCAGCCGCTAAAATCATCTGAATTTTACAGATAAGAAACCTTAGGACCCAAAAAAGGCTATGCTATCACTAACTGGCAAAAGCAGGATTCAAACCCAAGTATGTCTGTCTTATGACACTGTGTCAGCAAATGCCACTACAGTTCCAGTTCTGATACACAGCCCCAGTGGACACGCATGCTCTCCGCTCCAGCGCCTCGTCATGTGTGATGTGCAGATAACTGTCCTGCCCGTCAGGCTCAGCGTGCTGAGCGCCGTTGCCATGGTGAAGCAGTATAACACCTGCGGAAGACCCAGACAGATGTGCAGATGTTAGGAGAGCCCTGCACCTCACACCTGGCAGCTGAACACCTCACCGAGGTCCTCTGCCATCTAAGGAGAGTTTAATTGCACTCCTGGACTGTGCAGCTTCTTTCAGCAGCAGGAAGTGAGTGGCTGCAATGCGTTTCCTACTGACTTTCAGAGAAGAGTGGAAAGAAGAGGTTTTATACTCCGAGTAAATCCATTAACCAAAATACTGCACTCCGGGAGCACCCTGGGGAGTCACGGTTCCTCAGAATGTTTTCTGCCCTATCACTCAGATGCCTGGCTTGTACTCACAGTCCCACCCACCTTTCCCTGGAAGGCAGCTTTTGGAAAAGCAAGATTTAGCAGAAAGGGTGTTGGGTCTTGGATTCTCTCATTAAGGGGTTAGTTCAAATGGGTTGAGATAATTTATTCTAGCTTCTGAAGTGTTTGGTGAAGTATCAAGACACCTGGGCTGTGGCTCCACAATTCTGCTCACTGGTTGTGTAACAGTGGACAAGACGCCCAGCCTCAGTTGCTGTCCTTTTATATAAAGCAGCCCAGCCTGAGTGATGTGTGGTTAGTCTCCTGAGCTAGCATTTCCTCTACTCTACAGCCAACATCACGATCACTGAGTAGTGACTGTGTGCGGCCTGTGCCGGGGGCTTTACCACCCTCTTGTCCTCACAGCCCTCTGCGAGGCACTATCGGCTCCATCGATAGTCGGGGAACTGCATCCACAGGAACCAGAGAGCTGTTGCGCTTTCAAGTTAGCTGTCCTAGTTAGGGTTACTAGTGCTGTCATGAGACACCGTGACCGAAAAGCAAGCTGGGGAGGACAGGGTTTATTTGGCTTACACTTCTAGGTCACTGTCATCATCCAAGATGTGGGGACAGGAACTCAAACAAGGCAGGACCCTGGAGGCAGGAGTTGAGGAAGAGGCCATGGAGGGGTGCTACTTAGTGGCTTGCTCAGCCTGCTTTTTTATAGAACCCAGGATCACCAGCCCAGGGAGGGCAGCACCCACAATGCTGCCCCCATTAATCACTAATCAAGAAAATAACTTATAGCCCTGGCTACAGTTGTATCTTCCGGAGGCATTTTCTTAATTGAGGTTCTCTCCTCTCAGATAACTTTAGCATGTGTCCAGTTGACATAAAACTAGCGGATACATTAAGATTCAAAACTCTGGAGCCGGGAGTGGTGGCGCATGCCTTTAATCCCAGTGCTCGGGAGGCAGAGGCAGGCGGATCTCTGAGTTCAAGGCCAGCCTGGTCTACAAAGCGAATCCAGGACAGCCAGGGCTGTTAAACAGAGAAACCCTATCTCAAAACTCCAACCACCCCCCGCCCCCAAAAGATTCAAAACTCAGGTCTTGACTGGAAACCTATGCATCCGATCACCAACCACATTCCAGAGAGCTGTTGAGAGGAAGAAATGAGGAGCCATTACTCTCAGATACCTCCTGGGTGGTTGGCAGTGTGTGTCCATCTTCTCCAAGACATGGCTTCTTATACTATGGGCCAGATAACTAAATGTGGGGATTACAAAAATTTGGCAACAGTAAAAAGTTTATGAGCACACTTAATTCAAAATCAAACACATAATGCATATGAGGTGTTTCTGCCAGTGTGCCCCTGTGTTGCGTCGTGTGACTTCATGGCCTCCTCAGTTATGCACACACTCTATACCGTGCATGCCGTCACAACACCCAGCAACAACGGATAAGCCACCACTTCAGCTTAGATAAGATTTTATAAACTGTAGTGTATTCACTGCTCACACCAAGTACTCTGCTCTTACAGAAAGGTAATGGTTTCTTTCTAATATTTTCCTAGTCTTGGTTCTCAGTAGGTAAGCATAAAATTAGTATATTTTTGGATTTTAGTATGTTAGAAAGTTGGATTTTTTAAAAACTGCCATTTGAGTTGCAGGTTTGAGTTTCTTTCTTTGTTTTTTTAAGTTAAAGGAATTTAGGCTTGGAATTGGGACAGGATTTTTAAATAATGTCTGAAATGGCCCTGGACATGCTTCTGCTATTTTGTTTTATGTATTTATGTGAAGTGGCATTCTCAACATTTGTCGTTATAAGATAAAAACATGGGCCGACTCTGAAATAACACTGCAGATGCTCTATGCCATGCAGTACGAAGACTCAACCGAGACGTGATTCTTCTCATAGAAATATACAAGCTGGCCTGTCCCATTAGTATGCCATTTAGCTTACATAGTTAATAAATATAAAATAGCCTATGTACCAAAGAGCTTTTTAAAGTTTCTTCATGTCTATCAATAAATGTTTGGTACTGCTTTATATACTTAGATGCAGGAGGACCATAAAAACATCTCAGGGGCAAAGAGGGTCACTACAGAAACCGTCTCAGCAGCTTCATCCAGGATCCAAGAGTATAGAGGCGCTGCAGAGTTCATGCTCCCAAGGGCGCAGTGTAGCCACAGGGGTCCTGTGTGAGCACATGATTCTTGAGAACAGAGAGGAGAGTCTTATGTGATGAAGTAACTCTTAACTGAGGTGGCCCTCAGATTTGTGAAGTCAGCCATACTGTGAATGGAGGCAGGGTTCTGGGCGGAAGTCCTCCCCAGTCTTAACAGACGAGAGCTGAAGGTGCTTTGTCAGTTAGATACTGCTGGAGGAAAGTGTCCTGTCACATCTGCGAGGAGCACAGACTTCCTCAGAGCTGATGGCGTCCATCCGAGGTGACTGCCAAGAGTGCCCTGTCACATCTGCGGGGAGCACAGACCTCCTCGGAGCTGATGGTGTCGTCTGGGGTGACTGCCAGACACTAGTGGGAAGAGGAAGTGATGGGAGAACAGGGCCTTGTGTCGTCAGAGAGGCTGGATGACCTCACAGCCCTCGCTTCCACAGGAAGCAGGAAGGGCTGGATGCAAAATGGAGCTATGACTCCAAATGTGCACAGAGTCCCTGCTTCCGTACCCAGGACCAAGCTGTTGCACCTCTCACCGCATCTCCCTACCCAAGGTGCTCAGTCCCACAGCCGGAAGCCACAAGAAGGTGACCACTGTGGGATCTGGGAAACAGGAGAGGGCTCAGTGGAGAAAGTGCTCGCTTGCAGGCACGCGGACCAGAGTGTGGACCCCCGGAGCCCATGCTAATGCCAGGCGGGCACGGCAGCGCTCCTGTAACCCCAGTGCTTGGAAGGTGGCTCAGAGCAAGCCAGCTAACTAGAAGACCCTATGGGTGAGCCCTGGGTTTAGACTCTGTGTCACAGAATGAAGTAGAGAGTGACAACTTCAGGCCTCCCTGTGCATCACCACACATGTGCAAAAAACACATACATGCACATGCACACTCTCCGAGTTTCCTTTCTGTAGCTGGGACAAACCACTCTGGCCAGAAGAAACATACAGGAAGAAAGGCTTATATTTACATTTGGTTTATACTTCCAGGTCACGGTCTACCATTGTGGAAAGGAAAGGTGGGGACACAAGCTTGAAGCAGAGGCCATGGAAGGCTTGTGGGTCAGTGGAGCCGTGGCCACAGTGACTAAGTCCTCTTTCCCCACTTTGCGTCATCACTCACCTACGTAATTGGCAGCCTGGGTCAGTTGGCTGCTGTAGCCTCTGCCTTTGCTCTAAAACTCTGGCTATAGATATATCAGAGGAAGAACAGCATGCGGCCTTGAACCCTGGGCTCGGGATTCAGAACATTTCTCCAATCCTTTGGTAGCCACTAATTGTCTGACAACTAATTATGCAGCTGGGGGCAAGGCGCTCGCTCCATCTCCCTGCCGTGTCCTTCATTTACAAGTAGACCAGCATAGGTAACGACCCCTGCCTTATGTGACTGCAGCAATAATTCAATTAAAAATTCAAATGGCAAAAAAAAAAATCCTATTCGTGTGGTGCCTGGCATGAAGGCAAACACATATATTAGCTGGCATTCTTGTTTGTTTGTTTGTTTGTTTGTTTGTTTGGAGTGAGTTTCTCCTGGGGCACTCAGCCCCTATTATCTGCAGACTGGGTGAGAGGAAACCTGGGCTTGGAAAGAGGGAGAGCAGAGCACTTTGTCCTGAAGCAGTGAGCCGCTACAAACAGCTGTATATCACGCCTGCACTGTATGTATGTACAAACTAATGACTCCATTTTGGTTTCCCCCCTTAGGAAGAGGCTTTGTATATATGAACTCCTAGTGAGGGCGTCTTGGTACCTATAAAGATGTCTACCAGGAAGGGCTGTGTGATGGTTAGTGTTTTTAGGTTCACAGAGTCTAGACTCACTGAGAGATGGGCCTTTGGGGAATTATGTTGATTGTGCTCACTGAGGTGGGGAGAGCTGCCCACTGTGGGTGGGGCCATTCTCCACTAGGATCTGGACTGTATGACTGGAGAAAGAAAGCTGAGCAGCAGCATGATTCGCCCCTCCTTCTCTCCTTGACTGTGGACGTCATGTGACCAGCCCCTGCTGCTGTGACTTCCCCACCACAAAGGACTGCACTCTTGAACAGTGAGCCAGAATACCGCCCCCACCTCTCTCTCATTGGTTACTTTTGTCAAGATAGTTTATCACAATAACAGTAAAAGTAACCAAAAAGGCTGACTGACTCCTTGCAAAAGATAGCCAGGTAAGCCATGGGCACAGTCCCTGCGGAGGCAAGAATAAAATGGCCATCAGACATGCTGCTCTGACATTATCAAAGGCATCACAATAGCGCACCCTATAGCAGGCCCTCACGGCAGAAACACCACCTGTGTATCCAAGAAGGAAAAAACTGGTGCCGCTACCTTCCTCTGTAGAAAGGCTCTCGACCTTGGTTACGCAGCTAACAGTCTCCACCCCAACCTTGCACCCTGGCACTTGCCTTGGATGGTCCACCGAATTTCACATTCAATTGCATTTAAAAACTTAACGCTTACCACCTTATTTAAAACCTGCCCGCTCCTCTCCGCAGCTGTTCCCTCCTCAATGGGGACACATCTCTCTGATGCACCAGGCAGAAAATGGGCATCGTCCCTCGAATCTGAGCCACTTGACCTGACAAGGTGCCTTTCAGGTCTGTCTCCCCTGCCATCGCCCCCTGCCCCTGTCTCCTCGTCTAATTGGGAGGAAATAGGCCGGTCTCCTTCCATGACTCTGTGTTTCCAACCCCTTCACCACCAGCTTGGCTTTCATGCTGCCCCTAGAATGATCTCCTTAAAGCACAGACCAGGCCGGGTGATGATCGGTGTTGCCAGCATGGTATTGTGCAGATGTGGTTAAAGCAATCGGGAGGCTCCGTGTGAAGGAAACGGATGTAGCCGCTTGGCCTTAAGAGGTGGGATATGACTTTCTCACCTACTCTGGTGCCTCACATTTGACCATGTCCCCTGGAGGGGGAGACCTGGTGGCACTCAGAGGAAGGACAGCAGGTTACAGAGAAGAGACTTGATACCCTATGAGCATATACAGGGGGAGCTAATCCCCCTCAGGAACAGTCATAGGGGAGGAGAATAAGGGGAAAATGGGAGGGAGGGAAGAATGGGAGGATACAAGGGATGGGATAACCATTGAGATATAACAAGAATAAATTAAAAAGAAAAAAAAGAAAAAAAAAAGAGGTGCTTCCCTTAGGAGCAGTGCAGCCTGGCGGTGCAGCTCAGCACCACTGTTTCTTAACAGTATGCCCTTCCTGACAGTGAGCCCCAAGGATGGATTGGGCAGCCCCCACAGCTGTGTAGACCCATCCTCACTCTAAATTCTTTCCCTTACACTGAGTATTTCTATGTCTATGGAACCTTAGCTAATGCATCCTCAGGTCTAAAGAGAAGTCTTCTATTGATGGAGCCACTTAGGTGATAAAAAACCAACAACCAGATCAGGCCAAGCTTTGTCAAAATCTCTCTGCACCGGGGCTACATAGGACAGTGCCCTCCTTCATTTACCTTCTCTTCCTTGTGCCTGACTGTGAAATCTGTATGATAGTGCCCGCCTTACTATTACTATAAACAATCAACTAATAACACATGTAAAGTGGGTAAAAGCAAACATGGACCAGTAACGTCAGCTATCGCTATGTTACTATCACTATGGCTCCGTCACCAAGTAGACCAGGCTTGCTGGTCACAGAGACCCAAGGATCTACCTGTCTCCACCTTCCCAGCTCCCATAATACCGACAGTGTGTGTGTGTGTGTGTGTGTGTGTGTGTGTGTGTGTGTGTGTGTG
>OU015752.1:71494416-71532090 GCA_907169655.1 Acomys percivali
TGTGTGTGTGTGTGTGTGTGTGTGTGTGTGTGTGTGTGTGTGTGTGTTTTAATGTGGGTTCTGAAAATCAAACTGAGGTCCCTGTGCTGTGATGGCAAGCCCCATGAAAACTGTGATATCTTCCTAGCCCCTTTCATTTGCTTTAAACTACATCCAAGTCCTTATAACAACCTAGGGAGATAACATTTAGGGATGTTATATATAATATTTAGGAGAAATATTTAGGAAATAAAAGAAATAAGTGTGTGCTCCCGCAGCACTGGGCTACGGCGGTTGTGGGGAGTGAAGACTGTGACACCTCCAGTGTCTAATGAGCAGAAGACACGGGGAATAAGCCCCAGCAAAGGGCTCCTGGTGCTGTGGCCCAAAGGGTAAGTCAGCTTCTCACTTCAGCCTTCATTTCCTCTCCTGGTGTCTGTTTAAAGTTGCTTGAAGCCCGAGGTTCTACAAACCCAGGCATCTCCTCACAATGAATCTCCTAAGAGCCTGCTGCTCTCCTGTGGAGAGGACGCAGCCTTCTCCTGTGGCCTGAGCTTTTGGCCAGCCTCATGTGGCAACATCCAAAGTTCGGTTTTTGAAGGCACGTGTTGAAGA
Source organism: Acomys percivali (assembly GCA_907169655.1). Lineage (NCBI taxonomy): Eukaryota > Metazoa > Chordata > Mammalia > Rodentia > Muridae > Acomys > Acomys percivali. Next base: position 71,495,011 of record OU015752.1, read on the forward strand.
ATGCCCTGTCTCATATTTTCCTTCTTGTTCTGGGATGCTAGATTTCTGCAAGTCCCTTCGCGGCTCATCTCACTCCCTGGGCACACAGGAATCCTATCAGAGGTGCCGCTGCTTGGGTAAAAACGGTAACTCACAAAATGCTCGGAATCCCTCAGCTCCACCTCTCCTCCACGCTCCCCTCAAGTTTGCTCTTGTTCATGTATGCCCCATTCCCTGAAAGCCTGTTTTCTTCCTCCTACTTCAAGCATCATTTGGGAAGTCTCCCCTAGCCCCAATGTTGGGTGAGGGAGCAAGACTTATGCATAACTACAAGGTGGTCTCCAGAAGTGCTAGTGCCCGCAAGATTTTGGGGATTATCTTACAGGAGTCTCTTAATTTATCCACAAAAAAAGGAGGAGGAAAGTTATCTGGATCCAGTGACCATTTGTCTAGTCCTCAGGTCTCGCCTGACCCTGCCACTGTATGGCTCGGCCTCTTAACGAGTGAATAAATCCAGAAGCAGCCAAATGGGCAAACGGGATGCTGTGGAAGCTCCGCTCAGGCTCCGCTTGAATCGATAGTCATAGCAGCTCCTCCTGGAAGAGCTGTGGTTGCTCCCAGAAGGCACTGGGGACTCCAAGGGGCAAAGGGCAACAGGCACAGCAACCACAGTGTAAGCCCAGGTGTCCCCAGGGAGACAGACACACCCCTACACTTTGCCCAAGGTTGGACTCACTGGCTCACTGGTTGGACTGTGTGGCCACTGTCAAAGCTGCCCAGCTGCTAGACACAACTGGTCCTTGAAGGGCCAAGTGCTGGTGACACACAGCAGGACAGAACCTGCCCTCTGACCTCTAGACAAGGGCTGTCCGTCACAGCAGCTCTGCTGCTGCTTTCTTCTGTCTTGTGCACACTAAAGTGCAGGTGACCCTGCTTGGAAGGCAGACTAACCAAATTTGACCTTTACAAGGGATCACACTCTGTTAGTTGGGATCTGGGCCTCTCTTCAGGTCTTGATTTTCTAGCTGGGAACCTGAGGCAATTCTTATCTACTTTCTATTTCATGAGGTGATGATTAATTGAGCGTTTACACGCCCCCCCCATGGGAGGGGTAATTAAACCCCGGGTTTCATGTATGCTACGCAAAGGGCCCTGTGACTGAGCTACATCCCCAGAACTCAAATGATAACTGACGTGATGATCTATGCAAAGGGCTCAGAGGGGTGCCAACACTTAGCAGAACTTTCGCTCTGTAAAAAAGGGACTGTCCTTTACGCAGTCTGTTTATTTCTTATACTAGTTGGCTTCTGAAGTATTTTGCTTCTCGGCTCCACTCTGTCTGCACAGTAAAGTCAATGTGAGTGAAGACTTGGCCCCATGCAGCGCTAAACTAAACTGTCTTGGTGGTCACCCCTTGTCCCTTAGGCCTGACTCCCATTTTAAGCCCCTCCCTGCCTTGCTCATGTCTGCCCTTAGGCAGAATACTGCTCTCTTTCTTCAGCCATGAAGGACCCACCTCTATCACAGGAATTTCCAAAGCTAACCACATCTTCCTCTCGATTTTTCCTTCTATTCCGCATCCCTGTCCACCCTGAGCTTATTCCCTCACTCACCCAGGCACTATTTACAAGCAAAGCTCATGACAGATTTCATCCAAATCTTTCTCCTTAAATGTGAGCTTTCCAAGACATCCCAACTACCATACTTCTCCACAGTATCCCACAATGCCATGCGTCATGCTATCAGCGACAAGTAAACCAAAGAGAGGGAACAGTTATACTGCCTGGTCGGTATTTAAAAGGCATCTGAGGGGCGTGTGTACACTGCTGAGGTTTATTATGGTGCCACATGTCACAGACACAAGGACAGATGCTGAGAGGTGCAAGTGGCTTCAGGAACCATCTTGTCCAAATGACTAACTACCTGGGGTTACAGAGTCAGCCACTGCAGAGACCAGGGCCCGGCTCTTCACAACAGGAGGATTCGGGTTTACTCCAGGTCTCCACAATGTTTGCATTACGTTCACCTTGGTTATTAGATTCGCTTTCTCAAAGCTCCCGTTGACTTCTCCATCTCTAAGGGCAGAGGGTCACAGCTGCAGCTCCTGCTACCCTAGACAACTCTAAAAGAACCAGAGAAACGTACAAAAACGTCATGGGCACCTTTGTGCTGAAAATCAAAGGGGCCAGCCTGACAGAGTAATTTAGCAAGTACGGGAGCCTGTTCCACAACCCGGCCGTGTCGTTTAAAATGACTCCTGTGGAGGAATATAAACAACCCTTCTTCAGGAAAAACAGCAGAAGAAAACAACAACAACCAAACAACACATTTTCCAGATGTGGAAGATTCAGCCATGTTTCTGGCTCGGTGGAGAGGAGGAAACCGCAGCACCCAAGCCACCAGGTGAAACAGTGAAACAAACCTATCAATTCCGTGGTTGGAGTGAGACAGGGGCAGGGGCAGGGGCAGAGCGCTGAGCACCAGAGCCAACGGAAGCTCTCTCAGCATCCGCTCCGCCTGGCACACAGCCCAGGAAGCCCCTTGAGGAGCAGAGCCAGCCCCTGTCGGAGCAGCACTCGATATCCCCCACCCTAACTCCACCACTGGCGAGCTGGGGAGGTCCCTTCGTTGCTTTGAGCCTTAGGGCTCCTCTGGTAGCAACAGGAGCCAGGAAGCCAGCCAAAGGCTTCGATCAACAGTGCTGAGATAACTGAGCAGCCATCTGGAGAATAATGAAGTTGAATCCACACCTGACATTCTAAACTAGGATAGATTCCAAATGGATCAACGGCTTATATTCTTTTTTTCTTTTTTTTTTTTTTTTAAGAAGAAAATAAAAGGCCCAGGGCCAGAGAGATAACGCAGTCTACAAAGAATGTGAGTTTAATCCTTAGAGCCTGCATGTCTGTCATCCCAGGTTCTGGGAAGTGGAGACAGGCAGACCCCTGGCTCAATGGTCAGCCAGCCGACCCTACTTGGCAAACTCCAGGCTAATGAGAGAAAAAATGTGTATGGTACTTGAGGAGTGACACTGAGGTTGAATTCTAGACTCTCACACATGTACATACATGTGCCCTCATGGCCACCTATGGAGGGCCGCACTGGCTTAAAATCCAGAAGCCATGTTGAAAGGACTGATACATTGAATCCCTGCCAACACAAAGGGTTACATGGCAAAAATCACAAAGGCAAAATAAATAAAAACACCAAAAGCAAAAATGAAATAGAAAAACTCAGGAAATTATATGTGCAGTGATACCATGGAGAAAGGACGGCTCTCCCTTCGCAGACCACTCCTAATAACCAGTTGTCCACTGGGGGGAGGGAGCTATCAGCTGTCTAGGCCGCTCTAACAAAGTGCCCTAGCTGTGACCACTTTTAAGCAGGACTTTACCACTGAAAATCTGGGTGCCAGAGCTACAAGGCCAAAGCTGGCTTTGCATTCAGTGGAAGCTCCTTCTTATATGTGGCACCCGAGGTATGTCCTCATATGGGGAAATGGACAAGCAAGCTCCTTTGGGCCTCTTTTGTAAAGGCATTATTATTTCTTGTGGGACAGCTGTCATGACCTAGTCACCTCTCAAAGATCCCATCTCCCACATCTGAGTGTTCCTGCACATGGCTGTGGGGAGAGTATGGCTGTCTGGGTCCTGTAACACAGGGGCAAGATGCCATGAGAGGAATAGCAGCGACCACCCAAGGATGTCTGGCCTAACCCTGCAGCCTCTTCATATAGGATAGATGACAAAAGAGAACTGAATGAGCAAATGAAGGGAACTGACTGGCTGACATTGCCACAAAGACTGTGCTACGTTACCCAAGTGGGTCCCCTGCAGCATGAGGCTGGATGGAGCTAGGAAGGGAGGAAAGAGTCAGGGTCGGAAGATACCAGAAGAGAAAGCTCCCATCAGCCACTGCTGCCTTTGAACATAAGGGGCAGCAAGTCATGTCTGAACAGGACATGGGCAGTCCATGGGAAGAGGAAAAGGTGACAGATTTATTCTAGAGCAACCGGAAAAGAAAGAAACAGATTGCCATCCTGCCTTTAGCCCAGAGATCCGTTAAGACTTCTGACTTCAGCCTTAAGACGCGCGCACGTGTGTGTGTGTGTGTGTGTGTGTGTGTGTGTGTTTGTTGTTGTTGTTTTAAGTCACTAAACTTGTAGTAACTTATAACAGCAGTGAAGAAACCAATATAGGGATGAAGCAAACCTCCTCTAGGAAGAAGTGTCAGTGGCCTCCATGGGAAGGATGCTGAACCTCACTTACAATAACTAAGATGACAGGAACTAAAAAGGCCACGGTGGGGGGGGGGGGCAGCTGGGGGCGGGGAGCGGTGTGCCCGGGTCATCCTGCAACTAGTGATCCTCTTTGTCTCCGCCATCTGAGTGCTGGGATAGCAGAGTAATCTTTGAGGAGAACAAAATAGGAGGCCTTCCAAAATATCATCATTATCATCATAATAACAATAATAGTAAGAATCATCTCAAAACACACTCATATGTATATACAATCTCTTGAGCTTTAGCTGAGGGGTCTTTGCAGTTCAGTGGGAAAAGACTAAACTTTTTAATAGACAGTTCTGAAGCAGCATTTTTAAAAAATGATTTGAGGTAGATTTTTAGTTATAGATGTAATAGACAAAACAAAATTTCACGTAGAAAACACAGGAAAAAAATGCCATGATCTTGGAGAAGGTCAAATGTCTTACATTGGGTACCAATACCTTAAAGCAGTGAAGAAAAGGCTGATAATCTGCACTTCCCTACAAAGCAGCCTACTGGCAGAGGCAAGTACTTTTCACACCATCAGCTTCAGCATTTTAAAAGAAACATGAATTAAAATCGGTGAGATGCTGCACTAGACACTCATCATAATGGCTGACAGCATGTGGGGAGGACACAGCAGCAATGAAGCGCTCCCAGACTGCTGACGGGGTATCAACTGGTACAACTGCTTTAGAAAATGCTTTCACAGTATTGTGTTAGTTACCCTTACATTGCAATGAAGAGGCTCCATGAGCGAGGTAACATAAAATAAAGTAATTCTGGGACTCGCAGTTCCAGAGGGCGAGTCCCTGGCCATTATGGCAGGGAGCACAGCGGCAGGCAGGCAGGCTGGCATGGCCCTGGACCACTCACTGATGGCTTACATGTTGAGACAACCACCACAAGGCAGACTGAAAGCTAACTAGAATGGGGTGGGATTTTTGAAGCCTCGAAGTCCACACAGTGACATGTCTCCTCCAACAAGGTCACACCTCCTAATCTTTCCTAAAAGGTTCCACCAACTGAAGGACACACATCCAAACCTACAAGACCCTGGGGGTCACTCTCATCGCCACACCACAGGGCCTGTGGCTAAACACACTATCTGCAGATCCTCTTTTAGTCACACATGCAGGGGACACAGCAGCTTCCCTCACAAAATCCCCAAGACAGAAATCCAGATGTCCACCAACAGTCAGCGGATAAATATGACGTGATACAATCACAGAGAGGAATTTTAACCAAGCAACAAAAAAGAGCTGTTGCTGCAAAGAGCATGGATAATTCTTAGAGACACAATGTGTTGGTCAAAAGTCAAACAGCGGGAGGGTGCTCTTTATACAATGTTCAGACAAAAAACATCTTTAGAGACAGAAGAACAGAGTCTCTCCCTTATGGAGTTATAGGCTGGGGTGAGCCCTTTGTGGTGCTGGAAATGCGTTGGATCACACCCTGGGTGGTAGTTTCTTGGATACATGCTTTGGTGAAAAGTCACTAATCCAAGAACTTTGGATTTAAATGTGATACATATGTTCCATAAGTTTAACCAGAGCAGTGACCCAACAAATAATTTAAGAGAAGAGTTTGTTTTGTTCATGATTTCTGAGGCTCCAGTCATTGGAATAAAGCAGCTCGTGTCATGGCAGCCAGGAAGCCAACTGGAGCGGTAAGAGGGAAGTGGGTGGGGCAGGAGCTAAGAACACACTCAAGCCACACCTCCTCCAAGCAGGCCTCACTGCCCACAGACCCATCACCTCCCGAGAGCCTATTCCAAATCTGAACCCATTAATGAACTAAACCACTCATGAGGTCAAAACCCCCGTGGTCTAATTATCCCTGGCGACACCTCACAGACACTCACCCTGAGGCCCTCTCAGATAGGCACAATGCCAGGTGCCTTAGCAATCGCTTGTCTACTTCTCAACCAACCAGACTGACCACCCAGATGACTTGTCACAAATGGCACATTCCTGTGTTAGCATGCGTGTGCGTGCACATACATGTGTGCATGTGCGTGTGTGCTGTGTGCATATGTGTGTGTGTGTATGTGTGTGTGCACCATAACACAGGTGTGGCAGTCAGAGGACAACTTGCAAGCATCAGGTCTCTGGGGCTTAAAGTAAATCGTGGGGATGAAACTCAGGTTGCCAGGCTTGGAGACAAGTTCCTGTATCCACTGAGCCATCTTGCCAGCCCATAAATGTTATGCTTCAAGTTCAAAAGTAACTAACAGGGGTGGAGACGGGGCCGAGTGGTTAAGAGTGCCGTCTGTTTTTGCAGAGGACCTGGCTAGACTCTCAGCACCTACAGTGCAGTTAACAACCTTCTATAACTCCAGTCCCAGAGGAGTCAACACTTTCTCCTGGGCTCCATAGGCACCAGGCATAAATGTATGTTTAGGCAAAACACTGAAACGCATAAAGTTAGAAAGAAAAAAAAAGCCAGGCATGGTGATGCATGCCTTTAAATCCCAGCACTCAGGATGCAGAAGTAGGCAGGCATAACTCTGTAAGTCTCTCCAGAACAGCCAGAGCAATGTAGAGAGACTCTCTCTCAAAACAAGACAAAACGAAAAAAAAATTAATTAAAAGCCACATTGAATATCTATTCACCTGTCACACCAGACTGGCAAAAATCCAAACCTTTACAACCCTCTGTTAGGGACAATGCAAAAAAAAAAAAAAAAGGACACTGTTGTATATTGCTGGTTGGAATGAAAACAAAAAATGCTATCATCCTTACGGAGGCAAATTTTACAATGTATTGCAAAATTTTGTATAATAACTTCACTTCTGGAGATGTCTTCTATAAGTACACTTCCTCACAGTGACATAACGAAGTTCATGGCAGTCTCATCACTAAGCTATGAAGATGAAATGGCGTCATCACAGAAGGCATTTATAGCCTGCCTGTCATACCCCACAGAGGAACATGCAAGCCTGAACACGCCTCAAAGCACTCTGCAAAGCCCCAGAGTTCAAAGGTATCATTGCTAGTGCCATAAAATAAAAATAAAAAAGTAATTTTCCTCTATTACATTTTTTTTTCTCTATTAAATTCTGGCATGGCCCTGCTTGATGGGTGTCAGGCCAAGGTCAAATGCTTCCCATACAACCAGCAAACGCTCATGGGTTCAACAGCTGGAGATCACCAGTGAAATCACGCAGAGACTATCATCTCAATTTGGTACGAGGACTGGCTTTGCTTGGGAAAGTGGGGACCATGCTTCCAGCCAATGTAGACTCCTTTAACAAAGGCTGTCTGGCAAGCCTTGTGCTCCAGAAATACCATCACCAATAATGTCCTTTTTAACCTGGGGAGTATGGAGAAAGGCAGTGTAGCCATCCCTGCCTGCCTGCCTGCCTGTCTCCTCTTCTTTTTGTGTATGTACATGTATGTATGTGTGTATGTGCTCCTCTGTGTGCACATGTGTGAAATTCCCCAGGAGCCAGTCCCCTTGCTTCCCTCCCCTCTCCCCTGCACCCCCCAGTGTCTGTTACTGCCCTGGAGGCCACTGAATAGGCCAGGCTGGCTGGCCACCAAGCACAAGATGTGATAGTTACCGTTGGTTGTCAACTTGATGGAATTTACAAACTCCATGGAGACAAATCTCTGGGTGTGTCTATGAGGGACTATCTAGAGTGGGTTAACTGAGATGGGAACACTCACCCTAAAAGTGGGTGTACCGTTCCCTAGGCGGAGGTCTCAGAGGTAGTGAAGAGGAGAAAATGAGCTGAGCACGTGTGCGTTCGGCGGCCTCCACCCTCTGGCTTTCTGGTTGCCATGCCTTCCTGCCACGATGGACTGCTGTGTCCCTGGAACTGTGAGCTAAAATCAACCCTGCCTCCTTCAAGTTATTTGTCAAGTAGAAAGAAGTGAGGAGTACAAATGGCTGGCCCTTTGCTCACTAGGCTCCCTGTCCTGGCTAGCAAGGGTCTTCCAAGGATTGTGGTCATGTGACCTGGCTCACCTCTTCCAACAGTAGCCTGTCTACAATGGAAGCTATGGAGGGAAATCCTGGGTGTAAAGAAATGAAGAAAAGCTGGGCAGTTGGTGGTGGATGCCTTCAATCCCAGCACTTGGGAGACAGAGGCAGGTTACAATGAGAGTCGAGGATAGTCATGGCTACACAGAGAAACCCTGTCTCGAAAAACAAAAAAAGAAAGAAAGAAAAGAAAAAAGAAAAAGAAATGAAGAAAGAGGATAAATGAGCCAGGTGAATTGAGCACTGGCCCAGGTTGCTGTGATGTGCAGACACAGGGCAGGAACTGGACGTGCCTACGCCACCCAGGAAGAGCCACTTCTGGGGCGGGCATCATGTTGGCGAGGTTACAGACTGGGAGTCCAGCTCAGCAGGGCAGGGTAGCCACAGGAAGCGGGAAGTTGAGTGGGTAACGCAGTGATGATCAAAGGACTCATCTCTCTCCTTAGCTGTCATCTAAGTGCCTGCAGGGCTACATCTAGCAGCCCTTCCCAGGGAGGAACTCACACCACCTGCCATCCTGCCTCACCACAGGGTCCTGGTGGCACATGCCAAGAAAGACTGAATTGGGGAACTAAGAGAAGAACTCACCGAAACTGCCAGAGAAGGGAAGAGAGAAGAAATTGAGATGCAGATAAAGTCACCGCACAGCATGCTTTTCTCTGGAGGAAGCTGAACCGTGGCTGCCAAGAGGCTTGTCCTAGGCTGGATGGGCAGAGCCTGGGTCCCTGCCTGGGAGATAGGTTAACAGAATCCTGACTGAGAATAAATCTGGGTTGGTGCTGTCCCAATGGCTGCTGAGACGTCCAGATCCCAGACAGGGTCAGGATTCATCTTACCTCAGCCTCTGCAGCTACACTCAGATTTCATCCAGGACACTGACGTCCGGTATGAAGGCACATTTTTCTCCAGTCGCTATGGCTCTCAGTGAGCCCCTGGGCATCAGGCCCTTTATAGTCAATTATAATTGCCCCTTTCTATGAGGTCTTAGCAGATAAACATAACAGCTAAAATCGATCTCTTTCCTTTGGGCCAGCTAGGATTCTACTAACAACTGTATAAGGTCAATAACGGAAACAGCCCGTTACTGCCTCGGGCACAGGCCACGGCAGGTGTAAGAGGGTTGTCCTGGAGGCAGGCAGACAGCTCGACCATGTATACTTCTGGGCAACCTGCTTAACCCACGCAATCTCTGCATCTCATTGGTCCACAGTAGGTTAGAACGCATTTACCTTGTGGAGTTGGGTTTACTCCCTAGGACAGAGTAAATCTTCCCCCATCTCATTGCCCTTCTCTGACTCACTTCCCTTTCCAGGCCGTTTGGTCTGGTACACATTGTTAGCCACTAGGGCACCTGCCCATGAGCAACGTCTGGTTTCTTTTTTATCCCCCTCCAGTCTACTTTGGAAGTAGTCCAAGTCTCTCATGTGGGGAGGATTGTACCAGGGACTGGTGCTGGGCTCGGAGTGGACTGCAGGCAGAAGCCCATCTGTTACAGCAACGGCAGTGCGGCTGGGGGAGGAGGCAGCTGAGGGGAGCTGAGGGGAACTGAGGAGCTCTTCTCCATCTTGCCTGGCCTCTCTTGCTGGCCTCCAGCCAGGGCAAACGGGCAGCAGCTTCTCACTTGTGCCTGCAAAGCACGCACTCTGCAGGGTGCCCTCCGGGGACTGCATTACCCCAGAGCACCTCTGACTCTCAGCTGGCAAGCAGGCGGACATCTGAGAGTACTGTGACGGGGTCTACCTCCCCTGACCCTGGGGCGGGGGGTGTCTCTGTTCAACACACTGAGCCACTCCCTGGGCACTAAGGACAAAATGAAAATCATACTTGCGGGGCTGGGGAGGACCTGGGCTCAGACCCCAGCTCCCACATTGGGGGGGCATGTGGGTTCTGATGTCCTCTGACCTCTATGGGCACCTTCATGCACATGGTGTGTATAAACTTATGAAGGTATGCACACATACACATAATAAATGAACAAATAACTTAAAAGACTTGCTTTTTATTATTATTTCATTTCTTTTTAGTGGAGTAGAACAGGCTCTCACTACGTAGCCCTGGTCAGCATGGTAATTGTCTCCACCCTGCAGTGACTGTATTGTCTGAGCCCACCACGTGCACGGATTACAGGTATGTACCTCCACACCCAGCTTAATTATTTATTTGCTCCTATTTATATTTTTATTGTGTATGGTACTAGGGATCAAATCCTAGACTTCGTACATATGAGACACACACTCTACCTCTAAGCTACATCCCATCCCTATCCCACAGCACAATGTCTGGTTTCAAAAGGCTCAAACACTCGTCCAGTCCCCCCCTGCACTGGCTCAGACAGCCTCGCTGAGATAACATGGGACACTTCCCTCTCCCAACAAAGGAACACGGCACTGGAGCAATTCTCTACCACTTTCCACGCCAAAGTAAATCAGAAACGAAGAAATACGTGCCAAGAGGCAACTGTGAACTTTATCTCGCCTAATGCCCACAACAGTCCTGCACTTAGGAACGACTACTCCACTGCACAGATGAGGAGGGGAGTGGGGTTCACGCAGAGATGAGGCCAGTTCGAATCACCGCCACTGTCTGCCCACTGCCTCTGCTCTTTCCAGGCCCCAGGCTGCCTCTGCCGGGCTGCTAGCTTGGCCCTCTCTTGTGGCTGATTTGTGAGCTTCGTGCAAAGGTTGAAGGGATTCAACCTCTCTGTCCACGCTGGTCCCAGGGGAAACTACCTTCTTCCAGTGGTGACAGCAGCAGCGGCAGGGATGCTGTCTCAGATTCTCTCATTAGCTTGTCTTAATTACAGCCAGGCCACAGCAGTCGCGGCATAAAATACCTGCTCCTGCTGCAGAGCAGGCGGGCTGATACATCTTTTAGCTCTTTCTCTGACTCCAGCTCCTCCACTTACCCACTGCGGCTGGCGGCCTCTCCTTGCCGCCCTTGGTCCTCACCCTGGTGCACATGACACTGGGGACCTGCAAACAGTGCCTTGAACCACTTCTGGCCTGGGCAGCTGTGCCGGTCTGGCTCAAGTCAAGAGTGCCTACGGGTCTGCCTGGAGTCAGCTGGTCTCCATGGTGCTGTGCTTCCCTTCCGGAAGCCAGGAGCCCCAGCGAGGACACTGGAACTGGCAAGAGGTGAGTGGTAGGGAGTCCTAAGATGCAGGTGGAAGGAAATGTGACTTCCGGCTTTAAACCGTCGAACTCACAGGTAGGAGAACTGAAGCCTAAGAAAGGCCACCTGTGATTTTACTTTCCATTTTAGTTATGTGCAAATGTGTCTGCACAAGTGAGTGCAGTGTCCATGGAGGCCAGAAGGGGGCATCGTATCACCCAGATCCGGAGTTACAGGTGGATGTCTTGATTGCTGGAACCCAAACTGGAGTCCTCGGCAAAAGCGGCCCATGCTCTATCACATTAACACTGCGTCCTGGGCTGCGTCCTGGGCGTTGTTGTCGACTCTATTTTAATGACGAGGAAAATGAGGCAGAGAGGAGCTAAACACCTTGTCGGAGCTCAGACCAATACAGAAGCCTGCACTGAACTCTGGCGTCTCCTGCTACACTGTAGTCTGTGATGTCCAGCATCTTAAACTGTAGTGACAACCTCATCTGGGGTACAGTGACTCAATGCGCGGGGGGAGGGGGGCGCTTGAAATATCTGGCAGCAGTAAAAAGTTTCTGAACACACAACAGACTACTTCAAAAATCAAGTATGTAATGAAGCCAGGGTGTCAGTGCCCGTGTTGAATCACGTGACTGCACTGCAGCTTTGATTCTGAACTCACAAGGCTGACAAACACCACCCAAAACACCAAGGCACAGACTCCCTGTGACGTCAGTCAGTTTCTGCGAGTAAAGGACTGGCCGCCAAGTCTGTCGACTTGGGCTTTGATTCCTAAAACAAATGCTGGGTGTGCCTACACACATACACACAGCAACAACAATAGCAACAAAATAAAAATTTAAACATCATTAAATGAATTTTGGCTTATGCTTAGGACAGAATTTCTAACACTTTTTTAAAAATGGTCCTAAACATACTGCTGCCCAGTACTCGGTATCTGTGGGCGGTGGTGCTCTCAGTACCGATAGCACCGGATGTGCTCTATGCCCTATAACATCAAACACTCAACCAAGACTTAACTCTGTAAGTGAAAGTAAGCCCCCACACCCATCTCATTAGTGAGCAAGCCTTCTTTGTCCTTTAATAATAAAACATCATGTATACTGAAGAACTGTTTTTAAAATAATTTTCTATGAGCTTTTGCTAGTATGTGTCTGATTTGTTTACATACTTTATACACTTGTATACCTTGAGCTGTGTTGGGTGCAAAGGGGTCACAAGCAGCAAGAGAGAGGAAGCCCCACCCTGCCATACTGTGCAGTTGAGCCTGAGTCAACTAGGGAAAGTAACAGTCAGCTTTCCTGAATGAATTGCTCAAGATGCAATCACGAACTCGTGTTACCCAGGGCCAGCTAAAAGGAAGTCTCAATGAACCAGGTTTGCATCTGATGGAGAGTTCCCTGGTGCAGCAGCATACCAGGTAATGAGGGCTGGGAGCCAAGACCTGTGCTTTCAGGGACAGGGCCAGACCAAGAGGAAAGAACTTTAGAATGGGTTTGTTCAGAGAGCCACAGCGTCCAGCCCAACCCCCAGTTTTTTGTTTTTTGTTTTAAAGATTTGCTTATTTATTATTTATACAGTATTCTGCCTACATATAAGCATACATGCCAGAAGAGGGCACCAGGTCTCATTAGAGATGGTTGTGAGCCACCATGTGGTTGCTGGGAATTGAACTCAGGACCTCTGCAAGAACTGCCAGTGCTCTTAACCTCTGAGCCATCTCTCCAGCCCCAAGCCCCAGTTTTATGTCTCCTCAGCTATCCATGATGCCCACGACCATGAATTATATCTTTAAATGCCGCTTTCTGAGGCAAAAGCTAGCTCAGACACGTTCAAAAGATATTCCCATGATACAGGCTAAAGTGTTCAGAAAACAGACTTGTAAGAAATGTTTTGTCACCAAAAATGTCCCCCAACTCACTCACTCTCTTCTTTCTCTCTTTCCTCTCCCCTCTCACACTACACACACACACACACACACACACACACACACACACACACACACACACACACACACACACGATGAGCTATTGCTATATATCCCAGACTGGCCTGGAACTCAGGTTTAGCTTCTGGGATGCTGGGCACAGATGCACACCACCATGCCTGGCTCCCTTAAGAGTCTTCTCCAACTCTGTTAATTGGATTTCACAATCAACTGTTATCAGTGTAAAAATATTACTTACCAATTACTGCCAAATTGTGTTCCGAGCCACAGGAAATCTGTAAAAGTAAAGAAAATACACGCTATTAGAAAAAAAAATGTATAGCTATCTCACTTAGGATGCTTTGTAATCATAGTTGTTTTATAATGACATGCACATTCATTTTTGGCAAATTTTAAAAAGTCATAGAAAGGAGCATCATACACAAAGGTTAAAATTACAATTATAACATATTCACAGCCACATAAAAAGTCAGTGTGAAAAAACATTGAATCGGAATGCATCAAGATGTTACAGTTGTCTTTAGCCAGTTAGACTACCAATGATTTTTCTTTCTGCTTTTTAGTTTTTGAAGCTTTCTCCTTTTTCACCTAACATTTTTATCTTTAAAAAAATTTTTTTCACTTTATTTTATGTGTATTGGCATTTTATCTGCATGCACAGCTATACACCATGTGCATGCAGTACCCACAAAGGCCAGAAGAGGGCATTGGATCCTCTGGAAGGGGAGTTTCAGACCATTGTGAGCTACCGTGTGGGTGCCAGAATTGAACCTGGGTCTTCTGTCGACCGTCTCTCTAGAACCCTGCCCACCCCCACACACATACAAAATTTTAGACAGGGTCTCATGTAGCTAAAACTCTCAAACTCTTGCTCTTCCTGCCTCTACCTCCCAAGTGCTAAGTTCACAGGAGTGCACTGCCACCCAGCACATTTTTCAAAATTTCTACAATGCACATGTTATGAAAGAAAGAAAGGAAGGAAGGAAGGAAGGAAGGAAGGAAGGAAGGAAGGAAGGAAGGAAGGAAGGAAGGAAGGAAGGGAGGAAAGAAGGAAGGAAGGAAGGAAGGAAGGAAGAAAAGAAAAGAAACAGCGATAACGATGACAATTTTCAAATACTGAACTAAAAAGACCATCACCGTCACTTAGTGATAAAATGAGCCAAGAAGTCAGTAGAATAGATGCCTCTGCTCGTTTTCCCTCTCTCCCTCCAGCCTGGACTCCCTGTCCCTCTGAACACACTGTGCTCTTTTGTGCTGGAGTACATGTTTGCTCATCCACCCAGAATGGCCTCTCCCCACTGTCTACATAAAAGGCTGTATTCGTTTTTGTTTTTGTTTTTTTTAACCTCAGAGCAGCTGCTGAGCTCCTTGGCTACAGCGTTCAGGCTGACTTGGCCACTCCTGTCATTCTGCCTGTCTATCAGGCACCACACTGCAGCAGGCAACTCGCTCATCTTTTAGTAGTTCTTCTGGTCTCTGCTAGACACGCACAGCCTGAGGACGCAGTGTGTCTCGCCTCTGTATTGCACTCAGTCAACATCTGACAGACAAGAGAGTGAACAGAAGCACCAGGTGCGTGAAAGCAAGCACGCGAGCCTCGGAGAGAGGGGACAGCTGGCCGTTCAGGGTTTTGAATCCAGTATTTCCAACCCCTGGCAGATACATTTACCCCTTCAGCTTCCACGGAAGCAGAGAGGGCTCCTCAATACTAATTAAGAGGGGTTCTAGACTCTGGCAGGGGGTTCTAGACTCTGGAGATGGGTTCTGGACTCTGGAAAAGCATGTGTGACCTGAATCAGATGCTCGTTTTAACCCCAGGCCTGGGGAAGGGGGCAGGTACTCTGGACGTGATGTGGAAGGGCTAGGCACATCCTCTTAGCATGCCTCTGGACAAAGAGGAGGCGTGGTAAGAGGAAAGGATTTGTCCTGGGTTCCCCGGCAAGTCTGAGTGTGAGAACTCTCAGGAGCGCAGGAGTGAGACCATCCAGCCTCTGTGCGTCTGGCTTATTTCATTTAACAGAATGCTCTCTGAGTTCATCCATGACAGCCCACTAAAGACTAATTAATAACTTATGGTCCTAAGAAATGCGGAGTGGAGGAAGTTGCAGCCTTTGTTGTGCGAGCATGCAGACTGGGGTTCAGATCCCCAGAACCCACGTTAGCACAGCGTGGACATGGCAGCCCATCTGGAATTCCAATCTCAGAAGGTGGAGATGCCAGGTCCCCAGAGCAAGCTGGATTGCAAAGCTTGGGGTTTTTTGTTTTGTTTTGTTTTAATTTGGTTTGGGAGACCCTGTCTCAGTGAATAAGGTGGACTAACAATGGGCGTGATTGTTAACATCAACCTTAGACTCCCCACGTGCACACACTCACACTGTGCACACGTACCCACATACATGCAAACATGAATACACACACACACACACACACACACACACACACACACACACACACATGAAAAAAGGGAGGGGGGAGAAAAATGCTGAGAATATATTAAGCTTTCTCACTACAAAAAATGACAACCGATGAGATGAAACATAAATTAGCCTGATTTAGCCATTCTGTGATGTGAACTTACTTCAAAACCTCATGTTGTACCTGGTATATATCTATATACATATGTACATACATGCATAAGATCTGTTAATAATGATATAAAAAAGACTGGAGAGGCTGGAGAGATGACTCAGAAGTTACGAGCACTGGTACTCTTCCTGAGAAACTGGGTTCAGTTCCCAGCACCCACACAACAGCTTACAATTGTCTGTAGTTCCAGTTCTAGGAGATCAAATGCCCTCTCTTTTGGCTTCCATGGGCACTGGGCACACACATACATATAAGCAAAGCAGCTATAAAAACATAAAGTGAAAGCACTGCAGGCCGGAGGTGAGAAGGGCAGCCTGCGATCCGAGGCCTTGCCCTGTGCAAAGCTGAGCTTCCTTGTTCCAGATTCAACCAGGGAGAGGGGACAGCACATGCCGCGTGGACTCTGACAGAGTGTGGCAAACAAGCCCTCTCGGTCAAGTCTCTAAGCTTAAGGCAGTTTGTCATTGTCCCATGGTAACTCCCTGGGGACCAGAGGCACCCAGGAGTTCACTGCAAGCTTCCTGACCTTGCTAAGTCTGTGTGCTACAGGGAGCAGCTTAGACTGGGGGGTGGGGGGGGGGGGGGACGACTTAGATGTCTAGCAGTAAGCAAATATGTATGCAAATGATGGCAGAGCTATTTGATGGTCTGCTAACCAGCCTAGGAAAATGATGCTTACACTAAGAAAATATTTCGAATATCATGTGAACTGAAAAAAAAGTTACATAAAAGTTGTATCCATAATGCATTATCCACTCTATAATAAAACATGAACCAAAATGACCGGAAGGAGAGACATCAAATTGTTGACAGTGCTTTTCTTTTGCTTTCTCTCTGCATCTTATACACCGTTTTTATAATCAAGGGACAAATCTATTAAAAATAAGAGAAATTTACAATGCATTTCCCTCCACATAGGAAAAATAGCCAACTGACTGTAAAATCACGTGTGTTTAGACCTGGGGGAGGGGCTCCAAAGTAAACAGAAGTAAATTACCAGGGCAATTGCAACCTGGTAGTAGGACCACCAGGCGTTTTTTGTTCCCATCAGTCTTTATTTCCAGAACATTCTTTCACTATGGTGACAGCAATAGTGGTGTGGTGACAGTGATAAGAACAATAATTAAAGCTACCTTCACCCGAGGACTCATGAGTGCCAGGCTGTGCTCCAAGGCACTTCTGAAACATTGGCACATTTTAATCATCACAGAGATCTTTCCAGGTACGTCTGGCTTTGCTCTTTTTGGAGACGAGGAGCCTGAGGCTCATACATATTCAGTGACTTCCACAGTTAGTTAAGGCACAGCAACAGAAGTAAACTCCGGGTTTGTCAGATCTACAAGCTACAGTCCTTTACCTCTGCTTCACATTACCTTAAACAAACAAACAACTGAAGAGACACACAGAGCAGCAAGGAGTTCGGTGGGCTGGGGTTGCTGGAGTGGACCAGCATCAGGGATCAAGCTGCCGGAAGCCAGCCGCCGACAGATGCTAGCATCGCGCCATAGCTGCCACTCTGCGTTCATGAGCGCAGTGGTGATGGACAGATTTTGTCAGCCCAGTGCTGAGCGGGGAGCATGGAGCTTCCCCTGGCTTCTCCCTCTCTGTGCTCTGGTGGGGACGTCGAACACCACAGGCCGCAACGCCCAGGGCTACACTCATTCAGTGAGAGTCTGGCAATGGCCGTTTGGCTCCATATTGCTCCCGCCAGTGTCTACCCACTGTCCAGCTGCAGGCAGTTTTCTAGAAGACTGTTAAAAATGGCAATGTACCAGGAGAAAGATCCCAAGGCAGAAAGCCCGGCCAATCCTAGGCCCTCTGCCTTCTGTTCCTGAGACCATGGCAAGACCTTTAACCTCTGGGACCTGAATGCTCTCAGATGTTAAAAGATGACGTGTATCTTGTCTGCCTTATAGAAGTGCAGGAGGCAAATGAGATGGTCCTCCTCTCTTTTTTTTTTTTTTTTTTTTTTCTTTTTTTGGTCCTCCTCTCTTATACACAAACATGACCCCTGGTGAAAACCCTCCTCAGCTCCCCCTGCCACTCAATGGGGGGCAAGATCTATAAGCTACAAAGCAGGACTTACAAGTTGGTCCGTATTTACCTCTGATAAACCCTCAATCCTAAATAATGCATCCTCTTTTCCAATCATGATGCATATTTTCTCTAAGGACATCAGTAATTTCAGGCTCGTATGCATTCTATTCTCCTTGCCTGGGACTTCCTGTCTCCCACAATCTACTTAGGTAAGCCCTGCGGAGCTATTTAAATGTTAAACCCAACCTCAGCCTGCTGCTCCACCTGGGCACTCTGTGTCAGGGCCCTTACCATTAGGGATGCCTGTGTTTCCTAGCTCAGTCCCTCCATGCTCCAACAGACTAGTGTCCCTGTTCACAGCCCAAGTGCAGGGCACAGAGTCCTGGGTAACAAAAAGATAACAGGGACATTGGGAAAGGTCAGCACAAAATACTCCTAAGTATGTATGGACACAGTCTTTTTTGTTTGTTTGTTTTTTGTCTTTGTTTGCTTGTTTATTTCGAGACAGAGTCTCTCTGGGTTAGCCTTGGCTGTCCTAGACTCGCTTTGTAGACCAGGCTGACCCTGAACTCACAGCAATCCACCTGCCTCTGCCTCCCGAGTGCAGGGATTAAAGGCATGCGCCACCACGGACAGCTTGGACACAGCCTTTAAGGTGGCATTCCTAGAGAAATGTAAGCTAGGGGCTGGAGATATGGTTTGCAGGTAGAACACTTGCCTCTCTCAAGGTTCAAGACCCTGGGATTGAACTTGTCAACACAGAAGTGGGTGGGCGCCCCCAACAACAAAACAACCGGTTAGATGTGAGCACAGAAAGTCAAGAGTCCTGGCCAGCTGCCAGCTTGGCAATTCCATTCCCTCCCTCAAGCTCTATGTGGGTGAAGAGTGCAGCAGTGTGTCCCTCCTTTGAAGACCTCTCTCAGGCTCACTGAGACATCTCAGGCGTAACACTCAATGGCTCTTCCTGCAGGTTCAACACATTTGCACCGTCCTCTCTGGGACCCCAAATGTGGCTGAACTGGAACATTCTCGGGGACCAGGTGATATACCAAGTTTTATTTTATTCTTTATTTTTATTTTTAAGATTTATTTATTATGTATACAGTGCACATCAGATCACATTATAGATGGTTGTGAGTCACCATGTGGTTGCTGGGAATTGAACTCAGGACCTCTGGAAGAGCAGTCAGTGCTCTTAACCACTGAACCATTTCTCCAGCCCCCGATATACCCCAAGTTTTAAAGAAGCCTGCAGTGCCTTTTGTAGCTTAGGACTGGGGTTAGTAATCCTCCAAAGTGGGGCCTTTATGTCCAAGGCATTGGTACCAGCTTCACTCCGGCACCTGGACTTCAGTAGTTAGAATTGAGCTAACAGGGCAAGGCACAGGCCAGCAGGGTCCCCATAGCACGGGAAGTGAGATTCCACTTCCACACCAAGCATTAGCTGTCCTGTTTGGTGAACAGCGCTGTAGCTCCTCTGCCACCAGCCCACTCCGTCCCCTAGTCCCCCAGCCACCCCTACAGAGTCTCAGGGTCTGCCCTCCGGTGGCTCAGTTCTGCGCGAGTCATCATGGGTAGACAACGGGCATATGTTCTGGAATGACAGCCACGTTGGGGTAGGGGGGATGGCTGGCAGGAGAGTCAGGGTCCTGCAGGTGAGAGTTGATTGTCCCAAGACATCTTATTTGGACAGCAAGGCCCTGCCTCCACTTTTCCTGCCTGCCCTGCATCAGGTGAGACTCCAGAGCCCATTAGCGGAGCTTCTGAGGGAGCCTCAAAGCAGCCTGGATGCTTCTCAGTCCTTTCCACTCTGGACGAGGCGCTTTTAAGAGTTTCCCAGATGACTCCATTGTTTCTTTTTCTTCTTGTGTCAGAAATGATTCCTTTTTTTTTTTTTTTTTTTAAGTTCTACATTGTCATGGCATTAAAACCTTCTGTCTTGTCCCCACACCTTGTTTCTCCTTTCCTGTGACCGCTAGCTCAGCAAGAAAAGTCCCCTCCCTGTGTCAGTGTTTGCAATTCATACCCACTCCCCCAGAGACACCCAGGCCTGGTCTAAGACACACGGACTGCCCTGCAGGCCACCTCAGCTCCCGGGAAGCCCGGCTCCCCTCATCTCCTGCCTTAGCTATAATTTGTTTTCCTCAAATCCCTTTTGAACTTCCAATACTCTCACTGCCCAGTTTTGGGGGGGTAGCAGGAAACAGGCTCTGGAGAAGGAACGAGGGAACCTGGATTTGAAACCTGGCACCACTGCTCCCCAGCCATGTGCTGACGGGCGAATCCCTTTGCCTCTCTGAGAACGGGATACTATCAAGCCAACCCATCTCATACCCCCGAGCCCATCCTGACCACCCCATCCAGCACACGGCCATCTACAGAATGAGACTCTACCCTCACTTCATTCTAAAGATATGCTCTGAGACACGAAATAATCTAGTTTAGGGGCTGTGAAGCACCACAGAGTGAGTGCTCTGCCCGCAACAGGCTGTAGAGCCGGGTCCCCTCCCGGAGGCTAACATAATCAGGGGCTTCAGGAAGAAGAAGCGGGAAAAGAGCAGTGTGACAATTCTACAGGAAGAAGCAACAGACCCTACGCCGGGGCCAATGTCTGGGTCTCTGAACTGCCGTTTGTCCTGAGTGACTTGCCTGTCGCTCCTTCATAAGACACTTCACCTGCCTCCCCTCTGTACCAACGTCCACTGCAGCCCTCATGCTATGAAACGCCTCTGGTCCTTGCGGATTGAAAGAGCCAAGCACAGCAATACGTCTGGACACAGTAAAGGTGTGACGTCATACCCTTGAGAGCATCGTGGGACCGTGCGCAGAGGACTTCAGCTTGGTTAAACTCAGAGCAATTACTAGCTTCGGGACAGGTGGACACTGTCGAGCAGTGGGTCTCAACTGCCCTAATGCTGTGAGCCTTTAACACAGAGCCTCATGTGGTGAGCCCCAACCATAACATTGTTTCGTTGCTATTTCATAACTGTAATTTCATTACTGTTATGAATCATAATGTACATATCTGTGTTTTCTGATGGCATTCTGTGATCCCTGTGACAGGGTTGTTTGACCCCCAACGGGGTCATGACCCACAGGTTAAGAACCGCTACTGTAGAGCATGCGTGCTTTCCAAAAAAGTTTCACCCTTGCCCTAATCACCACAATGCAATAAGATTAAAAAACAAAACAAAACAAAACAAAAAAACACACCAAGACCAAGTGCTGGTGAAGGAGCTCACCTCTCGCTGTTGTCAGGAGTGAAATCCAATACTGCTTTGAAATTGTGTCTGGCTTCTAAAACTGAAAAACTACGTATGTATACATAATATACACACACCAGGAAACGCAAGCGCCCCAAACAGATACTTGCTTGTTTTCATCAAAAGACGTGCGTAACTCGTGAGAAATGAAAGTATAGCTCTGCGATGAAGGCTGAGGCCCGGGGCTCCTCTGCATTGAAGGGAAACAACTTTCCAGGAAGAGCCGGCACTGGCGCATCAGGGAAAGAATGGAGCCCGCGCAGAACACAGTGGTGAGGCGTGTGGCTGGGGGCCTGGCACTTGCCTTGCATGCTCAAAGCCCCGAGCTCAGTACCAGAACTCGTGGGAAAAGGAGATGATTCTAGTTCGAATGAGACATCCCGATAGGGCCCTAGAACACTTGGTCTCCCACTGCTGGTTCTGTCTGGACGGTTTTGGAGGTGCAGCCTTGTTGGAGGAAATGTCACTAGAGGTGAGCTTTCATTACTAAAAGACTGTTAATTCCCTCTGTTTCATGCTTACAGCTCAAGGTATGAGCTCTCCACTTCCTGTTCCTGCTACCACACTCTCTGCCACACTGACTCGTCCCCTCTGGAACGGTTTGCATAAGTAAACCCCTCCATCTTTCAGTTGCCATGTCATGGTGTTTTACCACAGTAACATATAAGTAACTATCTCATATACTTTAGAGCAGGGAAAAATTACTGATACTCACAACATGAACAGATCTTCAAGAATAATACTTTTAAAAGCCAAAAACAAGAAACCATCAATTTGTATGATTCTATTTATATATACTAAATATAACATATAAACATAAAATAGGCAAAACTTACTTCAAGTACAAATATAACTGTTTAAAAGGAACAAGGAGGAGCTAATCCTAGCGACCTTTGGACACAAGACTCTAGCTCAGCAACCTCTAGTTAAAAACAAAGTGGAAGCCGGGCATGGTGGCACACACCTGTAATCCCAGCACTTGAGGAAGAGGCAGGTGGATCTCTGTGAGTTCAAGGCCAAATCAAAAATCCAAAAACAAACAAAACAAGCAAACAAAAAAAAGAAGTGGAAATAGATTTTCAAGATTGTGTGAATCTGTTTTCTTCGACTACAATTTTAAGTAATCCCAAATTATGGGAATCATCTCTGTTCTAAAATAAATAAATTAATTAAAAGATTAGCTACAAAAATATCTTACACTATATAGTAGGTCCTTTTCTTCCATAGGGCGCATATGTTGGTTCTGAAGGCATTTTGCATGCACTGTTGGATTGTACAGATGGAAAAATATATTAGTGTTATTGGGAGCCAGAATTCCACTGTTGATGGAGGAAACAGAGATGGAGCTGGCGAAGCACAGATCTCTCCAGCCTCCTCCCAAATCCTTTTTAACTGAGAGAAGTCAGATTCCCTGAAGAAATAGCAGGTTCCAGGGTCAGGACAAGGAAAGAACAACTGGAAACAGGGCATGCACTCGTGCCAGAAAGTAAGGCGACACAGGGGTCTTTAAAAAGCCGGAGTGATGGGGACATATCAAAAGGACACAGGAGCCGCCTTGAAGGGGCTCCCACGAGTTGGGGCCAGGGAGAATCTGAGCATTAAAATGAATAATGATAACATTCGATTATAATACACTGAATAAAATAAAAGCCCATGAATACATACTGGGTAATAAATAGGGAAGTAGGTGAAGCTCTCTCTTATGCGAGGATGTCATAAATAATAAACAGGGAAGGAATAATTGACTTAACAAAGTTTTACAACCATTACAATAATAGTTAATGCAGGGACGAATCATTAATTCACCCTAAAACTGCTGAACAAAAGTCCAAGAAGAGTGGCACATTCCCACAGTTTTGGCCATCTCTTTACAGGCTACTGTATAGTTACAAACGGGAAAGATGGCAGCTTAACAAAAAAGAAAGGGGCAGACACTACCTCGCCCAAAGACCTGAGTGAACATCACTAAGAACGGGATAAACTCAAATCGGATTTCTCCTCTGAGCATGTCTTAAAGGTAGGCGCGCCATCAGTTATTTAGTATTACTGCCAAAAGGGCAGAGGTGAAATCTAATCACAAGGAAAAAATAAAGTAAAGCCAATTGAGGGACGTAATACGTGGCTACAGAACTGTCCTGTGCACTTAAAAACCACAACTGTCATGAGCGGCAAGGTGAAGCTGTCCTGGCTTAAAGGAGGCCAAGAGACCAAATGCAAAGCACGATCCGTGACTGTGTCCTGGAGGAACGAAAAAAGCAACCAGGAAAGGCATCATTCTGACAACTGGGGCACCAGGAAGGCCATCCACAGAGAGAGACACTGACTGGAAGAGATGCAGATGTGGCCAAGCCAATGGCTTGGTGGGTAAAGGGCCAGTGACAAGCATGCAAGCCGGAGCGGATCCCCAGCACATATGCACAGGCCGGGTGGGCCTGTAGACACCTGGAGCCCAGCACTGGAAGGAAAAGGGGCCAGAAAAACACGTGTACTAGGGTCACTGGCCAGCCGTGCTATCCACGGCGAGCTCCGGGATCACTGAGAGACGCTGCCTCAGACCCTGTGGAGAGCAACAGAGGATGACACACAACACGGACCTCGGTCCTCCACATGCAATGCTCAAGCAAGCACTCTATATATGAGCGCGCATGTCTACACACAGGGCAAACAAATAGTAAAAGAAGCAAATGCGTAGACGTGTGGCGAACCATTATCGCGGTGCCACGGTACAACAAAAACTTACATCGCCTTCATACTGCATTAGGATGTAAGTGATCCAGTGATTACTTCAAACACGTGGGCAAGCTGCTCTTTGCTTATGCCCAGGCCACTGCACACGCATGCACACATATATCCCTACTTACTTCTGTGGATATATTTATTTCTATATATCTTACTTTAAAATCACGAGGTCGGGGCTGGAGAGATGGCTCAGTGGTAAGAGCACTGACTGCTCCTCCAGAGGTCCTGAGTTCAATTCCCAGCAACCACATGGTGGCTCAGAGCCATCCATAATGTAATCTGATGCCCTCTTCTGGCCTGCAGGTGTACATGCACTTATATACATAAAATAAAAATAAATAAAAATCACAAGGTCACAGCAACAATGGGGCGGGGGCAGGGGGAGGACTGGCTATGTTTCATCTACAAAGTGGCCTGTCTGGTGTCAATGTTCTGCAAAATGGCTTAGGTCAGTAAGAGAATCCCCTTAGTGGGGACTACTGGTCAGATTGTGACAACACCAAAGCTCAGCACATGCGTGGCGAGGGCCAGTTTCCTCTTCCCTGTCTTCGTGCCACCTTTTCTTCCCCCTCTGATACATAAATCATCCCTTGGGGTCTGTTTCATTATGATTTTAGTTTGTAAACTGAGGCCCGTGGACACCAAGCGTGGCCCATGGTCCGACATTTGTAGGTAAGCCCTCTGACATGGGACCTGCAGTTTTCGAGCCTCTTCGCTGACAAGACCGCAGGGGTTAAACGCGATCCTCTTGGCGAAGAATCGGCTCAGAAGCAGCACTTCCGTAGGCACCATTTCAGCTCCCTGGATGGCCAACTTGTCTTAGCGTGCAGTCCATATCGAGGCAATTTTCACTGTTGCGATCTTAAGGAAATTTTACTTTCGCTTCACACACCCCAACCCCACCCCACCCCCAGAAATGGTCTTCTGTATCTCAGGCTGCCCTTAAACTTACAGTGTCACCAAGGATGACTTTATGACCCACCAGGCCAGGTTTCCTGCATGTTAGGCAGCCAACACTTTGGCTTCTAAATTAAGATAAAATAGAATCCCTGAGGCCAGATCCTAAAGTTACATTCTTGCTGAGGTGAAAAGTGAAGTGACCCAGCTAGACCAAGTGTTCTATTGGGGAACAGCCTGCAAGGCAAGCGTGCAACTGTCCTGACCCCAGATGCCCCCTGTTGGAGCCCCGCTGCCTGCAGGCCAAGTGATCCCTGGTGGGAGCCATGTTATATCTCTTGAGAAAGCTTCTTGAGTCTTCTGTGAGTGATCTCCTTGAGGCAAGGCCCTTGGAGTTCTTCTCCGACTTGGTGAGATCCAGTGGGAATGATACCCTGAATGGCTTACGTCAGTCCTTGAGAGATAGAGCCATGATTCCTGCTTATGACCCCCGCTTGTTTATTAAAGGTCAATAAAGACATGATTGGCCAAGACTTTTATAGTAAAGATTCCTTAGTAGATGGTCTTTAATATTGATAAAATATTTGAGGAAGAAGAGGGGTTTGGGAAGGTCAACTGCATCTTCTGAAGACCCAAGTATGCTGGTTCCACCCAGACTTCTGACTCCCACAGCTGTTAACTGACAAACGCATACTGTAGGTGGTACCCTGTTACACAGTTTGAGGAAACCGATACAATAGGCCAATTGATATAGTGCAGCTCGGCCATCGTGGAATACTGAGCGCTCATCAACAAGGGAAAGCTGTGCTGAAAGTGACACACCCAGGTCTCAGCAGCACTCTGAGTGAAGGACGACAACAGGAAAGGTAGTTGCTGCGGGATTCTGGGGACATCCAACTCTAGAAAAGGCAAATCTGAGTCACCGCTGCACTTGCGGTGAAGGGTAGCCTGTCCCCACCAAGGTTCTTTTGGACTTTCCTGCTTCCTCCTGTGTGCTCAGCCCAACGCTGCGGGTGGCAAAACCCACTCAGAAGACAAACCACCCCACATATGCTTGGTTTTCTCCACTCTGAGGACACCCAGGGCCCTGCTGAGCTTTCATATAGAAAAACAATCTACCAAAAACACAAAGGAAAACCTAAAACACACTGTGATGGGGCAGCCAAGCCACACCACACACATTTATCTCTTCAAGTTTCTTTTCACGTAGACCAGGAAGTGTTGTGCATCCACAACTCAACATTATTTTTTAGCACGTTTGATCCTCCTGACTCCACCTAGGGATTACAGACACACCTCAACACACCCAGTTTATGCAGGGCTGGGGAATCGAACCCATGGCTTCTGGCATGCTACAGAGTACTTTACAACTGAGCTACATGTCCATCCAGAGGTCAAATATATAATATGTATTATATATATATATATATATATATATGTATATTAAAGTGCTATGCTTATTTTATATGTATGTATGTGTGAGTGCATGTATGTGCTCTTCATGCATGCCTAGTATCCAGGGAGACCAGAAGAGGGTTCAGATCCCCTGGAACTGGAGTTACAATAGACCTCTGTGAGCTCTCATGTAGGCACTGAGAATAGAAGCCACATTCTCTGCGAGAGCAGTCAAATATGTTTGAATGTCTTGTTTGTTTCCACAGTTCCAACCTGAGGCTGTCACCACACACCGCCACTCTTGGCCAGGTGCAGCAGGAATCACAAACAGAAGACTGCCTGGTTAGGACCTGGCTTGGCAGTCAGTCAGAAAGCAACCGTAATGGTCCGCGTGACAGCAGGGTTGACTTCCGATCCCAGGACCTGTTCGTTCTGTGACCTTGGCCAAGTTACTCAGAATGTCTTAGCTCCGGTTTCCTCGTATGCGTAACAGGAATTGTAGTAACAAGCCAAGGACTCCTCTGCCTGAGCTTAAGTACGCAGACAACCTTAGTACGCAGGCTGTGGGAGGTGCTTCGCCTGCCTTTTGCCTACTGGCTCTGCAGCCCAGGAAGCCAGAGAGATAAGGAAACACTGGTTTTCAGATGTTTCATTAACAACAATTATAGAGAAAAGAAACCCAACTCTTCCAAACAGTCAAGAGTTTAATTCTCTGTGTGTCAGCCATCATGACTGCATGGACGAAACCCTCCTGCGTCCATCAACTGCCATAATGGTTTTATTGCAGAGAGGCTCAATGATGGGTCCAGATTCATAATAGAGCTGGAGACACAGCATCACGAGGCACCCCGTCAGCGAAACAGAACATCTAGGCCAGTAACAACGGAAATGTGTTCTAGAACATTTTTAATGGGCTTGCTGGACTGGAGCAATGTCTCAGAGGTTAAGAGTACTAACTGCTCTTCCAGAGGACCTGGGTTCGATTCCTAGCACCCACATGGTGGCTCACAGCCATCTATATAACTCCAGAGCATCCAATGCCTTCCGGCTTCCATAGGCACCAAGCATGCACATGGTGTACAGACATACATGCGGGCAAACACCCATATGCATGAAATAAAAATAAAAATTTTAATCTTATTTTTAACTAGGGCTAAGAAGGTAGCTCAGTCAGTACAGTGCTTACCTACCATGCATGAAGCCCTAGGTTTGACCATAAGTACCATGTAAACTGGGTGCAGGGGCACACGGCTGCAATCCCAGCACTCAAGAGGTAGAGGCAGGAGGATCAGGAGTTCAAAGCTATCCTCGGCCACATAGAAAGTACGAGGCTCCATGAGATCCTTCTGCCTACCTTCTCCTCACGTTTTGAAAGTGACTTGGAAGGACGTTTACTCAGTGTGCATTTAGTGAACACAAATTCCAGCCAGGTACCATTACAGCACAGGGGATAGAGAGAGGATGATAATGTTCCTGTCTCCAAGGAGCTTGCTTTAATAATAGTCCAAAGTCCGCTGGAAGATAGCCAAGGGGCAGGGCACAGCACGCATAACCCTGTAGGCCTTGGTACTAGACGTCTTAAGTTTGAATCCTGACACCACCATGTGTGAGCTACGCGGCCTGTGACAAGCACCTCCTGTTTCTTCACCCAAAACACAGAAATAACAATAGTTGCTATTTTGCTAGGTTTTGATGAGACTTGAATTTACTACTACATGTAAAATGCTTACAGCAATATCTGCACAAAGAAGGCACCCAGTGCGTGACAGCTGTTCTTAACACCCGTAAGACATCAATCCCAGCTCTGACAGCCGAGTATACTTTGGAATATGATCATTCCAGCCGGTGGGTTCCATCTTTCGACGGCACCCGACAGCCGCCCTGACTTTCCTATCTACTACATCCTAATGGCTTCCGGGGCATTTATTATTAAACTTTGCCTTTTTCCTCTAATAACCTTTTTAGCTTCTTGAGTCAATGGTTCGGGGACCTTGCCTAGGAGATTGGCGGGAAAGTCAACAGAGCTCCGCTCACTCCAGGGGCTTCCTCTCCCCGTATCTACTCACGCAGACATGAAGGGCAAGGTCACCTGATCATAAGCACCAAGTGTTCCTCCCATCCCCACAGATGCACACTCAAGGGCGACAGGACTTAGGGTATATAAAGGCCCATCAGAAGTTAAGAGATAACAATGTCCTTTTGTGAGCTTCCCTCAGCTGCCCCATAGAAGGCAGGTATACCTGTACTATAAGGAGAAACACCAGATGGGTTGTGGATGGCGGCAGCCATGCCGAAGAGTGCTAACCACCACAGAAAACAGGCAGTTCACCTGCACATCTGGCTGCCCTCCAAACCATCCCTCGTCAGTCCCTGCTGCAACCCTCTCCTTCCAGGCACCTCTGTCTGCTCAAGGGCAGCCCCTGAGCCCTACTGGTTCACATCCCACCCTGCCCCCCTCGCTGCCTCTGCCTCAGGGCTGTTCGGGGCTGTTCGGCCCTGAGAACACGTGTCCGGGATGATTGCAACAGCTTCTTAGCATTTCCTCTCGGTGCTGCCAATTCTCTGCGGCCCACTGGGGGGCCAAGGTAACCTTTGTGAATCTCAGCTCAAGCTAAAGCCTCCCCTGCTCAGAGCCTGCCAGTGGCTCCCCTGTGCCCACATGAATCTTCAAGCCAGACACTTAAATGCTCATCAATGAACATGCACGGCTCACCTTCACAGGCTCGTGTCTCACTGCACCTCTCCCCAGCTCGCTGCTCCAATCAAAGTGGATGGTGGACTGTCAGTCCCGGTGACACCAAGGGTCATGTCCTCTGAGCGTCTCTGCTAGCGCCACCCTTCCTGTGCCCTTTCCCCTTCAGTCCCTTCTGAGAGAAAACTGTCACCCTTCCCACTCAGTGGAATCTAGCTTCATGAAGTCCTCCTGGGCTCCTGGCTAGAAGACATTGTATCATCCTCAGGATGGCTATCACCTCAGAACTGTGGCTCTCAAGGCAGTGGGCATTTTCTTCCACAGAGCTAGTTCCCAACATGGCTTATTCCTCCTGCCAGCCCGGAGACTTCCTCCCCCCCCCCCCCCCCCAGCTTACCCCTGTCAGGGACTCTGTTTCCCTATCTCCAAGAAACACATAACAACACATAGGTCTGGGATTTGGTCAGTGCTAGAGCCCAGCACTGCAACAACAAAAAAGAGAATCAGAAGCTGTAACTCGCTGGGAACCCCTCATCTAGGGGACAAAGGACTGGAATGTGGAAAAGCAAGAATGGGTGGTATAATAAGAATTTTGCAGTTTTCGTTGTGTGTTTGTTTAAGGGGGGGAGGCCTTTTTATGTGGGTTGTGGGGCTAGAACTCAGGTCCGCATGCTTCTGAGACAGTCACGACATCAATTGAGACATCCGCCCCACCCCCGATCCCTGACACACATCAGCCTCTGAGAGACAACCTTAGAAACAAATGAAAAGATCTCTGTGAGCAGGATGACCTTCAAGGATGCACAAGCCCCTTTCTGGGGGACATGGGATACCCTACTATCTAGTGGAAATCACCTCCGAGTTGCCTCCCCTTCCTCACCCTGACAAGGCATGTCTATGTCACAATAGGTGCTTCCAAAAGGGGGGCGCTAGACTGGTTAAATCGGAGCACCGGTTGCTTTCTCATTTGTTTGCAGAGGATAAAGCATATCTATAGCTTAAAACCCAGTGTGGCATCTGGGTCTGAAATGTATTCACTGGACAGCCTTGGGTTTGTCACTTAATCTCTCTGGGTCTCAAGTGTTTGCTTTGGTGACCACCATAACCATGCCCCTTATGTCAGAAACATCTGGACAGTTCAGGAGGTATGTGAACTGTAAAATCCACAACTCAGGGGCTGGAGAGATGGCTCAGAGGTTAAGAGCACTGTCTGCTCTTCCAGAGGTCCTAAGTTCAATTCCCAGCAACCACATGGTGGCTTACAACATCTATAAATGGCCTCTTCTGGCCTGCAGGTGTACATGTAGGCAGAACACTGTATATGTAATAATAAATAAATAAATCTTAAAAAAAAAAAAAGACTGAACTTTAAAAAAAAATCCACAACTCAACACTCCATCTAAAGATGCAGGTCAAGCTTACCCTCTGGCCACAAAAGCCAAGGCTGCCCAGAAACAACCAACCAGGCAGAGGACGTTGTTTAGAAGACAAGCGTAAACTGTCAGGCAACAGTCACAGGAAACCACAGCTGGAATATTAAAGCTGGCCTGCGGACGGGAGGGAATGAATCTTCAAGGCAATAAAAATATTTAATTCATTTGTCTGAGAGAAATGACAAGAGAGAAGATAGATACGTGCCTTTTCCCTCCCTGTTCTGACAAAGCTTATTCTGGACGGGATCGTAGAACATTTAATGAACATTTAACATAAGAGCCTGATAGGTAAACAAGTAGATGGTGAGCAGCCCGAGCAGCCAGCCGCAGAAGCTGACGCCGTAGAGTCAACACGAAGGACGGAGAGGCTCTGAATTATGCAGGTGGTAGCAGAAATGACAACACGGGCTGCTGCGGGGCTGACATCACGGGATTTGCTCAGGGGACAGATACACATGGAAGGACAAGTTAGTTACACACAAAGCACCCGGGCTTGCTACCCTACACCCCACCTGGCAGGCAGAAGGAAAGACGTGGATGAAGGGACTGGGGAGTCTGTATGTCCCGGAGGTGTTCTTAAGGGACAAGGTATACAGCTTCCAGCAGTGAACACTACTGCCCCCACCTTGGCCACGTAGTCCTTGGTCACATGACCATGTCTGCTCTGAGCCTAGAGCAGAAGAGGGGGAGCCTGGGACCGGTGGGTTTCTGTTCTGGGGGGGTGCTCAGGGGCGGAGGTCATAACAGTGTGAGGAGGAGGAGGAGATGTAAGGCGCCTGCCTTGGGCTCTGTGCCGGCTCAGCGAACCACACACCTTCTTCCTCCCACAGGATGGGGTGCTCCGAGAAGCAGAGAAACAGTTCCAGAGCCGAGCCCAAGGAGGGTGGCCCACGGCCTGACCAGTGAGCAGACTGGGAGGTCTCAAGGAAGAGGCTTCAGGCTCTCCCAGCTACCCTGCCAGTGGCCAAATGGTTGAGGACTAAGGACCACTTTGACCAAAGAGGCTGTGGCCAGGCACACCTAATTCAGCAAAGACTATCTGAAGGCCTTTGCGTGCACTACACTGTCACCACAGGCCCACAGTTGCTGCCTCTCTGTGACCTCTCTCTTCTCTACCCCTTCTAACCAGGTCTGGGAACCGCTTCCATGACCCCAGAGACAAGGCCTGACGCAACCTCAAAATAAGAACATGCAGAAATGTCCGAGACTGTGCGGCCTGAGTGTGCGGCCTGAGTGTGCGGCCTGAGTGTGTGGCCTGAGTGTACGGCCTGAGTATGTGGCCTGAGTGTGCAGCCCTGAGTGTGTGGCCTGAGTGAGCCTGAGTGTGCGGCCTGAGTGTGCAGCCTGAGTGTATGGCCCTGAGTGTGCGGCCTGAGTGTACAGCCTGAGTGTGCGGCCTGAGTGTGTGGCCTGAGTATATGGCCTGAGTGTGCGGCCTGAGTGTGCAGCCCTGAGTGTGCGGCCTGAGTGTGCAGCCTGAGTGTGAGGCCTGAGTGTGTGGCCTGAGTGTGCGGTCTGAGTGTGCGGCCTGAGTGTGCGGCCTGAGTGGAACCCATCTTCGACGCCTCTCTCCCTCCCTCTCTTCTAACAAGTGTCCATCCATGTAAGGTCTCCTGACTGCAAGTGGATATAGCCTTCCAAGCCCACAGAATGGCTCCGGGGCATCTGAAACCACCTGCTCTCATCAAAAACACACCCAGTTCAACACAGCAGAGAAGACAATAGTGTGATGCCTCCCAGGTCACGGGAGACCCACTTTCACAGCCACGACGTCTCAGGACAATTCGGATGGGCTCTTTTGTCCACGCGTTCCACTTCGCTCCAGCTAGAGACAACTTGACATGTGAATGGTTAATCACCTCCCACAACGTGTTGGCCTCAAAAGAGCCTATCAGAATGGTTCGTCTGGTACATCTAGCAGGAAATGGGCATGTGGTCCCTCATTTCAGTGCCTCATTACTTGGTCCAAAGACGCCATGCTGAACTAAAACCCTCCGAAGGATCTAAGGAAAATTGTTAGACAGGTGGTTTTCACTCCGCCTGCCAGTTTCTCCTCAGAAGGGAAAGATACACTGTGCAATCTGAAAGTGTTCTAACAAAGGTTGTCATTAAAGCAAATTTCAGTAAATTTAAGTAAAATTATTGAAAACAATTTCTCAACAGAATGAGCCCAATTTTCTGACAGAATGACATAAAAGCACTGCAGTCTGGGCTCTGGACGCCGGGCTTTTTCAGTTCTGAGAACCTGCCCTCACCCTGAGGTGGGACCTTCCTTCCAAGCACTCCCAAGGAGACCCTCTGGCTAAGTGAAAAGTGCAGAGTGGCCTGAGGTGCCAGCCTGGGCTAGAGGGAGAACACAGTTGTACAGGCGGGGTCTGAGTGAGCCTGAGATCCCAGGTTAGCTGGGCCCAGTGCTCCGTCCCGCATGTGTGATTCTTGAATAGAGAGAGCCAGGTAAACCCTAATTTCACACACAGGACCTAAAGCCAAAGGAGACTGAACGCTCTCAAGAGCAGCGTTGGAAACAAGGCAAGGCATGGTTCTAGCAACACTGGGCAGGCCCACATTCCTGCTCTTCCTGTCTGGGCCTGAGCTGAGCCATCTCTAAGCCACACAGTAAGAATGACCAGGGCCTCACAGGTCCAGGCAGTCTCCCATTCTGAGACAGAGAACAAGGCCTCACGGGTCCAGGCAGTCTCCCATTCTGAGACAGAGAACAAGGCCTCACGGGTCCAGGCAGTCTCCCATTCTGAGACAGAGAACAAGGCCTCACGGGTCCAGGCAGTCTCCCATTCTGAGACAGAGTCTAGCCCCAAGGCCTGCACAGCCAGCTCTAACCATCTTTCCTCCACTCCCTCCTCGCTTGACCAAGTCCTCAAGGCCTCCCCGAAGCTGGCATAGCCACCCCTTTCTCTGGGACACAGTGGGGGTGAGGAGGATGAGATAAGGAAGGGGCAGCAGGAGACACGGGAGCAGAAACACTACTGGCCCTCAGCTCATCTACGACTGTGTAGCCCTGTCAAAGCCAGCGAACCAGCTTATCAAAGTACCAATTCTGGGATTCCAAAAGCCTTCATTGTTTAAAAAAAAAAAAAAAAAAAAAGTAGCTAATGATTCCATTTGAAGCATAAGCCAAGCCACCCACCCCACCCCACCCTAGGCTGTCAGGCAGGTATAAAAGCTCTGTCCATCCATAGAGAAACAGAAGGCAAAATGGCCACAGGAACAATCACCTGCAAGGGGAGAGGGGGAGGCTGCAGCACTGAGCTGAGTGGGGGCAGGGTGCTCGGAGGCTCAGGCAGTAGGAGACAGTGCCATGCTGTGGCCACCTGCCGCCTCTGCGCTGCCTTCCGCAGCCTCTGCAGGTACCCGAGGCCTGCTTCCTGACCCACTTTTCCTCCCCGTCTCTATTTAGCTGTTCGCTGGTGATGCTCCTGGCATGCCAATCAGATACTGCAGCCGGCAGTGCAGCTTGTTACAACAAATTCACAGTTCCTAGTAAACTCAGTGGAAAAGTACTGCGCTGCCGCCGAGCAGCCTAATTAAACAGGCGCAATTTCCACAGCCACATAAGAAAGAGGCGGGGAGGAAGAAAGAAGCCACAAGCCAGGGGCTGGTGACAGTGACGCTGACTGTGGTTGAAAGACACTTGAAGAAGGAATCTTTGCAGGCCAAGTTCTCCATGTCCAGAGCCCTGGGTGAGAGTCCAGATGGGCAGGGAATGGCTAGGCTTCAAGCCTGCAGGCTACAGTACCCTCCCTCACACTGTGAGCCTGGACAAGCTATTCCAGTCTAGTGTCACCCCCCCTCACCCCACCCCCCTTCACCCCGCCCCCCCGACAGGGGACGTGCTGGGGTATGGAGCTAGACTGTCTTAACACAGCCTGTGAGTCTTATTCTCTAGACTGTCAAACTGTCAAACTTATGAAAAAAAAAAAAAATTACGCACTGTCACCCAGCCCCATGAAAGAACCTAGCTAGAGACTTCCGTTCTGGTTCTGTTTCCGCTGCCTGCTTATTGTGACCTTGAGCAAACCACGGGACCCCTAGAAATTTCAAAGCCTTCATCAGAGGATGAAGGACGAAGGATGGGCCCTAAGGGGGAAAATTCCAATGCCAGCACTCTACTTGATTCCATACAAGGCTGAGGACATCAGCCCTGTCCTCTCAGGGCCACCTTTTATGGTCACCCACACCGGGCCTTCTCTTTTCAGGGGGTGGGGGAGTAAGTAACCTGTTCTTGCCCATCTACTTAAAAATCTAGTCTAGAAATGCAAGGCAGATGATTTGTCTCTCTTTGCTTTTGTTTAGATAACTTAGCAAACATGGCTGTAAGGTCACCTTTGCCCCCACTAGCCCTGGTACTGTGGCTGGAGTGCTGGGGACAGGATGGCCTGAAGGAATGCCACAGACACCAACCCGCTCATGGGGATTGGGCAAAAGAGGGTGTGGACAGGCACGCAGAAGCAGCCAAGAAGCAAGCGTTAGGCGAAAAAAGCTGCACGGAGGGGACAGTGAGGCCGAGACATGCGGGGTGAGGCAGAACGGTTCTGGATTTCACAGACGGCTGCTAATCAGTGGCTACGGCTACCCACCGCCTGCACATCTGAATCCATGTATGTTATGACTACCACAACCTTAGCTCGGCTTGGCCTGAGCCACTGCACAGGCCCTTCCCTGTCACCAGTGGTGATCACTAAGCACTCTTCCTCCACCGCTGCTCTCCATGTGGACCTCCACAACCTGGCCAATCACCCCCCTGCCTCACCCATCATCCTCCCCACATCCCTGATCCAGCAAGGCCCAAGAGCTGGCCATTCTCCTCAACCACACTAGAAGCCTTGGACCTCTCAGTGCTTAGCCACATGGCATCCGTTTCAGAAATGCTTGGTGGTGTGGCTAGAGAGTTGGCTGGGTGGATACAATAGCTTGCGACTCTCACAGAGAACCGGCATTTGGTTCCCAGCACGGAAACAGTGGCTCACAACTAACTCTAGTTCCAGGGATGCACATAATACACTCAGACAGAACAGTCATGCACATAAACTAAGTAATTCTTTAAAAAAGAAATAGATGGTAAACGAGTGGCGGAAACACTGAGGAGGACACTGAGCCCCGCTTGATAAGAGGCGGAGCTTCTACCAGCGAGGAAGCCAGCCAGCCAGAAGCAGACTAGGAGACCAAGCAAGGTCAGACCTGGTGCCAGGGAGAGGAAAGCAGAAACCAATGGGGCGCTCAGAGGAACTCTCTGGGACTCTAACAGCCAGCTTGGAAAGCCAAAGCGAACATCGGAGTCGGAGAGGAACAAACTCCTGCTAAGGATCTATGAAACTTTCTCAAAAAGTATAGAAGCAGCAGACGAAATAATAAAAGGTTTAGCCTCCTATAATCACAGAAGAAGCCTAGGGCTAAAGCCAGAAAGAGCTGAAGGAAAGCAGGGCTGGGAGGATCCCAGAAGCACTGTGGAGGAAGGTTGTCACCCACCAGCACTGTGACCTTGAACAAGCCTTTTGTCCTTTGTTTGGAAACCTTAGACAGGTAAAATGGGATCGCAGCCACTGTCTCAAGGAAAGGAACACAGGAGTCCTGCTGTGCCTTTCAGATGGGGAAACAACACAGGCCAGCACCTTCTGCTGTGAGTGCTGACCAGAGCTCTGTCCCAAGGTGGCCAGTGCTCACCAGTGACTCTAGAGTCCCCAGGGAAGCAGAATACACCGAAGGAATGGCATGAGGGGAGGACTTGCAAGTGCAAGGGCCCAGCCGGGTGATACAGAGTAACTAATGTGACAGCTCTGGGTGATCCATGGTCTGGATAGAGATGTCTTCTCCATGCTGTGGTAAAGGAAACTGGATGCTGAGACTTGGAAAAAGGACAAAGAGAGGCAGGTCTGTAGGTGTGGGTGTCAGGGGTGTCACTCAAACGTCTCAAGCTGGAAAAGGAACCATGAATCCAGAGGGATTGAAAACAGATGTCCTCATCCTGTACACAAAAATGTCAAATGTCCCAGAGAGAGCTCCTGGGAAGAAGTTTTCATTTGCTTTCTACAGAAGCAAAGGGATGCGTTAGACAGCAAAGTGAGAGAGCCAGGGTCAAGAGCGCTGTGGCCACGCCCTGGAGCAAGAACTGGCTGTCCGTGGCTGAGAGGGCCAGGTAGACTCTCGTCTCTCCCCCTCTTAGGGCAACACCCTCTCACTACTCATTGATAATCATATCTGTGTCTATCTGCCCAGCTGTGCTTAGGGGACTCAGACTAGGTCTGGGCCCAGACTTGGGCATTAAAGGAGCCTTATGACTCCCTCATAAGTCAAGGGGGAAGGTGAGGTCAGAGGGGCAGAACTAAGACCATTTGCCGCCTGTACACAGAAAACTCCCAATTGGGGGCTAAATCTTCTAATTGACGGCAATCGGTCTTATGCATGAAGCTTCCCTAATATTTTGAAATCACATACCATTCATCCATTCATTCAGTCATACATCCATGATTAGCATCTAAGGTATTGGCAAATATATTGATTGGCAAAGCAGCAGAAGAAACAATACAAATGGCGTGTGCCCTTCCGGGATGTCCAATATAGACAGGGGAGGGAAGACACCACACACAAAACAACTTAGGAAAAAAAACAACATGAAACAATATCTGATTATAGAACACTATCAAATACACCAGTACAGACAGCAGGGCTGGGGAGGGTGGTCAGGAGCCTTCGGCTCCTGGGTAAGTAGACAAGACTTCACA
>OU015752.1:71532100-71561835 GCA_907169655.1 Acomys percivali
ATCTATCCACCCACACATGCATCCACCCACTCCCTACTCATTCATCTACCCATCCATCCATCCACTCGCTCACCTCTCCATCCACACATCGAGCCATCCAATCACCTAACCACCCATTATGCACCTACCCATCCATCCATTTGCCTATGTATCCATTCTCCATACGTTTACCCACCCACCCATCCATCCATCTAGCCATAGACCCATCTCTACATCTACCCTCCAACCTACCCACTCACTTACCCATCCATCCATCTACCCATCCATGCATCCATCCATCCATCCATGCACTTATTGGACACTAATTCTAGTCCAGTCTGGAAACAGCACACTTAAACTACACAGGAGCACTAAGGACAATGACAAGAGCAAGCCATTCTCTTATTATGCCACAGGTGCCTCTTTACAGTTCACTCAAATTAACTCCTCTACTCTTTCTGGCAGCCCTGCAAGGTAACTCACTGTTGTCAGCCTTCCCTGAGATGGTGGGAGTTGGGGGAGCACTGAACAACTTGTTCAAGTTGAGGCTATCTGGTATGGGACATTTTGTTTTCAATAGTTTCATCAATGTGTAATTGATGTACTTAGTTATATAATTTGACTGATTTCCACATAAATATATACCCAACACAGGGTTCGCTGCACTCAAGGCAACGGGAACACCTGCATTCCTCAGTCACCACAAGAACTTTCAATAATGGCTTACAGGCAGACACAGGAAAGCTAGGTTGGCAGGTAGAAGGACCCTAAATGGAGGTCTTTAAAAACTGAAAACCTAGTTTGGGGTATAATTAAAGTTTATGACCAGCAAACAGCTAGAAACAGGGAACCAGAGAGGAGCACAGCAAAGGAAGATGGTGACACTGACTTTAAAATCACAACCACAGTGGAGGAAAGGCCTCTACCTGGGGGCTGGGGGCACAAGAGACATAGAAAGGTCTAGGAACTCAACCTGGGAAGCAGTGAAGAGGAGAAGAGACGCAGACAGTGAAGGAAACTGTGATGGATAAATGAGAAATATTAGATATTTTGAAAATCAGAAAAGAACATTCTAGACATTCAGACACCACAGAGAAATGAAGCTGTTTGTTACATTCAGGGGCAGAGTGAAGGAGACATGGCTAAGCAAGTAAAAGAGGTTGCTATTCTTGCAGAGGACCGGAGTTCGGTTCCCTGCACCCATGTGAAGTGGCTTACACCTATCTGTAACTCCAGCTCTGTGGATCTGACATCCTCTTCTTCCCTCTGCAGACACGTGCACACATGTGCCCATACACACACACACACACACACACACACACACACACACACACATGCACACACAATTAATAATAATAACAACAACAACAACAACAATTTTTTAAATATAAAAATTATTGTCCAAAGTAGGAGGGAAAACCTCTAAAATAATCATCTAATTTGTATCTGAAAAGAGAAATGGGATCCAATGAAGATCTATAATTTAGTTAACAACAATTACTGTGCCAATATCAGTTTATTGGTTCTGATATTATTCTACAGATTCATAAGAAACAAGGTGAAGGGTACACAAGATTATTTGTATCTGTTTTCCTATGGGATCACAATTCTTTCAAGATGCAAGGATTTTTTTTAACAATAAATTACCTCAATATCTAATGTATACTAGACTGTATGCTTTTCTTTTCTTTCTTTCTTTCTTTCTTTCTTTTTTGTTTTGTTTTGTTTTTCGAGACAAGGTTTCTCTGTGTAGCCTTGGCTGTCCTGGACTCACTTTGCACTTTGTAGACCAGGCTGGCCTTGAACTCACAGCAATCCGTCTGCCTCTGCCTCCCTGAGTGCTGGGATTAAAGGCGTGCGTCACCACCACCCAGCTACTGGATGTTTTCTTAATGGACTATCATTTTAATCTACAAATAATCCTAAATAGAGATATGCTTCCCATTTTATAGCTTGTGAAGGGGAAACATTTAGTAAGAGGCTTGCCCAAAGTCACACGGCTAGGTAATGAAGACAGCACAGACCTGACTAGTATACTCCCTGTGTGCACAGCCAGCCTGTCTGATGCCTGAGAACACGCTTAAACAAGTCTCAGTTTCCATACCCTCCATCTACATCACTGTAGAATAAGCCATCTTACCTTACCCCAGGCCCAATTTTCTCATGAGTTAAACACAGTAATAATTCCTGTTAGAATTTGGAGGCTTCTGCCAGATTCCAAAAAGATAGGGTGTGAGATCTCACAGACAGTCAAGACTACATGTCTCAAAGTCTGTCTTTAAAAAACTGTGAATAACGTCAGTCCAGGCTGAACGGACAGCAGCAAGAGAAAAACCTCTACACCAGCAACTCTTGCTTGTCTGTCCTTCGGGGCAATGTATGATCCTGCGGAGGCACTGGGACCAACAGCAGCTGGCCAAGAATAGGCAGCCTTCTTCCCACAGCCCGCATCAGCAGCATTAGATTCATCCTCCCTTCCCCAGCCGCACCTTCCCTGACACACACACACACACACACACACACACACACACACACACACACACACTGGCCTTGCCTATGCAAATGCCCTGTGCCCACAGCATTCTGCCGTGAAGCTGGTAAAAACAGACCCTGGGCCCTATGATGATGGCTGTCCTCAACGCACCAGAGCTTTAAAAAACTGTCTGGCATGGTAGCACATGTCTTTAATCCCAGCGCAGAGGGATCAGCAGGCAGATCTTTGTGAGTTCAAGGCCACCCAGGACTACATAGTAAGACCCTGTCTCAACACAAAAGTTTCGAGGTAAGGGGCTGAAGAGATGGCTCAGCAACTAAAGCACTGGCTCCTCTTCCAGAAGACCCAAGTTCAGCTCTCAGCACCCACATGGTGGCTCACAACTATCTGTAATTCCAGTCTTAACTCAACACCCTCTTGCTTCTGCAGGTACCAGGCATACATACGGCACACAGTCATTCATTCACACAGGCAAAACACCCATACACATTTAAAACTTATCCGAAGTGATTAGCTGCCCCAGGCAAGATTGCTCAGTGGGTAAGGACACCAGCCACCCAGGCTGACAACCTGAGCTGGATCCCCAGGCCCCCACGGTAGAACAAGAGAAGTGACTCCTATAAATTGTCCCCTGACCTCCACATGTGCACCTGGCACATACACTCAATAAATAAATGTAATAGCCATTT
The DNA here is from genome assembly GCA_907169655.1 of Acomys percivali. NCBI lineage: Eukaryota > Metazoa > Chordata > Mammalia > Rodentia > Muridae > Acomys > Acomys percivali. The sequence continues at coordinate 71,535,263 of OU015752.1, forward strand.
AAAACAGAATTATCAGTGCTAACCTCTGCCTAGATCTCATGGTACTGCAGCAGGCCACCAAAGCAGTCACACGACTACAAATGAAGATGCCAGGAGCCTGGCTGCAGGATAGCTTGGGTGCTGACTTCTGCCTGTAGCAATGACTCTCCAGATACAATAAGCTTTCATCTCAGGAAGGCAGCCGATCCACACCGCTGATGCCCCGGCCATGCACAGGCAAAGGCCGGGCTATCGATGCTCGGATCCCCATCCCGGTGACCACACACCAGAACACAGGAGGAGGCTGGGAGCTGGTGAGGACAGCCTTACACACTGCTTGTACAAGCTCCAACTCAGCACTTCTCCCCCGCTATCCTCGGAGCAGCTGCAAGCTGACCCCGCACTATACAGACCACAGCAGTGACCACCCCCAAACTGCCGAGCCACCTGCCGATGGTGGGTAATCAGGGAAGGTTCTGATTGCTTCTGTTCAAAAGCCCTCCACGGTTCTCATTGACTGCATAACCACATGAGGCGCACACCCCCGGCCTGGCATGTGGAGCCTTCAGGAATTGGCTGCCGTCAACCCTTAAGGCGCCCGCTTCTGTTACTCTCCTTTGTAATCCTCAGGTTCTGGCCAAAACGCGAGCTGCTGCTCCCTGGACACATCCTGAGCTTCCTGCCTCTGCGCTTTGTTCATGCTGTGCTCTCCATCTGCAACACTTCTCGTCCAAAATCCTCCCTGCTCTTCCAGCCAGCACAAGTACCACCTCCTCCGGGAAGCTCCCAAGCTTCGCCTAGCTCGTCTCTACCTCTGTACGACCAGTACCTGGGGAACAGCTGCAAACACCAACATCTGAACACCACGCCCACGCCAAGAGTCTTATTCACTCAGGCCTGTGTAGGACCTAGGCAACAGGCATTTTCAGAAGCTCTTAAGACATTTTAAAGAGGCAACTAGAGAAAGCACCAGGGCCTGGATACACAGGATCTCTGTCCCTCACCCACCCGTTGACCCCATAATTCTATCTGGATGTCTCTCACATCACACAGCTCCTAGCATCTTGTGTGGTTCCTTTTTAATGTTCTAGTGAAGGTCTGTTTGGTTCTAACTACTAAAATAGCACAGGTACAGAATGGAATGCGTGCCCTCATGGAGCTCGCATTTGTATTAGTGGACAAGCACTGAATAGTAAAATCAGGTCAGGCGATGGGAGCTGTGACGGAGGCAGATAATAAATGGTACCATCAGGTCAGGTAATAACAGCTTGTGCTGGTGGTGAGGCTTTTGTCAAGTTGACACAAACTACAGTCACCTTGGGAGAGAGAACCTCAATTGAGAAATTTCCTCCATCACAGTGGCCTGTACACGTTTGTTTTCCTGATTGTTGGTGGCTGATGTGAGAGGGCCCGGCCTCTTGTGGACAGTGCGGCCCCTGGGCAGGTGGTCCAGGGCTATCTAAGAAGCAAGCCAAACAATGTGTGAGGAGCAAGCCAGCGTGCAGCATGCCTGCACGGTCCCTGCCGCAGCTCCTGGGTGACTGCCCTGCCCTGCCCTGACTTCCCTCAGTGATCAACTGTGGCTGGGACACGTAAGCCAAATTACCCCTTTTCCTCCCCAAGTTGATGTTGACTAGTGTTTTATCACAGCAACAAAAAGCAATTAGGACAGGTGCTATTAAAAAATATATGGGAAGGGGCTGGGGGCTAAAAAGAGAGGCTCAACTTCAGAGAGGGTGATTAGGAACAGCTTTACCTACTGCAGTCTGCCCTCCCATTTGGACAGCACACGGCATGATGACAAAGCCTGTGTCCAATTCACTGTTGTGTTGCTCAAAGCTTCCTGCACGGTACCTGGCAACGTGGCCTTGTTATATGAACATATGTGATTGTTGTATGAATCAATGAAGGAAGAAATGAGTGCCTCACTGTGTCCCCTTCACAGATGTGACCTTCATCATGCCCAGAGTGGTACCTGAAATACACAATGTTCAACAAATATTGACAGGATAGGTAATGTCAATGTAGTGGGGACACATTGGGATGGCACACTTCCTTGGACTGGATGACCACACAATCACAGAGCATCAACTTAACTCCCAGGTTCCCTGAAGCCAACGTCTCCATCTCAAAGATAAAATTATATACAGAGAAATGATGACCCAGTGGGCCAAGACCACAGAAGAGGGCTGAAGAAATGCTTAAGGGAAAGTGACAAGTGTGCAACAGGAGCACATGAGTTGAGATCGTCGACACCCAAGCAAAAAGCTGGGTGTAGTGCTATACACTTATAACCCCTGCATGAGGGAGGTAAAAAGAAGCTGACCCTTGAAGCTTGTTGGCCAGCCAGCGCAACGAGATAGAGGAGCATCACACTCAGTAAGAGACTGTGTCTCAAGAATGAAGGGTTAACCAATACAGGAAGGCAATCAAAGCCAACCTCTGCACTTCATACACACACACACACACACACACACACACACACACACACACACACAGCAAAGGTAAAGCTGACAGGAGTCTTCAAGCAACTCCAACTTCTAGTTAGGACTTATTTTGGTTTTATTTCTGCTGCTGTGATTAAAAAAAAAAAAAAAACAAATAAACAAATTAAAAAAGGACAAAAAAGAACTTTAGGAGGCAAGGGCTTGTTTCAGCTCCCAATTCCAGGTCATAGCCCATCACTGCAGTGAGTCAGAGAGGCAGGGGCTTGAGCGAGATGGTCATACAACATCCACAGACAGAAGCAGAGAGAAATGAAGGCACCCATGCTGCCGGCCACTTGCATGCTTGCTTTCTAGCTAGATAACTCATTGCATTCATACAGTTCAGGCCCAGACCTAGGGAACAGTATCACCCACAATAGGCTGGGTGTTCCTATACCAATTAGCAATCAAGATAATCCCCTATGGACATGCCCACAAGCCAATCTGAGCTAGACAGCACACTGAGACTCTCTTCAGCTATGTGATTCTACGTTTTGACAAGTTGACAGTTAAGACCAAATAGCATTATTTATCAAATAATGAACAAGCTGAAACACTGTTGCCATTAGCACCACAACATTATCTGAGCTCTGTTAACTCAATGGGCCCATGAAGTAACTCGAGTGGCCATCAGGTAAGCTAAGGGAGACCTCAATTGTCTTTGGCTTCAGATAATCTTTCCTGATGGCTCCAACGTGGTACAGTTTACATCAACCCTTCATCTTCTTGCCCATCACCATCCCTCTGCACCACTCACACCAAGACAGGACCTACCGTGGCTGGGAAGCGGTTGGTGAGTTTTCCACTATAACACAACTCTGGTACTTTCTGCTTAGGCATGGCAGCAAAGAACTAAGCAACAGCCACCTTAGGCTTAGTGGAAAGAAGCCCGTGGCCGTGGAAACGAAGGGGGAGCTATGGGCCCTGGCCAGCAAGGAGAGAACATATGCTGGGAAGACACTGATGTCCTATGCTTCAAATGAGTGCTTGGCCAGGCTAACCTTGGCATGAGCACGCAAACTGTCCACACAGGCCAGGGCAGCATTTTATTTCTCTTAAAAATCCTGTGGGAACACCAGCGCCCTTTCACCTGGCTTTTCTATACCTCCACAGACCAGAAATGGAAGACAACAGACTCTAAGACATCTGGAGACCCTGAAACACTTCCTGAGTCATTAAAGAGGAATTTGGCCAAGTGCGACTCTTAGTGTCAAGCGCATTATGCTATATTGATATGTGACTTCTTCCAAGTTGGTGCTTTGTATCCAACATAAACGAAAGCAAAGCAGAGACGCTTAACCACAGCAGAGACTTCTAGCTTTGCCTGAGCCTCAGAATCAACTGGGGACCAGCTCTAGCAAATTGGTCTCAAAGTGCAGACCCAGAAATCTGTACATGAAGCAACTGTTCTGCAGTATTCTTAGGAACCCATTAGTGTGGGCAAAGGACAGGATCCACTTCACAGAGTAGTCAGGGTGAAGCAGAGTAACCGGTGAGAAGCTACAATTGTCCAGGCAGACAGGGAAACAGGTTCCAGGCAGCCAGCCCTTGCACAGAATGGTGGCCACGGTAAATAAAAATGCACCGTGTGTTTCAAAATTGCTACAACATATCTTTAATATTTTCACCATGAAAACTAAGTATGTGAGGTGAAGGATTTGCTGCCTGATTTAATTATTCTACATTGCAAACATACACCGAAATTTCATCACACTGACTCATAAATGTAAACAATTCTTTGCGGTTGTATTTATCATTTGTATGTGTGCATGCATTCATACATGCATTGATGGAGGCCAATAGTTAATATCGGTGGTCTCTTGCCATGGCTCTCCAGCTTACTTGTTTTTAGACAGGCTCTCTCCTGAACCTGAACGTCGGAGACTGGCCAGATGGCCAATGAGTGCCAGGGATTCCCCCATCTCTGCCTCCCTGTGCTAAGATCAGGCAACCATGGACGGACAGGCTACCATGCTGGCATTTTTACATAGGGAATAGGGATCTTCAGCTATCTCCTCAGCCCCAGTGTAAACAATTGTTACTTGTCATTTAAAACATAATTAAATGGGAACTGGCAAGGAGACGTAACAAGTGAAGGTATTTGTCACACACACACACACACCTGGCAATCAGATGAAGGTGGAAGGAAAGAACCTACTCTACAAAGTTGTCCTCCGACCTCTCTGTACAGCACCCCACCCCCCCACCCACATACGCACATTAGGCACATGAAGTAAAAGAGAATTTTATTAAAAGATAATTAAGTGCAACTATAGAGCTCCTCTTGGCACAGCGCCTGGCACATAATAATGCACAGTAAGTGTTGACTGTTGTCATTATTTAGTTATTATTAATGTAACCTAGAGCCTGGCCAGATAATATGTAGTCCCTGAAGCAGCAGGTTAGGTATCAGCTGGGAAATTAAGATTGTAAAATCTTAGGCCTGATGTCAGAGCTGATGAATGAATAAAGTCTATGATTTCCAGGTGGTTAAGTTTGATCTGTCTGTCTGTCTGTCTGTCTGTCTGTCTGTCTGTCTCAGGCAAGGGTGACCTCTAATGCACAATCCTCCTGCATGAGCCTCTGGGAGCACTGGGATTACAGTCACATGCCACTACACCTTGCTCACTGTGCTAACATCTTACTACTCAAAGTGTGGTCCCAGGCCAGCAGCATGAGGACATCAGAAATGCAGAATCTCACATTTGAATGATGTCCCCAGGAGATCCATGAGCCTGACAACATCAAACTGGTTCCATCTTAACGCACCAGCGCTCAGGGTCTGGCAGGAGGGAAGTCACCTACTACTGCTATTCATGTTACGTGCTTCCTCGGGCCTACTGACAGGCATTTTTATTCTTTTTTCTTTTCTTTTCATTTTTTTCAGAGACAGGGTTTCTCTGTGTAGCCTTGACTGTCCTGGACTCACCAGGCTGACCCTGAACTAACAGAGATCCGCCTGCCTCTGCCTCCTGAGTGCTGGAATTAAAGATGTGTGGTACCAACTCCTGGCTGTATTTAACAGTTTTAAAAACTGAGGGTCAAGTCAGTAACTTGCTGAAGGTCACCTAGCTGTGACGTGGCACCCCTGGTTATCGCTTAGATTTTGTTCTCTACTCCCTGGCTGCCTATGGTAGCACTTGATGGCCTGTGGGTTAAGCACTTACCACCTGTCCTTGGGTACAGATAGAACACAGTAGGAAAGATGCCATCCCCAGCCAAGTGTGCAGCATGTCACCATCATCTCAGCCCTCCAGAGGCTGAGACAAGAGCATCACAAATAGAAGGCCAGCCTGGACTGCATGAGACCTTATCTCAGGACAAAGATTAAATAAATAAATAAATAAATAAATAAATAAATAAATAAATAAATGGCAATCTCCACCTTATGAATGAACAGGTCTCCAAATGTGTGTGTTTCTACATCTGTTAGTGACACACTGGAACTTCTGGTACAAAACCTATGCCATGGTTTCTGTGAGAAGATGTTCTAGAGCCCAGGGTACAGCACAAAAACGACCAGAGAGCAGCAGCCCCCAGCAGGGCCTTGGAAACTCGGTACTTCATTCATAAGAAAAAGTGCTGCAAAGAAAATCCACCCCCTGAGGCAATGGCGCCAGGAAACGCCCTGCCCTCAGCCACTTCCTCACCCAGAGGTTATTAAATACATCCTCTAGAGAAGGCGCAGGGCAGAGTGGTACCATGGTGGTAAAGATCAGCTTGGTCCTTATTTATAGGAAGGAATTTATAAGAGAAACCAGCAAGAAGTCTTTCTCCCTTCCCCCTTCTCCTCCCCTATCTGAAACTTAAGCAGTGGACAAAAGGCAAGCATGAAGGAAGTTCACGGAGAAATTATTTCGGACCTGGGGCTCAGGAAAGCTTTCTCTCAGTGCAGCAGCACTGAGTTAAACCTGGGAGGTGGGACACAGATCAGCCAGTGACTTGACCGTGGCTGCACAGAGAGAGACGTGGGTGGGATGGCAAAGTTCACAATGTGGGGCTGCCAGTGAGCCCCTCGCCCGAAGCACACAGCTCACTCAACTTGGGCCTGGAAAACTCAGCTAGCGAGGCAGGCCTGTGCCTGCTGGGGTGACGTTAGGGCTCTGCTCTGACATCTACAGACAGCTGCTCTGGGTTACTCATCAGAATACAGAACAAACCGCTAAACCCCAAATCCTTTTAGAAACGAGCTGGGGCAAAAACAAACATTTCTGAATTGGTACTAAAATTATTTCCAAGTCTGCTTCCTCCCTTGGAGAGAATTCATATGACTTTGGGTATTAGTAGACGCTGGAAAGATGCTGAATGTGTGAACAAAGGAAGGAATAAATGAGTCCACAGCCTAGCAGCTGAGGGTGATGAGAAAGAGAGAAATGCCTCACATTGCATCATGGCGGGGAAGGGAAGGGGGTGAGAGGAAGGATGGAGCCGGAGACGCAGGTGCAATGCTTAGGAGGCTGGCGTGAGGCAGCAGGTGAGAAGCCACCAAGTAGGTTAATGGGAACCAGAGGAAAGGGAGGCGTGGCCAAGATGACAAGGGAGTGATTGACAGTGGGACCAGGAGAGAGGGGCTATGGAAGTTTCGCAGAAGCTTGGAGGCCTGTGCCTAGGAGTGTGATGGCGACATCAGAAGATGAAACGTCCAACACAAGAACAAGGTGCTTCGCAGACAGCAGCTCGCCGAGTCCTCATGAGCCTGAGATCCTGGTGCCGCTGTGTCTTGACCACGGTTCTCTTCTCCCCTGCCCTGTTCTGTCCTGTGATTGCTGGAGTCTGCTGGTTTCTGGCTGTTCTATCACATGTCAGGCTGGTCCCCTTAGGGGCTCTGCCCAGATATCTGCACAGCTAGGTCCCTTGCAGCTCCTCTTGTCACCAGCTCCATGAGCACCATTAAAACTATAAGCCACACTCCCCAAGTTGCTCTCAGAACTACGCAGAGCCCTTAGACTGCTCTCTTTTTAATTCTTCTTTCTGAGTGTTGGTGGTGGTGCTGTTGCTGTTGCTGCTGTTGTTGTTAAGACAGGGCCCCACAAAGCCCAGGCTGTCCTCAAACTCATTATTTAGCAGAGTTTGGCTTTGAACTCCTGATCCTCCTGAATGCTAGAACTGCAGGCATGCACCACCATGCCCAGTTGGATGTGGTCCTAGGGAGTGGACCTAAAACTTCTAGGTCTAGCAAGCATTCTACAAATGGCACTAAAACCCTGAAGCAATCGTTTTCTTTTATTGGCCTCTCCAATATAATAGATAATCTTATTTATCATATCTAGATTCAATCTATGCCCAGCATTTCATGGGCACTCGGTTTAAGACTGTCTGAGACTCATGTCCATGTTACAGATGAGGACACTGACACACAGCGTGGGAAAGAGCTTCCCTTGCCTCATGGTTGCTGAGAGTCAAGGCCATGTGTTTAGGTCCCGATCTGCCTGTGGCCTGAAAAACCAGCCCTCCAACCGGAGATCATAAAGAGAACAAACGGTTCCATTTTCCAAGTGCAAGTTTGGAGAATCAGGCCAGCCGCTCTAGTGAAGCGGCTGCTAATTTCTCCAGCTGCCTAGCTTGTCAAGTCACAAGCTTATCTTCGGGGGAACGTTATCTGACAAAGGGACGTGTTCCAGTTCCCTTTTTACCACCCAGCCAGCGGCCCTGACTTGGCTGAACTGCCATTCCCACCCTCCCTCTCCGAATCCTCGCATCGCAAGGCACGCATTTATAGTGCCACGCATTAAATTGCTGGAGCGTCTCAGAATAAACGGGGTTTGGCAAAATGTAATTATTTCCAGCAAAAGAGTTGGTTCTACATTCTGACAGACATCTGATGCTTTATGGGACTCGATGCTAAACTGTGAATCTGCAAAATTTAAGAAAAAGCATTTTTTTTAAAGGTTCAAACCTACTCATTATTAAATTATAAAGCTGGTCATTTGTGATGAGTCAGTACAGAAACAGAAGGCGAGTGTGAAAGGCTGCAAGGAGCACAGCTTCACGTGACCTCCGACATCTGCAAGCCAAGGCCACCATGAAGGTGACACAGGCTAAGCATAACTGCATGGCCAGTGCCCGGGATTCTGCCTTAGTTATTAGTATTATTTTCCTGACAGCCGTCTCCGAGCACTTCACTTCGCTTGCTTGTTTGTGCATTCCGCAATTCCCTCACCCCTGGAGAGAGGAATCCTCAGTCTGCTAGGGGGAAAGGCAAGCACACAGACAATTCCCATACAGAGGGTGAGTGCCAGGGGCGGAGCTGCAGACCCAGGGGTATGGATGGGGCTGCAGGGAGCAAGACCTGCACTGCACTGGGCAGGGCAAGCAGCGGTCACCAAAGTGAGGGCAGATGAGAACAGGACAGGCAAAAGCTGGGAAAGTCAAAGGGACACGTGACTCTAGGAAACCAATGAGAGCCAGCCTTGGATGACAGCTCTATGGAAAAGATGTGGCGCTTGGAACAGCCACGGCCACTTCTTTTGTGCTAAAGGGACAAAACGCAGACTCCTCGGTATAACAGTAAGTGGCCCACCACCCTCCTTCACCTCAAGTCCCAGCCAAGTAACTCCAGCCACCAGGCACCAAGCCCCAAGCACCTGCTCTCAATGAAGGCGGGGAGCTGGCTTTTACAGAGAACTCCATGAAGTCCAAGCTATTGGGTCCTGTTGAACCATCTGTGCTTCAGGAAGGCATATCCTTGGGAGGCAGGAGCATCACTTACACACGGAACTGTTCCTGTCCACGAAGGACAAACTGTGAACCGTTTAACACTGGCCTTCAATTATTAAAAGAGCCCAAATGAGCTGTGACAGGAAGACAGATCACATGCCCAGGCCGGGCCCCGGCAGCCTAAATGGTCTCAGACTTATTCATCCCCGTCGTCACTAGTCAGGGGAAGACAGAGGAGTCTTCTGGGGGTTTCGGGATCAGACTGTATGACAAGAGCCTTTGCAGATGCTCTAGGGAGAGACGGCCATGCTCACAGCAAGGGGGTGGGAAAGCACAAGAACCTGAGCCTGCCCAGTGCTGGCTGTACCCTGGGCGTGACACAGTGTGGCTGGCAAAGACGCTGCTGACTTTTGCTCCTTGGTGTGTCTCTGGCTTCCTGGGGGGGTACCCAGGCATGGTCCCTAATTCTCTGCCTGGAGATCATGGGAGCAAGCCACACCACCAGGACAAAGCCTGGAGTCAAGCTGGGGTTCAAATTCTGCTCTCCCGTCCACTAGCTGTAGAGCCTCAGTTTTACCATACGTAGATGTAAATCCACAGGGCTGAAAATGTCAATAATAAACCACTGTGCACTGGGTATAATGTGCTTAAGAGATGCCTGCTACGCTTTGCGCCTCGTTCCCTTTATCACTTCCTTTTGTGTCCCAGAAGTTTAGAAGTTTGCTAACTGGTCCCAGGGTTACTGCGCACGTGTACACATGTGTGTGTATACATGTGTGTGCATGCAGGTGTACAGGCATGTGGAGACCAGAGGTTGATGTTGGGTGTCTGCTCCGATTGCTCCCCACCTTGCATTTTCGGATACGGCCTCTTACTGAACCAGGAGCTGTTTCAGCTTGGGCTGGCTGACCAGCGAACTATTGGATCCACCTCTCCCTGCCTCCCTGAGCCGAGGCTGCAGCTTGCGGCCATGGCCTGCATTTTATGTAGGTTCCGGAGGTCCGAGCTCAGGTCTGCATGCTTGTGTGACGAGCACTTTACCATCAGAGCCCGCCGCCTTATTTCCCGAGAGAGAGAGTCTCTCGCTAACCTTGCTGCTCACCATTCCCCAGGCCTTGAGTGAGCGGGGGATCTGGCCGTCTCCAGCCTTCCAACGCTGGCACCACAGACAGGCAAGGCCGGGCTGGGCTTGCCCTGTACCAAAAAGACCAGAACTCAGGCCCGCGTGTTTGCATGGCAGGCACCTTCCCAACTGAGCCACCTCCCTAGCCCTTTTTTGAGTACAGAATAAAACCTTTATCCTTGACTGTGGCATTTCTCCTAACGGCGAGAATGAGGCAAGGACTCCGCAGACGGCTCTTTCACGTCTCTCCCAGCTCCTGCCTCAGACACCCTCCCCTCCCCGTGACACTGTGTGTCTTCCTCTCTGGCTGACAGTGGACCAGTGTGGAGGAAGCACCAACTCCAGGCCCCCAGGGAAGGCAGGCCTTATGGATGGCACATGAGTATTTAGAAGGTGAGACAGACAACTGACATTTTGCTGTTTCCTTGTCCTTAGCCCCCAACCCCCCCACCCCCCTCTCTTTGTCAGTTAATTCCTATACACTCACTGGTCTAACTGCGACAGGCCCGGGGATCACCTCTGGGCTCAGCCTGGATTCTGTCCCTGGCCCAGCTTAGTCTATGCCTAGAAAGTGGGGGGCCATGCCTCAGTGCCCTCTACTCCACTAGCAGCAGGCAGGAGCCAGCATGCCAGAGGTTGGCTAGCACTAGTGGGGTGAGAGGGACACCGTGCCAGAGGGCCCAGTCCTGAGGCATGTTCTTAGAAGTTCTGTCCTGAGGCCAAGAAAAAAAATTCCCTAGGATGGAAATGCTCCAGGAAGCCTAGACAATGACAAATGAGCTGAACCAGGGCATCCCCAGAGACTTGTGGGACTTTAGAAACCTTCATACCCTCGCACACACTTCTCACACTAAGGTGGGTCTGTGGAGAAGGGGGCAGGTGGTCCAGACTGCAGACTCCTGGGAAAGGAGGTACACGGGCCAGGGAGTCTTTAGGGAATGAGCGCGAGGTGGGGGGGGAAGGGAGTGGCTGACATTTTCAATTTAACACAACGCTGGGTGATGCGTCCACAAAATCCCAGCCTCTCCTACTCCACAGAGCCTGAAACAGCCTCTTGTGCAATGCTGTCTTCAGAGCATGACACGGCGAAGCCCTCTAAGAGACCTGCACTAGTCTGGCCCCAAGGCTCCCAAGGCCCTCCTTTCTCCCTGAGTGCCAAGCCAGGTCATTTTTTCTTCAGGTAAATTCTTGTAAGTTGCTTATAATTAAGAAATAATTCCCAATTAAACTCTCTGGTCCACCACGCTACACGTGAGTTGAATTATTTCTGTGGTCGGCACCCTGTCTGAGGTGAGTACATGTTTGCTCAAGTCTCCTCAAGAAAGGTTCAAAAAAAAAAAAAAAAAAACCAGACACCATGAACTCGGCATCCTAGGCCACTGACTTCATTCACCAGGCAGACAGCGAGCTCTATCACACCGGCCTAAAACATCTCACCTGGTGCAAGCACATCCCAGTTCACAGCTCTGCCAGCTCCCTTATGTCTCCAAGCCTGTTTCCTGGTGTGTAAAGTGTGGGTGATGATAACCCTGACATGCCAGGAGGAGGAAATGAGCGAGCCCGTGGAGTGCTTTTACTCATCCCGGTGCTGGACTGGCTGACGGTGAGGCACTCAACAACAGTTAGCTGGTGAATGGAGCTGACATAATGAATTTGGGGGGAAGAGAAAGTGATAAACATTCAAAGAAATAATTGCAGGATTACGTGATAAATAATTTAGCGGGGATGCATCTCAATTACAGTCAGATCACGGCAGAGAGCAGGCGCCAAGTTTCACCTTGGCCTAAATGGAGACTGTCAGAGAGGAAGAAATAGATCCCTAAGAACTAAAACCAGCCCTAAAGGAAGGGCTCCTGTCGCAGTGCAGAGGCCAGCGCCAGGACGTGTCATGTTCGGGAACTGTGCCTCCAGTTACAAGCAGGTCCTTGCTACTGCTGGGGAGGAGCTCAGAAGGAGCCAGGCACAGCCAGTCTGCTTTGCCTGGGACCCTGAATTTCTCCCTGTGACTCTGAGAAGCCCTGTAGGGTTTTGCCAATGGCACGGGCACTTAGGGGGGGGGGGGGGGGGGGTGGAATGTACGGATAAGCAGAGGAAAAACAGCAATAAAGGGTCTCGATTTCGGTTAAGGTGAAAGCAATGGAGAAACACAGAGAATGAAACGAGACAGCTCTGGGAGGAAACAGCCTCCCAGAGAAACATGGCTGGCCCCGGGGGCTACGCTGTCACATCCTGTGGGGCTCTACAAATACAGCAAAGGCCTCCTGCAAGCTTGCTCCCTCTCCATCGGAGCAGCCACAGAGCAGAGTGAATATGGAAAATTCCAGCAGAAAGATCTGACCAAAGTGAGCAAGTCCAGAGGTCACAGTCACCACTGATGAGTGGCCAGAAGCACCTGGGGATGGGTGGACAGGCCTGGCTGGGATCTGGGCCAACAGTTTTCCACTTACATGCAAACCCAGAGGCACAAGTTCCAGAGCGGCAAAACCTTTCAGGTGTACGTCTTTCTAAAGCCATTTACAGGAACCCGAGGTCCTCTGGGTACTCCTGAGGGGGGAAATGCTCCGCATTCAATCTCTTCTTAAAGATAAAGCAATGGCCTCTTTGTCCTACAAGACTAGGCACCAAGAAAAAGAGAGTAATTCACGACGTCTCTAAGGTCCCAGAAATGTGCCCGCCAGCTGTCTGTCAGACACACACTCCTGGCAGAAGAAATAGCACTGTCCGCTGAAAAGGCCTGGCTTTAGTAGCCCTGAGCAGGGGAAGGAGAAGGAACGGGAGAGAGGAAACTGCACTTGTCTGTTCCTCCTCCACACACAATGGTTGCAGCCTCCTTCCCTGGTTTCAATCTAATTAGACAGAACAAGCCAATGAGTGGGCAGCAGTGTCACTTGGTTTGGCTGTTGCAGACCCCAGTGCTTCCTCCTTATTAAAAATAAAGAGACCCAAGGGTTCAATCTGGCAAAAAAGGAGAAGAAAAGAAATGTAACAAGAGAGGCACATTTCCCCTTATGAAAAGTTTTGCCTTAAAAACAAACAAATGCATCTCTTTACCAAGTACCAAGACTCCAGTGTACAACAATGATGCCTTGTCCACGCTTTCTTGAGTTGTCTGAGATGGAACCCCACACCCCCAGCCATGTGTTCTTGGGTAAGGAGGGGACATCCTTCTCAGCGGGTGTGCTATGTTTCCGGTGCAAACTGCTTCCTGATTCCCCAAGGCTAGGAACAAAGGGTTCCGTGGACTGTAAAGGACCAACTCAGGCACATTTGCTGCAGGCCTACTAAGTGTCGGGCACTGTTCCCCCTCAACTGTTACTTACTCCCCTGATGCTTGTCCACTTCGTTCTTACGATGTCTATTCCAGTTCTGACTGGTCTGGTCTACGGTTTCAGGTGCACTCAGGGTCGTCTTCTCCTCCTCCTCTTCTTCCTTCTCCTCCTCCTCTTTCTCCTCCTCCTCTTCCTCTTCTTCCTTCTCCTCCTGTTCCTCTTCCTCCTCACCCCACCCCCGCCTTTTAGGGTATTAGTCACCAGCCTACATCAGGAGATACCTAACAACATATGGCTCTAGGAGGTCCCAGGACCCACTGTACAGATGATCATATGATGATAGGGACAGAGGCTATTTGCCACCTTTGCTGCTTCAGTAGCTTCCAGAAACTTCCAGAACAAGGTGGTTTCACAAGCACCGGTCAGAGGCAAAAGGGTAAGCAGGTGAGCAAGTGACAAGTCCCTGTGACTTCCTTTCTCCCTGCAACCCAGTGTCTGCTTGCATGGGCACAGCACTCCCTGCAGGCTCACCCTTGACCTCTCCAGAGAGTCCTCAAGTCTCAGTGTGCTTCTTTCTGTCCCTGTGCTGCCCTTGTTCCTTGGTTTTTTATCAAGGTGCATCGGTCTCCCTGAAGCATCCTGACCAGCCTTAGCCAGTCCACGAAGGCCAGACTTCTGTTCTACAGTGCAGAATGTGCCCAGAGCATCCTGAGACCAGCACGCACTCTACAGCCTCCTCTCTATGTCCCTCATCACAGCTCAACATACAGCGAACAGCAAGCCCACAAGACATATATCTGGAATGAAGTTGGCCCAATGCCCCCAGAATACAGCAGATTGTCTGCTCCTAAGCCCCTCCCTCCAGCCCCACCCCATCCCTGATGCTCCCTGGCCATGTTCCTGGGTCAAACCCACCTGCCCCATTTTCAATATGCCCCCTTGGCCACTCAGTACTTTTTCTGAGCGTCAACATGTTAGCCACATTCTGAAGTCTAGCAGCTGGTTCGGTGGCCTAGACCCCAGTAGCTGCTGGAATCTGAGAGTGCGATCTGGATATTTAGGCATCTAGTACCTTTTGGCACCACCTACTTCCCCTTGTCCAGTGAGGAGGAAACTCAAGTCTTCATCACCGCGCACGGCTGAGCATCAGGCCTGGTATGAGGGCACTCTGAGAGCAACACAGAGGAGTCTCACATCGCCAAGCAGAAAGGGCCCCAGGCACAGCCAGATATAGCTAGCCTGTCATCGGCCCTCAGTTCTGGGCAGCCGCCATAAACCTGATAATGCGGCTATCTTATTTCTGTTCCTTTCCCCTTCCAGATCAGCAGAGGATCCTGGCATAGTGGGGGAACGCCTATAACAGTGGCACCTTGCAGGCTGACGAGGGAAGATCACAAGTTCAAGGGCAACCTGGACTACAAACCAAGACGCTGGCTCAAATAAATTTAGGTTGGCAAAAGGAAAGTATGCATAAAATACAAAGGGAAACTGATACCCTGAGAATCAGCCTTGATCTCTTCTGCTAATTTAGTGTGTGACCTCAGCTAAGCTGGCGACTTGCTCCAGACTGCTGTTTCCTTCTGGAACCACAGGCATGGATTAGGAGGTCCATCTGTAAGATCTCACCTATGTTTGATACTCAGCAACTGCCCCTCCCTCCACACAAGCACAGCTCTGAGGCCACAGCACCAGCTCTGGTGGAGGTGTGTTCGAGAGCCAGTGTACCCTAATTCAGACCTGCAGAACCAGAACCAATTTTAACAAGATCCAGTGTGACTCTTCACACTGATGTCTGAGTGTCACCCTCTGTGCTGTGGGGTATGTTTCACTACAGATGGTCATGAGTTGCTCAAGCTCGCCACAGAGCTGGATCTAGAAGCAGCACGCCCTCCCCCCCCAATTTCAGATCCAAGCAGGCTTGCCTCTTCTAAGGCTCTTATTGGGGAAGGCCTGACCCACCACACCCCCAACTCTGTGACACAAAGGAGAACAGCTCGAAGGGGAATCATTTCCAGTAGATGTTATAAATGTTTAGCCCAGGAAGAAAGAGTGTAACAGTGCAAACTTCAGGCCAGGAGAGAGAGAGAGAGAGAGAGAGAGAGAGAGAGAGAGAGAGAGAGACAGAGAGAGAGAGACAGAGACAGAGACAGAGACAGACAGAGACAGAGACAGAGAGAGACAGAGACAGAGAGAGAGAACTCCAGCTGACTGCCTCAACTTCCCCTGTCAGTTCCTGCCAAATGTCACGATCACCCAATTTGGCGGTATCATTTCTATTTGTTCATTTACATGGAAGCCTGGTCCTAGAGACACTTTGAGTTCAGAACTCGCTCAACTGGAAACTCCAACTGGCTGCCTTAAAGGTGCTTCCCGTTTGATTTCTGAAAGACACTGGAATTCTGTGATTTGACGGTATTTGGCCACTTAGTTCCTGCTATTAATTCTTTTACTTTGGTTTGTTCTTTAATGAACTCGCTCATCCAAAACAAAAACACACTATGGTAGACCCTCTGTATGTAACAGGCCTTCTAGAAGGATCCAGGCCAACCCTGGGTGATTACGGCATCTTCTACAGGGGGCTGGAGAAGGGATACATGCCACAAGCATTCACTGAGTGGCCAGGATCAAGTGTCTGGTGAAAATGTTGCAGGATTCTTTGAAATTCGAGCTGCTGTCTAGAGAAAAAGAAAAATCTTCAAAGACTTGAAAGTCTCTAAATTTGAAATCTTTAGCTAAAATGGCTTAAAAATACAAATTATGCATGAAAGTCTAACCAGGAAGTAAGCATTAGAGGCTCTGGAGCATTTTCTGTCCTGGAATACTGCCTCCTAGCACTGAGCAGGGCTCTAAAATCAGAAGAGGTCACCTCAGAAACCACAGCCCTCCTACCTACTGCCACCTGGTCACAGGCCAGCCCTCCCCTACCAGAGCCTCAATCTCAACTGGGATCCAGTGGATATGGCCTCTTCCAACAGGATCTGCCAACAACCTACCACAGGGCGGCCACGACTGGGTGGCCAGCAGAGCTGAGAGAGGCCACAGCCCATCTGAGCTAGTCCTGTGGAAAAGGAAGCAAGGAAGAAGCCACAGCAGTCAGCTTTACAGAGCAGCCCTTGATTCTAGCCTGGTGAGCTTTTAGCTGAGGAAGCCTCACTCAGCCAGTAAGGTATAGAGACAGGCCAGGGGTCTATCCCAGGCTCTCACTGGGGCTGGACAGCAGCCTCAACCCTCCCTGCCTCTGGAGATGAGAGGTGGTCGTTTGCTCTGTCCTTATGAGTCCTGACCTGACTTCTACCTTATGCTTAGAATTACTCACCTTTGGCCACATGACATGAGGGCAGAGTTCAACTGCTCTGCTCCTCAGCAATGGGAGGAAGCGAGGCCTGCTGACTGTGCAAGTTTCCAGCATGTAAGAAAGGGGTCTCAGGCTGGAGAGATGGCTCAGTGGTTAAGGGGACTGGCTGTTCTTTCAGAGGTCCTGAATTCAATTCCCAGGAGCCACATGGTGGCTCACAACTATCTATAATGTGATCTGGTGCCCTCTTCTGGCCTGTAGGTGTACATGCAGACAGAGCACTGTGTACATAATAAATAAATAAATAAATAAATCTTTTTTTTAAAAGGGGGGGTCTCTTCCCTAAGTGCTGTCCGTGTCACAGTTAGCACACTATTAAAAACAACAGAAACATAACAACAACAACAACAACTACAAACTAACGAACCTGAGAAAGCCATGCTCCAGAAGCCCCTCTGTACATACTAAAACCTTCCCTGTAACTCAGAGCTTCAGGGTCACATGACTGTGTCAGACCTCACTTACCCATCAACTTGTCCCCAAAACCATGAATAGAGACCTAACTGTGAGACATATACCCCCATAAGCCATCAGCCACAGAGACTCAGCCTCCCGAGTCAGTCTTCAAGTTTTCCCAACTAATACAGACCCTAATAAGCAAAGAGACAGAACAGATCGCTGTTGCTCTCCTTGAATAAGATGTCTCTACAGGGCATGAGAAGGGCGCCACAGGCAGCATCACAGGGAGCGGGACTCTCTGAGACCTACTGTCTTGAGGATGTGGTCTGTGACCTCTGGACCATAAGCTTTGTGAGGACGTGGTTGCAAAGCCTGTCTCCAGCTATGGTGGCCTGCACATGAGCACACAGCAACTCTTCAGGAAATTCTTACAAAGCAACCAACTAGAAAATGCATGCAGCAGAGGGGAGATTACAGTCATTTATTCCATTTCACCGATGGCTGTCAGGACTGCCCTTCCAACTGTCCTGAGCTAGACCAGAAAGGAAGGAGAGGACCCCAGGGGGTTGGAAGATTGAAACGTGGGAGAATGGAGGCTTGGAATATCTCCTGGACCAAGGACCACTAACGAGCTGACCTGTTGCCTCCTCAGGTCCTGGGATGTTGTGTGCTACTCCTAGCAGAATTTTCAGGTCAGAATTTACTTTTGAGAAACTAAATGGCATTTATGCATTTGTTGTTTCATTGTGTGGATGAACGTTTGTTGAACTCTGGGCCAGTAACTAGGACTTCTGCAAAGGTGAGGTTCTAGAGCCTCTCTGGGCCATCTCCTTGGGGAAGTGTAAAATCATTTAAGTAAGGCAAAGCTAGCTCTGGTGGAATAGCCTGTTTTTTTTTTCTACCCGCTTACGTAACTCTGCCCCGTTCAAGAGCACCAATAACCAGTGCTGTCATTTCACGGGCCCCTAAGTGGGGGAGGGAGGAGACGACTCCTTTGGGGCTCTTTCTACTTTTGTTTTCAATTGTCAGATCCCCAGAGGTGGAAAAAATCAAATCACTGCTGCTATTTCAAACCTCACGCTCCAGGCAGCTACTTGGAAGACAATAGGGCAGCTCCATTTCTGATCTCTTTGAGGCAGGAGGATACCCTATGGCGCAAAGGGAGGATGGGACGCCTGTGTGGACATTCAAAAGACAGCAAGGAAACCCAAAACAACAGACTGACGGGAGGTGCTGGGGGACAGCTGTTCAGAACTGTGATGCATTCCAAAGCAACTTCGGTTATTATGTAAGAAGCAAACCGAGCTTGCCCCAGTACCCCGGTCACATATTCATTCAGCAAACAGCCATGGGAAACCCGTTAAGTACCAGGCACTGTGACAGGCGGGTCATAGAACACTGACCCACTCCCACAGTGGCCCTGCCCTCGGTCTGGGGGAGCATCTCCATGCTCTACTGTCTCAAGTCTGGTTTAAATGCTCGCCCCTCCATGAGGTCTCCCCTGACCCGGCACCCTACCTGGCTCTCTCCCCCTTCTCTCTCTCTCCTTCCCTCCCCCCTCAGAGTTTTAGTGAATTTTGTATATCGCTATTGGATATGTGTGTGGGAATATGAATGCCGCGGCATGCACGTGGGGGTCAGGGGACAACTCTTGAGAAGCAGTTTGCCCCTTTCGCTGTGTGAGTTCTGGAGCTTTAATACAGCTCTTTGGGGCTGAGAGGAAGTACCTTTACACACTAAGCCATCTCCTCAACCCCCTACCACCACTCGGTGCCTGTGCCCCTATATCAAGTTTCGTCAGCACATCAGCTAATGCCCACAGGCGTGTGGTGCAGATCAAAGGGCAGGACGCGGATGAGGTGGCTGGCACTGAACAGACCTTCAGCAGATGTCACCCTCCTGCCGCCACAGGAACCCGAAAGCCTCCCACTGCCGAGAAAGAACTGAGAGCACCAAGGCAGGACTCAACCCCACAGGAGCTCATTAAGATGGGATTCAGGAAAAAAAAAAAAAGATGGGATTCAGGCATGAGTAACAACATGGCGCTTAGGGCAGCAGAGCAGAGACCACAGCCCAGCGAAGCTCCTACCTCCTTTAATTTGTTTGGCTGAAGAACAACTTGGCCCATCCCTGCCCTAAAGATGGAGAACAAATGGCAGCAAGTCACGAGGGGAAGATGACGGAGTCTGAACCAATTCCTCAGGCCAAAGGAACGACATTTGAAGAGCACAGACAGTGCATAAGAGGCTCACTCTCTGCGGCCCTTAGGTAACTTGGGAATGGGCTAAAGATCTGCACACCGCTGCAGGAGAACCAGCCTACTGCACTGGGCAGTGAGGGCAGCTCCAGGCCAAGCACCCCCCCCCCCCCAACAGGCTCAGTGCAGAGCCAGGCCACCTGCTGGGTGTGCACTTCAGAAGCAAGCGGCTTCCCTTATCTAAGTGTCATTTCGCCTTCTGTAAGTGGGAAGGATTAAGTAGGGGTGGCGGCTAAGGGCCCTTAAAGCGCTGAAGTTACACTGCTGCCAGCCCCACCACAGCGACATCCGCGGTGCTGCTACACACCGCAGATAAAACCGTCTTGAGGAAGAGTGTGTCTACTATTTTCTCAGTCTTTTCGGTCCTCTGGTTCTGCCTGTGCCTGCTCCATCCATATCTGCAATGTTTAGATAACACCAGCGGCCATTCGTTACCTGCCTGGTGGTTCCAGTATCCTTCCAAGACCAGCTCAGGTACCGCAAAGACCAACAACACTGCCAAGCAAAACTCACTGAGAAACCAATTCTCTCTTTTCCTTGCTTCTCATTGTAGGGACAGTAACACTTTTAGTGAACTGCTGACCTACACGGACTATCAAGCTACTACTAGAAAGGACCTGGGCTGGGGGCGGGGGGAATGTTGTGCTTACTGCACAGACAGTGCCACTTGGAAGAACGCACTCCGCTCAACACCCAGGAGCTTTTCTTAAGGAAGGCCTAGAAATGATGTCCGATACACCAGGCTTGCAATACGGCACACCCCCACTAAAGCATGCACCCTGCATCCAGGTCATATGCCCTATTTCGGAGAGCTAGAGAAACAGTAATAAAATATGATTACAGTCCTCAAACGGAGTCTGACTTCAGAGGTCAAACAGCCTAAGGAGTGAAAGACGTGGTACCCCGGAGCCCAGTCCACACACCAGAAAACTCTGTCTGTGCGTTCCTGGACTGGAGAGCAGATGGCTCAAAGCACTGCCACAGTGGACGGCCGGGGAAGACGGCCCGGTATCCGTGAGGCAGGGCTCTCAGCGCGGGGCTCAGCGAGCAGCGCTAGCAACGCCTGGAACTTGGTAGATGTCAAAAGCCTCAGGCTCCAGCCTGGCGCTACTGAAACAGAAACTCTGGGACCTGAGCGAGCTGTGTTTTAACAAGTCCTCGCATATCTCAATGCATGCTGACATTTAAGACTCCCTGCCCTGGGATGTGCAAGCTGCTGCAATGTGGTAAAAACAGCAGAGCACCCAGCTGTCAATTAAATCTATGAACAACACAATAGCAATAATAATAACAACAGTGATGGGCTGGAGAGATGGCTCAGAGGTTAAGACTACTGGCTGCTCTTCCAGAGGACCCGGGTTCAATTCCAAGGACCCACATGGTGGCTCACAATATTCTGTAACTCCAGGTGATCCAATGCCCTCTTCTGGCTTGTGCAGGTACTGCATGCACATGGTGCACAGACTTACATGCAGGCAAAATACCCACATAGATAAAAGTAAAAACAAAACAAAACAAAACAAAACTAACTAACATTGGATAAAACATACAAGTTTTATTTTGAGACAATGTATCTCAAGCTGGCCTCAAACTCAGCGATCAGGCTGAACTTCAGACTTTCAATCCTTAGGACTACAGGCATACAGGCCTGTATGGTGTCTGCAGTTGTGCAGTGCTGTGGATAGAAGCCACTATTTCATCCGTGCCAGACAAGCACTCTATTAGCTGAGCTGCACACCCAGGGGCTCTCCAACACATAAAATGTGATTTTTAAAAGGATCTTAAATACTGGGATTCTGGAAAAGGCTGTTTACTAGGGAGAGAAGGTAAAAATGCTGGTTCTGGGGCAGCAGGGGCGTCCCCTTCTGTCCTGAGGCCGAGGCATTGCCTCGGAGGGTGTCCCCGCATCCTCCTCTCAGACCTGCATGCAGCCACCAGTTAGGGCCACTGTTCCTTTCTCTTTCTTGGAGAGGGCACTCGGGTGAACAGAAGACAAAGGGGAAAGCAAGAGAGAGAGAGCAATAAATGTGCGTGAGATTCCTGTATTAGCTATTTCACTGCTGGGACCACATATCTGACAAGAAAAATTCCAGGAAGAGCTTATTTTGCCCTGAAGTTTGCAGGGAGCTGGTCCATCCTGCTGGGTGGCATGGTGCTAGGTGGACACGCGGCAACTGCTCACAGAGTCCCTAAGCCACCATGGTGCTGGGTGGACATGCAGCAACTGCTCAGAGTCCCTAAGCCACCATGGTGTAAGGTGGACACGCGGCAACTGCTCACAGAGTCCCCAAGCTGGCAAGCGCAGGGACAAAGGGCAGGGCTCAGTGCACTCTCTCCTTTTCCGCTTTTCTGTTCAGTCTAGAGCCCCAGCCTATGGGATTGTGCAGCTCACACTGGGCAAGGCTACTCTCCTAGTTATACCTCTTTTCAAGTCCAGGATCAAGGCATGGGAATGGCTGAAGCTCTGAGCCCTGATTCTAAGGTAGACACGGCTCTCTTCCTGCCCTGTCTTCCCACACGTGAGAACAGAGTCTCTCTCCTAGCAATCATCCACTCGTGTAGAGTCTGTCCTTGTGACCTAATCACCACCCAGGGGCAGCAAAACCATCATCGCCGTGGTGGTGCTGGTGGTAGGGGTAGGAGAAAGTGCAGATATATAGTGCTTACCATGAGTACTGCGTATGCAGAATAAAAATATAAACTGATGAATTATAAGTGCTATGTTCATAACTTTTTCAGTTAATGGACTACTGATAGTCATTTCCTAATGACCTCGACACTAATTTGATGTGTAAACAATCCATAATGACAAATTCTTGGCAGGCCACGAAGGAACATCTTGAGTTTAAGGCCAACCTAGCCTGCATAGAGACTTTGTCTCACAAACAAATGATGATGGTTAGATGTCGAATGTAAATCTGTAAAATGTAGTCTTCGGAGAATTCAGAAACTGGAGAAGAATTCCGAAGTCATAAAATCCACACCCTTTGTTTTACAAATAAAAGGAAGCAGAGACCACATGACACACACAAGAGCACAGTGGAAAAGGAAAGACTAGAAACCAGAGTTCTCTGCCTTCTGTGAATAACTGGTTCTAACAATATAGAGCCTGGGTCCCAGCGGACATGAAACCTCACGGGCAAAACAGCACCCCGACTGCTCAGGCATGTGAGGTAAATTGTAGGATCCGGTTTGCCTGGTGAGTGAGCTTAGCATTCACAAGGCCTTGAATTCAAATCACACACACACACACACACACACACACACACACACACACACACACACACGAGAGAGAGAGAGAGAGAGAGAGAGAGAGAGAGAGAGACAGAGAGAGAGAGAGACAGAGAGAGACAGAGAGAGACAGAGAGACAGAGACAGAGAGAGACAGAGAGACAGAGACAGAGACAGAGAGACAGAGACAGACAGACAGACAGACAGACAGACAAGGGGGGGTGCCATTGCAGTTGATAGTAGAGATTAATCACTGACATTACTAAATTTAAAAAATGAAGGGGGAATTTTAAGGAAGATGAAATAAATGTGTGGGGACACATGGGAGATTGCTGAGTTGGGGTTTTGCTGAGTCCTAAGTAATAAATAATAAAAGAGCAGTCTAAGGGGACAAGAGCTGGTGGAGAATTACTCAGCTGTGTCTTGACCTCTGCCAACGATGAGTAAAAGGAACCCAACACCGCTTAGTTTCTGACCTAAGCTCCTGTGAAGAAGGCCTTTCTGATTTTCGTACAGCCCAGAGGGGCAATAGACACACCGAGCAGCTGGCGATGTGGGGCGCTGTCAAGTAAGCTTGCTGGGGCGCACGGAACAACGGGCTGTACTATGGTTATTAACTCAATCCATGGCCATGACATAGTCACTCGGGTTTAAATAGATGAACAAGCAAGTAACAAAAAGTGCTCACAGGAGATGGGTCTCCTGGGACAAAGCCCCAAGTAGGGACGCTGGGCTGTATAAAGTGGAGAAGGTGAGCCGAGTACTAGTTTGCCTCCCTCGTCTGTTTCCTGCCTCTGAATGCCATGTGACCAGACAGACAGCCTCAAGCCCCGTCACTCTGACTCCCTCCCCCACACTACACTGCGGACCGTGACAGACATGACGGAATGCAGCCTTGAGCCATGAGCGGAAATGAGCATTCTCCCATAAGTTGCACTAACCTGGGGGCTTTACCACAGCACCAAGAAATGAGACTAAGACACTGACTTTAACTATTAAACTTTCACTGCAAGTGAATTTTGAAGTGCCTGTTTTCCTGGAGTCAATGTCAAGGTCTAATTTTAGGAGTGAAATACGGTTTTCTTTTGGCACACTAGACAGTGTTAGATACTGAGAAATACAACAGTGCAGAGTCAGCACTCTGGAAAAGTAAGTTTCCTGTAGATTTGAACCGAGGTTCCGCAGGCTACAAAAAGAAAGTGCATACATGGTCAATAGAACCTACCTTTAGTCTAGCTCAGGGCTAAAGAGATGGATCAGCGGTTAAGAGCATTGACTGCTCTTCCGGGGGACCATGGTTCAATTTCCAGCAGCCACATGGAGCCTCCCAAGCACCTGTAACCCTAGCCCTGGGAGCTCTTATGCCCTCTTCTGGACTACTTGGGCACTGCACACAAGTGATCCACAGACATACATGTAGACAGAACACCCATTAAAAAGAAAAATTAATCCGGGTATGGTGGTGCAAACCTTTAATCCCAGCACTCAGGGAGGCAGAGGCAGTTGGATCTCTGTGAGGTCGAGGCCAGCCTGGTCTACAAAGCAAGTGCAGGACAGCCAAGGCTACATAGAAACTCAGTCTCATAAACCAAAATAAATAAATAAATGATGATGATGATGATGGTAAGTCTAGAGCTGACTTAAAGTATACAAGCTGACATATATACAGAATAACACTACATATTACATATGGGACTTGAGGCTGCATTTGGCATAGAAGACTTGAGCCTCTACAAATTTTAGTGTTCCCAGAGGGTCCTGAAACCAGCCCCCTAGGAATACTAAGGACAACTGTGCTTTTAAAACTAAGCAAAGAAAAAATTATGCCATTTTCAGGATCCTAGATTAGAAGCTGGGCAGGCAAGTTCTCACTGCTAGATCCTTAAGCCTTGGACTCTAAATTCAGCCCAAGTTGGAAAGTTGAGTTTGAGTAATTGCAGATGTTGTGACAGCTCTCATAGACCCAGACAGGACCAATCAGCTGGGGTGATCAGTTATAGTCATCAGCAAAGTGTCTCTGCTCTTCCTGTAATGGTGACTTCAAGAAACTTCTGCTAAAAAATGGGACCACTGGGCTCAGACTTCTAAGTGTACCGCCAAAGGCTCGATGTATTGAGAAGTCTTTGCAAGCAGCTTTCAGAGCAGACTGAAGGATAAAGAACACAGTGGTGTCTCTCTAAGTACCTTAGAAAAGTTATCATCTGGGCCCTGCCGCTGTCGTCCGAGAAGGCTTGTAAATCAAACGAGCGAAGGAGTTTCATTTGAACGTTTCCTTAGCTGCTGTATTAACAAAAGATAATGTAATACACGGTAAATATGTATTTGACAAAACAAGAGCTTCCCATCTCTCTTGATTATTATTGGATATGCGAATTCAAACAAGCCAAACCATCCCTCAAACAGTTCAGATCACAGAGCTGGGTAAATATTAGCTCAGCCTGCCTCCCAGCTGCTAGCCCTGAGTTCAATGTGACTACGCATTCGGGAGAAAAGAAACTGCAGTGTCATTTGCCTTGAACTGTAAGTCACGGACCTACTGAGCCCCCGTACCTGACAAGCCTCCTCTGCTAAGACCCACTGTTCACACGGCTGTCGGCTCCCTCTTCTCCTCAACAGGGTCCATGCCAATAGGATGGAGCAGTGACGAGGCTGGGTACAGGACCTGACTTGTAAATGGGTCTTTCTACCTGGCAACTCCAGAGCAAGCGGATCTTCAGGTTATATGACATCTGTACTCGCGGAAGAAAGACTACAGACAAAAGTACACTGGGTGGGGCTAGCCAGGCGGGTCGGCAGGTGAGCGTCCACACTGACCATCTGAGGTCAACGCACCACCCTGCGCAGTGGAAGGAGAACCAACCAACTCCTGAGAGCTGCCTTCTGACCTCTCAACACGCGCCACAGCACAGCCCCCCTCCCATGCACACACCCCGACATACACAAAATGATTCAAAAGGTAACTACAAGAATGCTTTAATGTACTGGGCAACCTTGACCAGATGAATTACTAATGAAATTACAGGAGAGAAAAATAGCTTTCTTTTTCTTTTGTATCAGTATACCTTCAGTTTATAAGTAAAAGCATCTAAAGAAAGAAAAATTCACCTACCACCTTGCCACCTAAAGTCATACCGTACCTTTTTATTATTATTTTATTAATTTATTCAGATTACAACTCAATTGTTATCCCATCACTTATATCCTCCCATTCCTCCCTCCCACTTTCACCTTATTCCCCTCCCCTCAGTCTATGAGTAAAGGGGACCTCCTCCCCCACTATATGGTCATAGGTTAATCAAGTCTCATCTTGGTAGCCTGCTTATTCTTTCTTTGAGTGTCACCAGGCCTCCTCACCAAGAGGAGGTGATCAAATATGGAGCACCAGAGTTCATGTCAGAGTCAGTCCGTCACGCCGTATCTTTTCCAATGGTCAGCATTTCCTTCAAGTTCCTATGTGACACCCAGAAATAATGGCAAATGTTTTTAACCCCAGCATTCAGGAGAGGGAGGCAGGTGATCTTTGTTAGTTTGGGACCAAACTGGTCTACATAGAAAATTCTAGGTCATCAGAGATACATAGTGAGACCTTGGTCTCAAACAAACAAAAAATAATTCACAGCCAGGTAGTGGTGGTGCACACCTTTAACCCTAGTACTCTGGAGACAGAGGCAGGTGAATCTCTGAGTTAGAGCCTAGCCTGGTCTACAGAGTGAGTTCCAGGACAACCAGGGCTACACAGAGAAACCCTGCCTAAAAACCAAAAAAAGAAAGAAAGAAAGAAAGAAAGAAAGAAAGAAAGAAAGAAAGAAAGAAAGAA
>OU015752.1:71573803-71589433 GCA_907169655.1 Acomys percivali
GTGTGTGTGTGTGTGTGTGTGTGTGTGTGTGTGTGTGTGTGTGTGTGAGACATGTGTGGGCTACCCACAGAGGCCAGAAGAGGACATCGGAGTCTGAGTTGGAGTTACAGAAGGTCATGACTGCCCAATGCGGGTGCTGAGAGAGCGGCAAGCCCTCTTCACCACTGAGCCAACTCTCCAGACTCCCTTTTCAATTTTTGAGTCATTTCAAAAAAAAAGTTGCAAAATTTATACAGAACGGTGTCTGCTCACTTTCATTCCCACACAGGCCTGAGCATCACTGGTCCCCTTCTTCCACTCTCCTTTGTTTTGATCTTTGAGCAACCTAGTACCTCATCATCGCCACATGTGTGTGCTTGTCATTAGCATCAACAGCACACCACTTAGGAACTCAATCCTCAAACCTAACACCTTAGCCTCCAAAGACCCCGGCACCCACGGGCTCTGTATCTGTAGATTCAACCACTCATGGGGCCAAAAATGTTAGAAAGAGGCCTGCCCACCGCCTCCAACAAAGCCAAGTTTCTCACTTAGCAGTACAGCGCTTGCCTATATAAGGCCTTAGGTTCCGGTCTCAGCACTGAAAAAAGGAAAGGACCTCAAATTTTTCAAAAATTGTGTCTTTTCTTTCCTTGTCAGTATTGCCAAAATACAACATGACAACTGTCACCCCAGCATTAACGCTGTATTTGCTCATGTCACCTGGAGAAGAACTGACATCCACTGAAGGATGAAGGGGTTTATGAAAACACTACAGCATATCACGGAGTTGGTATCCACAGAGGATCAAGGGACAAGTCCCCCATGGTCACCAAAGGGCAACAATAATGTCTCCTGCAACCAAGTGACCTGGTTCGTATCGACGGACTGCACAGTTCACTAGCTGCCGTTCTAGTCACATCCTTCAACCTGAAACAGCACCTCCCTTTTCTCTGGCTTTCACAACCTTCATTCCCCAGAGGGCTGCTTTTATTTGCCTGTGAGTTCCTGACAGTTCCTGTAGGAGGGCTGGTCTGACGGCAGCCACTCCAGCAGCACCAGGAATGACGGGAAGAAGACAATGTCTCCTGACTCCAGGTCCCAAGTGGACATCTGCCTGCCTGTCTGACTGGTGTGCTACGTCTAGCATCTATGAAACGGGAACAGCTCGGCTGCATGGCCTTCTAGCGCTTCTCAAGGCCTTTCCAAGCTCCGAGCTAACTTTGCTTAAGGTGCTGCGTGCAGTACAGAAAGGCTTACAACGGAAAGAGAAAGCTCTGCCTAGCGTGAGACGAGTCACGCAAATGAGCAGCCCGTGTTCAAGGCTTGGCATGCCAGCGGCGGCGGGGAAAGTAGTCGCAGCGCTGGCTGAGCATCAGAATACAGAACTTTCCAGGCCTGGTTTCCTGCTCCAAAAATGGCTCCGATAAGTCCCTTACTCACGCAGGAAGGCGCTCCTCGACTCCACCCCAAGATTTAACTTCTGTGTGTACCCCAGTTTCCTCGTCTGAGGGGTACATACAACTGTACTCATCCTTTCCACATGCATCACAGTCGGGGGAGGGGGGAACTTGTGATGATGTATGTTTGGGTGTGCTGGAAGCTGAGAGAACAACAGAAAGTCAGGAGAAGATGTGATACGCTGGGGATCAGCGGCCTTGGTGGGAACGAGGGAAAACAAGACAAGAATGGGAAAATCCTACACTCTATTTGGCTTTTCTGGCTACATTTGTACTGTCCAACAAGATGGCCACCAGCCTCCCGTGGCTTCTGTCATTGAAATCACTTAAGATTAGAAATCCATTCCCTGGGTCACTCTAACTACACTCGGCGTTCGCATCCAACACACAGGGTCTCAGCTACTATGCTGACCTGGGCAGCGCTGGTGACAGTATTTACACCCTGCGCTCCTATAGCTATCCGACAGTGTTGCTGCTGCTAAGTAGATATTTAGTACAACCCCTTGAAACCAAACCAAACTATGTCAGAACTGAAAAGAAACCAGTCTCCAGCAAGTCAGGGGCTCCACCCAAAGCAGAGCAGCGTCAGTTGTGGAATTTAGGAAGAACTCTGGTGGCTTCTCAGTATTATTTATTGTTACAGACTGGGGAGACTGCGGCCGAGGGAAAGTAAATGCGCCTCCGAGAGAGCTGACATCAAAATTCCGAGGGGAATCTGGCATTTAATAACGCTGGCTTTGCAGCAGGATATGGCTTTTTAATGGCAACTCTGTCACTTACTGCCTCTGAGTCTTACTCTCCCTATCTTCAAAGTGAGGAACACTTATTCCAACTTTGCCATTATTGTCACGAGGACTGAAGAGACAGTGGCATCTAGAAAGTACTCCATGGGGGAGCCCACCAGGCCATGGTGAAGGCTACCTGTTGCTGTTAATAGCAAATGCATTGCTCTTTTACACCCCGCCACAAACCCTGATCGGGCAGACTGTGGCTGCCACAAGCACCATCGTCACAGAGCCCGGAAGTGCAGCAAGGAACAGTTTGGTAAAGTGGACCAAGGGAGTAGACTGAGGAACATGCAGACGAACGGTAAGGGTGGAAGAGCTCCCACAATCCCGTGCAGCACTAGAAGCTCTGCCTTGATGTACTCAAAGGGAAGTGTGATATGTACTCATGCATGTGTCCGAGGAACAGAAAAGATGTTTCTTTGCATTTCTATGACCCTCACATTGAGCCTACCTGAAGAGCCTGCATACTGCTCCTATTCCTGTCCTTCCAAAACTAACAGGTCACAGTTCTGTCAGGGCCTCACATGGCGACCCCATGACAGACTCATCCAACCCTGCTTCAGACAGGGGGTGCTAAAGTCTCCAAGGCTTTTCCCAATGCCTGCTGTGCGACTGAGCCCCTGACCTGCCTCACAGGTATGACATTCATAAACTATGGTGGCCACTCACTCTGTGGATCCACATAATTGCCGCAGAAAATGCCATGAGATAGATAGATGATTCAACACAATGAGACCCTGTGTCTCATTGGAGAGGCACACTCTAAGTGAGCAGAGACTTCCATCAAGCCAATGTCACCTCGTATGCCTGTTGTCTAAAATACTGTGTCAGACTGTGAGGTGGCCTCCATAGGCACACGTGTTGCAGCACTTGGTCCCCAGTGCTGAGTGACAGGTTATGGAACTTTTAGAAGGCGGAGCTTTACCACAGGAAGTAGCTCACTGAAGAGGGGCCTTGAGGCGTCATAGTCTGGCCCTATTTCCTCCCCCCCCCCCACCCCTCCCCACACCCCCACCCCCACCCTCCCCCCACCACACCACACCACCCTCACATGATACAGTGTGACAGGCCAGCCAGAGGCTCTGGCTGCCAAGCCCCAACCATGATACACTGTATCCTTCCTGGGACTGTGAAAACAAACATGGCCCTTCTCTCTTGAGCTGTTCTCCGCCCAGCGTTTTCTCCCAGGAACCAAGGCGATAAAGAACTCAGATAACTCCTGAGTCTCCAAGTGCCTTTGCTGTCCCAGCTCTAGGGAAGGAAAGCCCCAGGTGGCCCTGCCCAGACCCACAGTGTGTCTCAAGGACGGAAGCAGGGGCTGTGCTGGGACCATCCAGACGCCGAAGCTGAGACAAGCCCCGTTTCGTGGCTGCCGCCTCTCTGACTAGAAAGGCACACTAGGCTCACCCCGCGTCCTCTCACCTGAAGGGGACATGCTCTACAAGCCACTGCTCCTTTAGAAAACGCTAGGGCTCCGTGTTCTCACTGCCCCATGCTGAGCCCAAGCTCCTTACGTAATGACTGCCCCCTGCGCATCCAAGTATGAATGACTGAGGAAGAACACAAGAACCGTGGGAGCGATCCGCATCTAACTCCAGCTCCGTGGTAGCTAATTGTATTTCCCAAAGAGCCACAAGAAATTAAAGTTCCCTGCAAACCTGAGGCAAGCTACTAACAAAATGTACGCTTGAATATTTGCTTATTGCTTCGTGGCTTGCAAAATGCTCTCACAGTCATGGCATCAACTGGCAACAGCCTGGGGAGGTAACCAGGTAAATGCCATTACAGCTACTGTCAGACACAGTTTGCTCAAGAATCAAGCCAGCGTATAAACAAGTTTTTTTTTTTTTCTGGGTTGGTTTTTTTGTTTGCTTTTGGGGTTTGTTTTGTTGTTTGTGTTGTTTGTTTTCAAGACAGGGTTTCTTTGTGTAGACTTACCTGTCCTGGACTCGATTTGTAGACCAGGCTGGCCTTGAGCTCACAGAGACCTGTCTGTCCCGTCTCCCTGAGTGCTGGGATTACAGGTATGTACTTAAACTCACTACATAGCCAAGGATGGCCTTGAACCCACAATCCTCCCATGTCCACTAACCAGGTGCTAGGATAGCAGGCATACAGCACCATACCTGGCTCATGGAATACTGGGAATCAAAACGAGGGCTCATGCATGCACACCAACTGAGCTGCGTCATCAAACCCCAGAGCGTAAAGATAAGTCCTCTCCCTATCCTGCCCTTCCTCATTCAAACGCTGCTGTGTGTGCTCCCTACTTGGTAGTCAGCAGAGACCTCAAGGAAACATAGCCGTGGAGAAGATGCTCAGAATGACCCCCTTACCTTTCCCTGGGTAAGGAACTTTCCTACCCAGTCTCATCACGCTGGCCATGGCAGCACACGTTTTGCTCAGCAGCCATGAGCAATCTTTCCAGGCCAGCTGCGTTTCATAATGTGATCCATAAAAGATGTCCCTGCATGGCCTCCCTGAACCTATGGCTGATCCTCTCTCAGCTCTGTCTTCTGCTTTGACATCCCCCCTAACACACACACACTCCAGGCACCTGGTCCCTCTGAATAACCAGGCGCTTCGTGATTAAATGCTGTACCAGCTATCCTTTTTGCAAAGGTATCTCTGATTGCTTCCATTCCTGCTACCACGGTTGGCCTCCTTACCCTACCCCAGCCCCCCACTTAGATGATAGCAGATACCCAGTAAGAAGATGCCCTTCCAAACAGCAATCTGCAGCTGCAGGGTATGGCTGTCAGAGCTGAGAGCATTCCCACAGAGAACCACTGCAGCACCGAATGGAATTATGCAACCAGGCACATTTTAACCTTCCACTTCCTGTCTCTGCATAGTGGCCCACTCAACTGGCCTGGGGCCTTGAGGTTCTGAAGGCTGCACATGACAGAAAGGGCCTAGACTGACATGGTGGCACATGCCTTTAGTCCCAGCACTCCAAAGTCAGAGGCAGGTAGATCTCTATGAATTCAAAACAAGCCTGGTCTACAGAGTGATCTCAGGACAGCCAGGGAAGGTTGAGAGACCCTGTCTCAAAACATGAGAAGGAGGTGAAGGAAGGGAGGAAGATAGACAGGGTCTGGGTTTGCGTCCTTTGAAGTGATAAGAGCAGGCGTTTTGTTTTACCTTTGAGGCCATACTCAGTACTTAGGACACTACAAAGCAGAGGCAAGAACAAGAGATGACTAATGTTCGGGGAAGAAAGGAGAATGTAGGGCTGGCTCCTAAGATAGCCATCCAATAAAAAGTACCCCAAAAGCCTGGCATGGGGAGACTTGATTCAGGCCAATGCCAACTGCAGAGAGGGTCCACCTATGGGAAGTCTTCAGGCATGAAGCTCCAGCCAGCAGCAACCACCAGATCCACGCTAAGAGCATGACAATGAGTGGCTAGCCATTAGGACAAGGTCCCAAACAGTGGCCAAGCATCCAGAGTCCAATCGCTGGGCAGGGGACTGGCAGAATCCAGACACTGGTCTAGTTAGGGATTTTGTGCAAATGGAACAGTTGGAGAGGCCTGCTTGTGTGGAAGGGGCTGATGTGACGGGAGAAGGTATCTATCTGGTAAGGGCAAAAGAGAGGTCAAGGGTCATCACAGCCTAGAGCCAGAATGTTGCCAGGAGGGAGCTCTAGACCCAAACTCTAAAGATGGACCAAAGACGAAAGACATAGAGGAAGGGTGGGAAAGGGCTGCGTGGACACGGCTCAGTAATGCTAAGAGAAGTGGGTAAGAGCGCCAAGCGAACAACAGAGCCCAATAGAAAACAAGAGACGTGTGTCAGGTGAATGGCGGGACACAAAGGCAAACACAGGACCAGAACATGGTCCTTGTTTTCTCCTTAGAGAGCTGGAGGAGCTGTCTGAGCAGCCAGGGACAAGAGGAAGAAAATACCCAGCAATAGCGAATGATGTGGCACCTTCTCCGGTTTGCCACGAGCGGCATGCACAAGCCAGCCAGAAGAAGAGCTGTGCGCTTTGGCAGGTCTGAATCAGAAAGGCTTCTTACGACATGCCAGAGGGTTTGGACTTCGCCCAGGATGGAAACCATTGGAAACCAAGGGCATCATGGTAACTATTTATTACCTGAGCACCTACTGTGTGCAGAGCAGTAATCGAGGTGATGGGGACTCAGTGGTGTGTAACAGCATGGTCTAGTGCTTTGTATTTGACTGTTAATTATTTCGCTTCCTGAGGCCTGTTTGTTGTCTCTTATGAGCAAACTAGCCAGTACCCCAAATGTTGCTGTGTAACCTTGTCTCCAAAATTATCCCTGATTGGCTAAATAAAAGGCCCATACACCTGGGCAGGGCAGAAATGAGAGGCGGAGCTAAGGTTCAAGGGCTTGGAGGACAGAAGGGAATGGCAGGGAGGTAGAGGAGAACGAAGGAAGCAGAGAGGTAAAGAGCCACATGGGCAGGGAGGAGGAACTCCGAGGAGAGAAGCGGCCAGATGGACAGCATGGGCAAGTACTTATGGAACTACGGAGGGGAAGTAGCCCACATAGACATTATTAGAGCAACTGGCATGTGATGTGGGGCTGACAGTCCAGCCCAGCCCAGCCCCATGTGACACAAGGCTCATTTAAATACAGCAGGTATCTGTGTCTTTTATTGATATGTGAGTGGGTTAATAGTAACTGCCACAATAATTATAGTCATTTAACAAAAGAAAACACTATTAGCAATTTATATTTTCTACAACAGTGGTGAACAAGGCCGAGCACAGTCCCGGAGCCTACATCCTGAGACCCTGAGACCCTGATTCTGAGCACATGGCTGATGCTGCAGGCTGTCCTTGGCCCCCTTGCAAAACCAGGACCAGGACTTTATTTTTTCCATATTCTACAACAGTCTTCTTTACAAGCAGGTTTCTAGTAAGGTTCCTTAGAAAAATTCATATTCTTTGTGTTCAGAGTTTAGTTTTTGTTTTTGTTTTTGTTTTGTTTTGTTTTGGGGGGGGGTCTTTTTTGGATGAAAAGGTTTTGTTTTTGTCTTTTCATTGCTAAGGATTGAATCTAGGGCCTTGCACATGTAAAGTAAGTATAAGCTAAAACTCCAATCCTGTTCTCCCCGCCCCCTCCTCTCTCTGAGACAGAGTTTCTCTGTGTAGCTTTGGCTGTCCTGGACTCGCTTTGTAGACCAGGAACTCACAGAGATCCACCTGCCTCTGGCTCCCTGAGTGCTGGGATTACAGGCATGTGCCACTACACCCAGCTCCCTGTTTCCTCTTTTCTAAGGTTATTAAACAAACAAAACAATAACATGACCAAATTTTTATTTCTAATCTTCACTTCAGCAATGATGTGAGGATAGCTAGGTGAGGACAAACTAGAGACAACGGGCTAATGACTAGAGGACTGTCACCATGGTGAGGCAGAAGATAATAGGGCCCACCCCAGAGAACACCTGGAGAGACAGAAGTAGCTTTAGCCTTTGGCAAGCCAACTCTTACACAGCCCACTCAGCCTTACTACTGCAAGCAGCTTCCTTCAAACTCTCCTTGCCTTGTTTTCATTCTAAAGTTCTATGGCATTTCCTTTCACCCCAGAACAGCCCAGTTTTCAAGGTCAAATGCAACAAAAGATGGCTGG
This sequence comes from Acomys percivali, assembly GCA_907169655.1. Taxonomy (NCBI): domain Eukaryota; kingdom Metazoa; phylum Chordata; class Mammalia; order Rodentia; family Muridae; genus Acomys; species Acomys percivali. Next base: position 71,581,638 of record OU015752.1, read on the forward strand.
TCAGCTCCAGGGTGATCCTGGGCAAGGCCTGGGCCAGTCACACTTCTGCAGAGAGTCCTGGGACAAATGAGGTCATGGAGGCCTTAAATCAGTGCTGCTGAGAAAGCGAGCCAGAAACACCCTGGGTATAGACACCGATGGCTGCGGCTCCCTCAGCAGAAACTCACACTGTCTGGGCCTGGGTGGGAACTGACTGTAGGTTACTGCGCCTCCAGGCTCCATTGCTTTCACCGGTTCTTATTCTGAGGATCACTCACCATGAGATATAGGATTATGTCTACAGTCTCAAGCAGTTAAGCCAAAGGGTAGCTCTAACTCACGTACAGCAAAGCCTGTATCTGTAAGTCACAGTGGCTTGGACCCAATAATGGCACTCTTATATAGAACTTTACAGTGAGCATATATGTGCCCTGATACATTTTATTTGCATCTCTCCAAAATCCTACGGGCAAAGTAAATACTATGGTTACTTTGCCCATGAGAAAACTAAGGCTGAGAAAGGCTTGAACAGACACAAAGCTATGTAATTGATAGTTGTAGGGAAGAAAGCCCAACCTAGGCCTTGCCCCACATTCCAGACGCTGCATGTCAGACCTCACTTCTGACTCCAGCCAGTGCAATGCTTTTTTTCCTGAGTTAATGTTGCAGCCTTTACTGAGGCTGTCCTGGTCCTAGCTCTCTTCCTTAGAAGACACTGTCCCAAGCTGAGAAAGGGATACCAGGTCTAACTATCACCCGGTAAATACAAAGACAGCCAGCAAGGAAGCTTTGAGAAACAGGACAAGAATGACTCTGAAAGGGGGTCGGGTGTGAAAGCTAAGTTCAAGTCCCATTCTACCAACTACTTTGTGACTGTGAGTAAGTGTGACCTTTCTCTCAGGACCGCAGTTTCCTCAGCTCTCATTTCCAGAGAGCCATTAGACTGCACTAGATGAACCCACTACAGCATAAGGTCAGTTGGTCCCTTCTGCTGGCTTGAGCTTTAGCTCAGGCCTTGAGCTCCTCACTCCATAAGACAATTTGGTGTTTGGTCTAACCGAAAAGATCTAAGCCACCCACTATGAGCTCCTACTCTTGTTGGCACATACCTACCAACTATATACACTGTTCCCAGACTAGCCCTAATTATACAAAGATAAACAGGACCATGCCTTTCCTCAAAGAACTCCTAGCTTAATTTAAGGATAGACATACTAATTACTGTATTATCAGTAAATATTACATTGCAGAACTGGCATTAGCTTCATCTTTTATTTGTGAATTCTCAGTGCCTCGAATTATACACGACCCAGTAGGATATGATCAACATTTCTGGAATAAGTAAAACAAACCCTAGAGCAGGATCTCAAAGGATGCAGCTTGCCAGGGGTGCTCTCTTCCCTCCCTCAGAGCTTCCTGTCCCCTTTTCTTCTACTCCTAGGTTGAGAGGCCATCTCTCCTCCTTCCAGGAACTAACCCTTTCACAGTGATCTTCACTCGCATATCCATGGCAGCTGGGCTCCAAAGCCCCCTCCCTCACACAGCTCTGTGCACAAGCTCTCTCTCTCCCTCTCACATCCTTGCTTTCAGCCTTCTGGCATCCCTTGGCTTCCCTGCTAACTAACACCAAGCCAGGCTTCCTAACAGGATGCTGGGCCTGTTCCTATCCATCATCTCCTGCAGGGGGCACACCCACCTGAAGCCTACATGCCCACCCACCATCACCCACCAGCTGCCATGAGCCTGTATCCCCACCATCACCAAATCCAGTGGCCTTTTTCTCCATTCCCAAGCTCTCCGAGCTCCCAGGCTCTGGGACACTGCTGTGACACTTTCCCCTCTCCTGTCAATACTCTGTCTGCTGGCTGCTGCTCTTCCTCTGCTTGCCTCCGAAATGCAAGCCCTTGCCAAGATTCCCCCGCTACTTACATTAGCTCCCTCGAGAACTACTTTAACGTCAAGACTTCCAATTGAGGAAGCCTTTCCAGGCACCAACCCCACCCCATCCCTGCAGCATCCAGCAAAACCACAGGGAGTGAAATGTCAGAAAAGGTCCTCTGGGACATGGGGTGGGACCAACGCATTTCATCCTCAGACTCTCCGTAGCCTTTGTCACCTTCTGCTTGTCCTGCTGTGAACTTGACCCTATACTGCTAATTGCTCACAAGCTCCCAAGACAAGAATTGCTCCACCCTGCTCCCTGCCTGCTAATGTGAACTTCAAAGACAGGCATGCCTAAGCAGCTGCTGGGTTAGGAAGAAAAGCCAAAGGATGTAAGCTCTTGGTGAACTCCGAAGTGCTAACCGACTATGAGCTTCTTCATCAGATGCCCCAGACTTGCAGAGCAGAGCACAAGGCAAAGCCTTTCGGTGCTGGCTCTGCAGGCCGCTGGAAGATATGGCAACACTCCTTCCTCACTTCCTGGGGTTAAAGAGCGAGCGCAGCCTAGCGGAAAGGAGAGGGAAGGAGGGGCACACACCTCTAAACCCATTTCTTCCATTCATTTTTTTCATCTGTTCAATCAGTAAACATCTACTGCTCCAGTTAGCTTTAACTGTCAGCCTGACACAGCCTAGAGTTGGGAAAGATGAAAAGCCTGGAATCAGGGACTCCCTAAATCAGATTGGCCTGTGGGCATGTCTGTGAGGAACTGCCCTCGAGGAGAAGGGCTCAGGACGTTGGTGGCAGTAGTACCAACAGTGCCATCCCTAGGCAGGAGGGCCTGCGTTATGGACGTAAAGAAGTAAGCTGAGCGCGAACCTGTATGAGTCAGCAAGTAGCAATCCTCCGTGGTTTCTGCTGTACCTTCCCTGGTAACAGAAAACACTGTGGAAGAGCAAATAGTCCTGCCTTCGGGTCCCTCCCTTACTTCCCTCAGTGATAGATGTGACCTGAAGTGTAAGATGAAATAAGCCTCCTCTCCCACCACCACCCACCCAAGTTGCTTGTGGTTAGAGAGCTTCATCACAGCAACAGAAAGGAAACTAGGACACCTACCTCGAAGGTACCAGGGAGTATTCTAGATACTGACGCTGCACCTTCCAACATGATAGGCAAGGCCTTCACGCTCCTAGACCTCCCATTCCAGTGATACGAGCAAGATGCAGAGGGTTGCTCCTTCCCCCCTCCCCCTTCTCCCTCCTTCCTCTCTCCCTCCCCCCTCCCTCCCCCCTGCATGGCTGTGCTGTCTGGTGGCTCTCTCTTTCCTGCATGCTTCCATGGGCCGAGCCACACCGCTGTGCAGTTTGCACCATCTCCTCTGCTAAGCCTACCGTGCCCAGGTGCTGGTTTCAAAAGAACATGCTTTGGGCGGTTGTTCCAGCCTCAGGGCCCTAACAGGACTCTGAAGACCCTGCTCTGGGAATGATTCAGGGCTGCTGGGTCCCCAGAGTCTAAGACCTCTGGTTCCCCAGGCAATGGCACTGATGCTTAGGGGTTCCTGCCAGAGAGCCACTCGGGGGATGTTTTTTTTCAGGTTGTGTTCAATTCTGTCGGAGCCCTCCAGACTCAGCTGATTGCTGGTGGTAGATTTCTGTGTTATTTAGGGCACTGAAGTCCCACAGTCTTGACACAAACTTAAATTTAGAAATGCATTAAATATAGGAAAGGAGGAAGGTCATTCAGGAAAGGCAGCCTTCTGGGAGAGCTGCAGGACAAAGACACCCTGGAAACTTCCAGGTTCATTAATGGGTTTTACACAGCATTCGAGTGGTGTTTCTCCTTCAGAAATAACACGGTGGAAAGCGTAGGGGACAGGCTCAATCCTCAGCTCACACGGCTGAGTGAGTGACTCGGCAAGCTAAAAATAGCTCCTTTCCTCACTGGTTCTGACAGATTTCACTTTGACCCTGTGCACAGGTTGATCCTCCGCGCCTTTGGCCCTGCAGCAAAATCAGGGCTGGTGGGACTTGAGCCTCATGGTAACCCCATCTCTGACCCAACTCTTGTTTAATTTCATGGCTCCTGCTCTCGTGGCTGGGTGTACACGTGTGTGTGTGTGTGTGTGTGTGTGTGTGTGTGTGTGTGTGTGTGCTGAGAGTCAGTGCTCCTCACCCAAACGTGGGCAGAATTTCAACCAGGAACATGACTCAGGGCTGGGACTGCGGGCTGAGCCCAGGCGAGCCCCCCAGAAATGCTGGCAATCGGCTCATTTGTCTTGGCTCTTCTCCTACCTCCTAGCAAGCCTCTTTGGGACCCGGCGTCCTTGCTTGTAAAGGGAGATAATCATTCTTCTTGGGGCCTATTTCCCAGCACCATACTAGGATCAAATGAGACAATGTATAAACGTCTTTGCTAACCGCGCCAGGGAATGGGACGGGCCAGCGGAAGGAGGCTCAGGCACAGGAAGGCACAAGCAGTGTGGCACGCCTTAATTCATGCCCCCCTCGGCATGTAGTGTCTTTGCTATATACCAACTCTCTTTTAAGACCCTGGCTCAAACAACAGTTCCTCTCTGCCAGTGTCTTCGGAATTCATCATCCGTCTTCACCACTTCCTTGTGCCTATCTCTGCAACCCTCTTGACTCCGCACAGTGCCGTGCGTACTCAGGTACCCGGAGGCTTTTTGAATGCTAAGGCTTATGGGGTCAGCAAGGGAATAAAAAACAACACATCAAAGTCCAGAAAGAGGTAAATGTCAGAGAGGCCCAGGTGAGCGGGAAAAGGTAGGGCACACTACACACAAAACTCCAGCAGGGGAAGGCTGGCCAGGAATCTAGAAGGGCAGGGTCCCTGAGGTCTGCACCAGGGGTAGCAACAGGAGAGCCAAAGCCAAACTGCAAGCTCTTGGTAGACCAGGAAGAGATGGGAGGCATCGGAGACCAGAGCGGGCACCCTTCTGAAATCAGCCTTGGCAATAGGGCATCATCTGAGGTCCTTAGGCCTAACTGGACCAGAGACAAAGACAGAGGACAAAGCAAGCCGATGCGACACTGAAGCCCGGAACTTCTAAACGAACCAGCATTCGAGCCTGTCAGGGTTGAGCTGCAGCTTGGGATCAGTGGCCTTGGCTTCGAAACCGAGGAGCCCCAGAAGCCAGAGTTGCCATGAGCTACATCAGTATCACGGCCAAGAAAAAAAGAATAACAGATGAAAGAGACTCCTCAGATCTACAAAGCATGTCAGAATCATCTGGACCAACCCACATCCTGGGAAACTAAGAGGCTTACCCAAATTCACCGTCAGGGTAGAGTCAGAACAAAACCCAACACTAAGCCCCAGCCTGGTTCTTATCCTAGGTCCCTGTTGGCAAGCCAGGATATCAACTCCAGCTGCCTTGGAACTTCAGAGAGGCCTCTATGCACCCACTAAGTGAGCCCAGGCACTTCTCCCCAACTGTGAAGTGGGGGGGGTGCGCCTTGGGGTGCAAGTCAGAGCCAGTGTCCATGGGAAATGCGCAACATCCCACTTGAGGCCTAGGAAGCAAAAGGCTGCTGTGACGGATGTGTGCTCCCAGTTACATGCACACAAAGCCAATCATGTGTGCGGGCAGGTGAGTCCTGACCACCACCTGAGACCATGGGACAGAAGCAGAGTGTCAACGTGCATAGAGCAGGAGACATGCAGCCTTCGCCACTGTGGGGGTGTTAAAGAGAGACCACCCAGGCTGCGATCTCAGGTGAACTCCGTCTCCAGATGAGACGTGGCTCACAGTGAAAAAAAGCAAGATTTTCGGAGCATTAGAGACTTGCCACGCAGACCTCAGCAAGGTTCATCCAGGAAAGGGCACGTGTTAAAAGGGAAGCGAGTGCTGCTGGCACCTTGAGTCCTGGCCCACTTTTCCATTCCCCTTTCTGAGCCTTGCACTCCTTATTCATAAAACTTTGACTGACACGTGCACACAGGTTCATTATGAAGGTGGAAGTGTGTCTCAAGCGTCCAGCATGCTGGCCCATAAGAGTCTCTAGCAGCTTTGCGACAGTCTGTCCTCCTTGCTCCCTGGGAAGGAAGGTTATACAGGAGTTCGGCTCTACCTGCCTTGGCTTTCTCTCCTGATGGGGCTCAGATTCTAGACCCATCTCTGCAAGATGTCCTATGAGGCCTCCACACAGACAGCTCACTCTCACCTTTGTTTATGTCTTGGATACAAAGGGTAATTTGTGGAAATTAAAGGCAGTAGCCAGCTGTGTGTGCCACACTCAGGTCCCTGAAGATCAGGAATTGTCAGCTTCTTCCAGATGTCCCTACATCCCTACCCCATCCAAGCCCCTACCATGGTAACACCTAGCTTAGTATGGCTTGGTCTTCTCCAAGGCAAACCTACCCAACACCTACAAGCTTATGATAGCCTCCCAGCCTATATCTTCCTGGGCCTCTGGAAAATACGTGCTAAAGAAGCCAGACACAGGCATCAGTGGGAGACAATGGCCAGCACAGTTTGCCAGCATATGGCAGCCTGGGGTCTGGACCTGAAGAGAGATCCCGGTGGCGTCTGGAGCAGAGAAGGAGAGCTCCAAATGGAGTTACTCGGGAGGCGGTAGGGGTGTGGATCCAAGCCCAGTCCTCACCTCGCTCCTAAAAGTCACACCTGTTGGGCCTGGCAGTGCAGGCCTATAATCTTAGCTCTTTAAAAGGCCAAGGCAGAGGAGGATCATGAGTTCAAGGCCTGCCTGAGCCACAGAACAAATTCAAGGCCAGCTTGGACAACTTAATGATGCCTATCTCAAAATAAAAAGTAAACAAGAGGACTGGAGACCTAGCTCGGTGGTAGAGCGCCTGCCTAGCATGTACAAATACAAGGGCCTAGGTTCAACTCCAGTGCTTGCACCCAGTCGGCTCATAGCGCAGTCACAGGGGACATGTCTGTACCATCTGTGTCCGCGGCAGTGTGACACAGTGGACCAATACAGGTCATTGAATGCTTCTTGCAGAAGGCAATGTAGCCAACAGTTACCACATCCCCCACGACCTGCAGGGAACTATGCATGCTTTCCTCACCAACTGCCTGTGTGTTACGTAAGGTCTGCCTTAGGGATTATGACCCACATCTTGCCAACAGAACCAGAGACGGAGGAACGAATGAGCCTCCTGTGGCTCTGCTACTTTGCCACCCAAAGTTTCAAATGGCACGGGAAGGACAAGGAACGCTGACGGCTACTACACTGTGCAGCTGAACACACCACGCAGAAGAGATTAAGTCCTCCATGCCTCCGTTCACTCACTAGCAGAGGCAGAGGCTGGAGAAACACAGTAGACACCATAAAGATGCCCGTGGCTGCTGCCCTTGAACTTCATCCCCAAGAGTCTAACTTAAAAGAAGCAGTTCAGCATGCTTCCACGGCTCAGTCCAACAGCAGTGACGCAAAGAAATAAATCAAACAAATGAGATTATCTGTCTAAAGAACAGTTTAGAGGGTCCCAAACTTTCTAGCCAACAATGTTAGACAGCCCTTTAGAAACTTTTTTTTTTTTTGACGTTTATTTATTCTGTGTTTATTTGCATGGTCACATGTATTCAGAGCACATGAATGGCAGTTGGAGGACAACTTGAGGGAGTTACGTCTCCCCCTCCACTATGTGGGTCCTAGGTGTCAAACTCGGTCAAGAGCCTTGGTGGCAGGCTTGACCTCCCTGGCTTTTTGTAGTCATCGCAAATGATCGTTTTAAGACCAAGAAGAAATGAAACAGCATTTGCGGTAAACAAAGGCTGAAACAAATCACAAATATTATCTCTGTGACCTTTTACGAGCGTGAACTGGTGCACATGCAAAAAGAACGTGCTTTCGTTACGATGGAGGGCTGAAAGCGGGCATGCTATTATTGTTCTGTGTGTGTGTGTGTGTGTGTGTGTGTGTGTGTGTGTGTGTGTGTGTGTGTGT
>OU015752.1:71589443-71599470 GCA_907169655.1 Acomys percivali
TGTGTGTGTGTGTGTGTGTGTGTGTGTGTGTGTGTGTGTGTGTGTGTACTTAATGCTGTACCAATCAAAGGGAGAGAGAATGGGAGAGCTGCAGCCTCCACGGAGGAAGGGCTCAGGAGAGCGAGGGCTACAGCATAAAGCAGAAGTGGAAGCATTCTACATGCCTGGACGGAGGAGGCCAGCTGACCCTGGGGAAGAAGGGAAGCCCTCCAGGTGTGGAGGAGGTTGTAATCACCCTCTTACTGATTACATTAGTCTTACAAGCTTATTAACTTTTCTGACAGACTCTGGATGAAGACTGAATTCCTTCATTAAACTAACCCCAGTTCAGAGACCCAGTCCCCGATGCCCGGTCTTCTAAACCCCTTAGCCTTTCTTTAAATCAAACAAAAAAGACACCAATGAAGTAAAATTTCGTGACAGAAACACACACCCTGGGGAAAGTCAGATTCCTGCCCTCAATGCAGAACTTTAGGCCACTTCTAAAAACCAAAGTAGCAAGTGGCCTACAACGTTTCCTTCACTAGAAAACACAGAGGTACAGAATACTTAGCTCAGTATTAAAGGCCTCCTAGATTAGGTTATAGCCCCCACCCCAACATTATTACCTCAGTCAATTTAACTGTTAGCAGCCCCCATACGTTTTCCTCATATCCTCACTCCATATGACTCTGTTCCAGCTGTTATGTCCCGAAAAGTCCTCCTTTCTCTTCCAAATGCTTAAGTCCCATCCGTCCTCAGTACCTCAAACCCATGGCATCCTCACAACCCAAGCCAACCTTTCCACCAGCTGAACTCAAGTGCTCACTCCCGCCAGTGGACCTGGGATACTGGACTCTGAACCTCCCTCAACGAGTCGCACAGCCTGTCTTAAGGTAATGGACACGCAGCTATGCAAGAACAAAGTTTTCTACCATAGTAAACCATCAGCTTCTTACGAGCAGATCATAGCACCTGGCATACAGTGGGCCCTCTGGAAAACACTTCGCTGCGAGACATGGAAAGCAGCACACGGCAGCAGCCGGAAGCCACCACTTACCTCCGTTGCCCCCGTAAGGCAATGCAGAGGCGCAGGCACGCTGCTTTGTGGCCGCAGGAAGGTGAGCGATGAATCTTGTTCTCTGCGTTTCTGACCTTCAGGAGGCTCCAACCTCCTTCCCAGCTGACCGTAGTCTGCTCGCCCCCAGGTGAACACCTTGCCAGTTTCTGCAAACAAACATGATGGAAATGAAGGTTGTGCCCTCCAGGAGTGCTCTCCAGGGGAAACAGTGGCTACTAGGGAAACTGTGACTGTCCACTTCCTTATGTTCCAACAGAGGACATGAGCAGTGGCCTGGGGGTGATGGCTCAGATTCTGAGCCACGTTAGTCTGTGGACCTGAGTTCAGAACCTGGGCAGTGCCAGACAAGGTAGTTCACATCTGTAATCCCAGCTCTCCGGTGAAGAGGTAGGAGGCAGGGGCAGGGGCAGGAGCGTGCTACAGGCTGGGTGGCCTGGCATACCGAGCAGTAAATGGGATACTCTGTCTCAAACAAGGCAGAAGGCAAGGATCACCCAAGACTGTGACTGTTACACACACACACACACACACACACACACACACACAAACACACACACACACATGCTGTGACACACACGGACCCACACTCTCACAAACATGCATGTGTATGCGTGTGTGTACACACGAAACATTTTTTAAAAGAAAAAGAAAATAAGAAAGCACAAGTCTTCATATATTCACATACACGGAGTTTGAGGTTCAGAGAAGCTACGAGACTCCCCAAGAACAAACAAGTAGAGAGGAGCAGAGCCAGAATCAGGGGGGGAGTCTCAATCCAATGACACTCTTGCATAGAGATGACATCACCATGCATAAACTCCAGCCATGCTGGTGGCTCACCCACTCTCTCCCAGACCCACTACCCTCTCCTTCTGCTTTGCCCAGATGCCTGCTCTCAACTCTCCCTCCTAGCCAAACCAGGGGCCTTGTACCCTGACTGACACCCATGCCTCACATCTCTTACAGCCACTCCCCAACTCGATGCTGGCTTCTTGTTTGCCCCTCCTGGTACCATAAGGCGTCCTCCTTTACCCAAAGGAGCAATCCTAACAGTCCAAGGCAAGCGTGTCTGTGTGCTGGAAGAAAGGAGCGAGAGGAGAAAATTGTTAAAGAGCCATTTGGAGCCAGAAATGCATTTCACTCCCCAGCACCAAGTGGGAAGCCAGCCAATGCTGCAGATGACAGAAGAAAATGAGGTTTGGAAAAGGAGCAATGGCCTTTTGTTCCCCTCCCCCCCCCCCCATAAGCAAGATTTCACCAAATTCATTCCGTTCTACCAAATGCTGCCTTCGTTATTCCTACAGAATTGCAAAATCTGATGAGGCATAGATTATTAACAGATTTTCTGCAGTAAATATGCATAACCATGTGCACCATGTAAATTCCTGATCTGTGTTTGTTTCAACAAAGAAAAACTCTGCTTAAGAAACAAAACACCAAGAAATGCATATTAAATCCAAGACAAAACTACTATGTTTGGAATCAAAGCTTCATCTGGCCCCACATGAAACATATGGCTTCCAGTGTCAGCTAAGAAACAGCCCAAGATGGTGGCAGAAATGTCAGGAGACCGCAGGCATATGGGGTTCCGCAGGAATATGTTTTCGGGCTCGGCCTGCTGGTACACACTAAGGCTGATGCACAGAATCCTGACTTCCAGGCTTCCTAGAAGAGGGAACTGTGTGGTTTGAATAGGAAAGGCCTTCACAGGCTCACATGTTTGACTTCTTGGTCGCCAAGGGAGTGGCACTATTAGGAGGCGTGGCTTTGTTGGAGTAGGAAGTGTCACTGGGGGTGGGCTCTGGGGTTTCAGAAGCCCAAGCCAGGCTCCTTGTGACTCTCTATTCCTGCTGCGTGCAATCCGGCTCCTTCTCCAGCACCATGCCTACCTGCGTGCCGCCACGCGCCCTGCTGTGCTGGCAATGGACTAAACCTCCGACTGTGTGAGCCAGCCCCAGTTAAATGCTTTCCTTTATAAGAGTTGCCTTGGTCATGGTAGCTCTTCACAACAACAGGACACTGACTAAGGCAGGAACCAAGCCTGTGCAGCCCAGGGAACTTGGACTATTACACAGTTGGGAATGGGGCCCTCGGAGCGCTGGTTCCTGCATGCTCACGGGCTGTTCCTTCCGCTGTGACTGCCGACTCCTAACCCAGCAAACTGCCACTCTAGCTACCCTTCCTAACCTGGCAATTACAGCTCTATTGAGCCTAGTGCATGTACTGTTGCTCCTATGAACCCTTTGCTGAACCCTCAGCATTCCCAGAAAGGATGAAACTTACCACCTTTGTATTCTTCAACTGTCACACTGCCATCTGACAGTTAGGAGAAGTGGCCTGCTCAGGGCCACATGGCTAAACCACATCTCTCCAAGTGGCCCAGGCTGCTTCCGTTATGGCTCAAGTAGCTGTATGATAACGAAGCACTCCTCCCTCACTTACTTGGATTAGACTGAAAGTCGTCTGTGCCCAGGACACAAGGGACAGCAGACGTCGGCCAACTGTCCCTCCACCTAAGCTTGTCACAATCTATAATCAGATAGCCTTAGCAGGAGAGGCCTAAAGATGAGCACTGTGTGTGTGTGTGTGTGTGTGTGTGTGTGTGTGTGTGTGTGTGTACACATACATGTGTATACATGTGAAGACACATCAAGTATCTTCCTCAATTGCTCTCCCACCATATATGTATATATATGTGTATGTATATGTATATGTGTCTGTATATATATTTTGTTTGTTTGTTTTTTTGAGTCAGGGTGTCCCACTGAACCTGGGGCTTGCCAATTTGGCTAGCCAGCAAGCTCCACACATCCTCCAGTTTCTGCCAACCCAGCACTGGGATTACAGGCACACCCCCTTGGGCCTGGCCTTTTTTGTGTGGGGATCAAACTTGGGTGCTCATGCTTGCACAGCAAGCACCTTGCTGGCTGAGCCATCTCCCTGCCTTGACCCCAGCCACTTCTTCTTAAAGGACTCTAGCACCCGCCCGCTGGGAAGAAGTCCCAAACTGAGTATCTACGGGACCACAGAAAGAATTATGTCCTCATAAGCGCACACTGAGTCCTTTCCTTCAAATCAAGTAAAAACATCTTAGAACTTCCCGCTATTGATTACTGATGTCTGAGACAGGCAAGACTGCCAGACTACGGTGCCATCACTATTCCATCCCCAATAGCGATGCCACCATTCCACTTACATAGCGCTTTCCACCTTCAAAGCACTTTACAAAGATTAACTAATTAATCTTCATGCTCTCTGGGGAAGCCACAGACGTTCTAGAAGAGACAAGGCCAGAAACCAGGCCAACCCAACAATATGTTCAGCCTCCAACCTCAAACCTAAGCTTAGCGCACCCTCCTCTGAGTCTGTTTAACTAAAAACACCTTTCACCAGGGGGCCCCATGAAGGAGGGGGCAGACTCCACTTTTAAAAGGACAATAAGGAACAGACTTCTAGGTAGAAAGCACTGTCCTAAGACACTATCCCAATGAAGCCTTGTGATTCCGACACCGATTACTAGGATAATTAAATGAAGTGAGGTGTTAAATGACTCCAAACAGCGGGTAATAGGATCAAGGTGTGAACCACCGGAGGTAGACGTGATGGCTCAGTGGTTCAGAGTACCTGGTTCCTAGCACTCAAAGGAGCTAATGCTCTCCTGACTTCCAGAGGCACCTGAACATCTCTCTCTCTCTCTCTCTCTCTCTCTCTCTCTCTCTCTCTCTCTCTCTCTCTCTCTCACACACACACACACACACACACACACACACACACACACTAAAATCTATTTTAAAAGATCTCTGTCTTCGGACCCCAAGTCTGATGATGTCTACAACAATGGCACCCATGTGTGAGGAGGCCACGCCCTGCTCTGTGTGCTCCACATCTTCTCCGCAACAGGACCGTCCCAGAAGCCCACACAGAACTCAGGACTCTAGATGCATTAAACATATAGATGATGACTTTATGTCACCTGGAGTAAAAGAAAATAATCTACACACAAAAAAGAATTCATTAATGCGCAGCAGATAGACGGGTCCCCTAAGCTGAAGTTCACTGTCAGATACAAGGAGAGTCAGATCACGGAGTTAACAAATGAACCTTTTCCTTGGAGTAAAGAATTATGTATTACTGTGATTAAAAACTAGGTATATTACTGTCAACTAAAAAGTATAGGTATGTGTCTACAGATAAATGATAAATGAAAGGGAAGTGCCAAAACAGCTCAAAATGAAGTCAGCTAGTAAAACCACGCTTAAAGGCATGGCCATGTAAGAATCAACATGGAAGAGATACAAAACCACAGCACTGAGAGACGTCTTGGCACACGGAGACCAGCAGGGCCTGAGCAGACAGGAAGTACTACAGAGACCACCCAGGGAGGACTCCATTCAAGCAGGAACTTAGAACTGTCTCTGGTGATGGGACAAATGCTATTTAAGGTGAACTTCTGGGTAAGAAAAGAGACAAGAGGATGAGAAGGATGTGATAGGAACAAGAAAGAGATGAGCAGTGCCAAGAAATGAACAGGCACCACGTGGAGCAGGAGCATGAAGGAGGGTCCCAGGAGGCTCACCTGGGCGTAGGGAGAGGCCAGGTATGGGGTCTAGCTCTCACCACCCCAGTGGTCCCTAAACTCAGTTATCTGTAACTCAGTTAGTGATAAGGTTTTTCAGCCAACATATGTACTTTCAATTATTTTATTAAAATGTACACTTCTGTTTCATCATTTATAAACTGAATGGCTATGTGTCCTTGCCTAAAAATATAAAAGAGAGATATTCCCAGCACCGTGACTGACATCTGTAATTGCAGCCAGGAGGATTGGTCTAAGATCGAGGCAAGCTTTGGTGGACTAAGTAGGGAGTTCCAGGCTTGCATGAGCTACAGTGTGAGACCCTGTGTACAATACACACACACACACACACACACACACACACACAGACACACACACACAGACACACGTATAGAGAATAAAATTTATTCAAAAACTGGGAAACTTGAAAGAATGTAAGAAAACTAGAAAACAAGTGATGAGATTCACCTCGCACCCTGATCCCTCATGCTCACTGTAGAGAGCACTGCAACCAGACATGGGCAGACTGCAGGCCTTAGGCAGATGTCGAGCCTCCTGAAAGGAGTGCCTGGGGTGACAATCCTCTGGCAAAGGACTGCCTGTGTCCTGAAAGACACTTGGCACCTAACACTCCAGTAGCACATACGGCATTCTGGGCACCGTTCCAAGCACAGCATCTCTGTATGCTGAGCGCACAGCGTTTGGTCCTCCACCCAGGCCTGAGAAGGAGGCGGGGATGTGCTGGTAGGGACATGGTGCTGGCTCAAACCTGAGAAGGGTCAAGTGAAAAGACGCTTTTCAGCCTAGAAACAGAGCCTGGGGTACACCAGGGCCTCCGCAGGGTTGAAGCCATAGGGGAGAAAAGAAGAAGGAAAAAAGCTGTCAGGACTCGACACCACCCACGTTCGATATAAGGAGAGGGGGAAAGAGGAGGTAAACGCCACACGGAAATTCCAGCATCCCATAGCTAGTAGGTGGGGGAGCCACTAAAAGTGGAAGAGATGCATTGTCAAGTTATTTTACTGTCCCGGACCAAACAGTGAGATACCCTTAAGAGGGAGAGAGATAACCGGGTACAAAGCTGAAGAGTGGGGGGCTGTGTGGTGGCACATGCCTTTTAACATCAGCTCTCAGGAGGCAGAGGCAGAAGCAGGCACATCTATGCATTTGAGGCCAGCCTGGACTAGATAGTGAGTTCTAGACCAACGCAAACCAAAAATCTGAGGGATGGAGAGCCCTCTGCAGGCAGGAGGGGGTGGTAAGGCTCAGCAGGCACACCCCACCCCACCCCTCCTCAGCACTGTCTGGGCCCATGGTCGCAGGGACCTACTATGGCTGCTTGCAGCCAGAAGCACTGCAACACACCCAAGCTCCTCAGGAAGACGACACTTCTTCCAGGGACCCAAAGACAGGTGAGAGAAGCACCTACATTTTCTTCACAGACCCAAAAAGGGAACAGACTATCGTTGAGGACAACTTGACATTAGCCAAAAGAAAATCCGTGGCTCCAGACAGAGAACGAGGCCTCCCAGCCTCTCTCTCCAGCCCTCCCAATTGAGATACCCCAGGAAGCTATGCAACCTTCCAGAGTGGACACATGAGAAAGTCACTGTCTGTCTGTGCATTTGTTCTGGTTGTAACCAGCTGTTCACTGAGTGGGTTCACTGAGCCCTGGGAAGGCAAGGGTGGCTTTTTAAGACCCATCCATTGCTCTTCTGACTCAGTTGCGAGCAGGACTTTTCTCTGAGCTACATCAAATGGAGAAACTGGGCTGAGCGTTGGCCCACATGTATCTGTTGTTTCTTGTGTCACGTGACCAGCTGCTTCAAGTGCCTGCTGCCTTGACTTCCCTGTGATGGTCTGCCATTTGAACCGTGAGCTAAATTAGACCCCGTTCTACTTTGATGCTTCTGCAACAGTATTTTATCACAGCAAAAGGAAAAGAAACTAAGATACAACCTAAGGGTCACCCAGCATCACCCCCTGGGTTAGGCAAAGGGGCGGATAGGTTCAGGTGCCCACAAGCAGGATAAGCAGCTTCCAACCCATGTGCCCTGATGTGTAGTGAGGATTCTGGAATTTTGGGTTCTTTTAAAAAAAAAAAAATAACAGAATTTTTTTTCATTATAATCCCAGGTGTGGGGATATGGGACTGTTTCACAGCAGCTGACTATGATTTGCCTCGTGCTGTAGCAGAGGTGTGTTTTTGCCAGGTGCAGATAGTTTCTGCAATTGTGTGACATTTGGAATTCTGGGAACTTTTCAGAGGGTATATAAATGCTAGAGCCTCAAGAGGAATGGTTGATGGCTATTGGTCATCTGTGGGGGTGGGGTGGGTTGGTTGAGGTTTGTTAGTAGTCATGCTCAAAGACGAAATAAATAAGAAGAAATTAGATTCAAGGATATCGCTCCCCCCCTGCGCCTCTTCACCCCCCCCCAATCCTTCTTTCTCTATCTAGTGATAGGAATGAAACAAGGTGGCGGGGAGGGGAGTAAAGGGTGGGAAAAATAAGAACCCACAAAGTATCTAAATCCAGCCACACTGATGCTTTCCACAGGCCACCATCCTCAATGGCCCTCCTCTCTCCTGAGTTATATCCAAACCCCATTCACCTAGTCAGCTCCTACTCCCCTTCACTCCTTAACCCAGACCAGCAAGTCTGTGCAACAACCTAGAACACCGTTCAGCACTTTGAGAGCATTTATCTCAACAAAGAAATGTATATGCAAGCTGGACGCCTTTAATCCCAGCACTCGGGAGGCAGGTGGGTCTCTGTGAGTTCGAGGCCAGCCTGGTCTACAGAGTGAGTCCAGGACAGCCAGGACTACACAGAGAAACCCTGTCTCAAAAAAAACAAAAAACTAACTAACAAACAAAAAACAACCAAAAAGAAGAAGGAGGAGAAGGAGGAAGAGGAGGAGGAGGAGAAGGAGGAGAAGAAGAAAAAGAAGAGGAGGAGGAGGAGGAAGAAGAAGAAATGTATATGCATCAGAGGAACTGTTAGGTCAACACCTGTCTCCTCCAGAAGGCAGATTCCATGATAATAGAGATCTGCACAAGATTGGGATTCAGGAAATGCTTGCGAAGGTAATGGATTCATCTCTCTCCTTCGCCCAATTGAGCTTTGCCAGCCACTGGTCCAACAATCTGAGTGCCTGAGCACCACCCCCTAAATCTCATCTGAAAAACAGTAACAACAGCACCCCCTTTGAAGGGCCACTTCATGGTGTGGTTTAAGTAGGCATGCCCCACCCCCAGGCTCAGTCACCAGGGAGAGGAACTTTATGAAAGGATCAGAAGGATTAAGAGGTGTGGCTTTGTTAGAGGAAGTGTGTTACTGGGGAGCGAGAGCTTTGAGGCTTCAAAACCCCATGCCAAGCCCAGAGTCTCTTCCTCTCTCTGCCTGTGGATCAGAATGTAGCTCTCAGATATGGCTCCAGCACCTGCGTGCCACCACGCTCCCCGCCATGATGATAATGAACTAAACCTCTGAAACTGAAAGCCAGCCCCCCCAATTAAACACTCTCTCATAATAGCTGCTGTGGTCATGGTGTCTCTTCACGGCAATAGGCCAGTAAATGAAAAGCAATAGTGACTAACATGGTAATATGACAGCAGCCACTGTCACTGTTATCTTCGCAAACTAAGTGACACAGCCCGATCAAGGATGCCCAAGGCCATAGCCACGGCTGTTGGCAACTCATCAGGTCTCCTCAGCTAGTCCTGCCCCTCAAGCTTGGTCTCAGAGTCAAAACCATTGATGTCATGAAGAGGAACATGGAGGCTCCATGATAAGAGTTTGGATTTTCTCCTCCTCCTCCTCTTCTTTTTCTTCTTCTTCTTCTTCTTAAGTCCTATATAGCAAGTGGCACACTCACTGTACGCCAACTAAGGTTGGGAAAACAGAAGAGAGTGAAAGAAGCTCATGGGGAAGAAATGTGAAACAAGGTGAGCTGGAGGGGAGAGGAGAAGAGAGCAAAGGGAAAGGGGAGCAAGAGGGAGGGGAGGGAAATGGGGGGCAAGAGAGGGGAGGGGAGGGAAATGGGGGGGCAAGAGAGGGGAAGGGAGGGGAGAGGTGGGGAGGGGAGGGGAACAGAGGGAAGAGGGAGGGAGGGAAGGGGAGAGGAGAAAAGGGGAGGGAAGGGGAGGGGAAAGAAAGGGAAAGGGGGAGCAGGAGGGAAGGGGAGAGGAGGGGAGGGGAGAGCAAAGGGAAAAGGGGAGCAAGAGGGAGGGGAGAGGATGGAAATGGGGGGAACAAAAGGGGAGTGGAGGGAAATGGGGAGCAAGAGAGGGGAGAGGAGGGAAGGGGAGAGGAGGGGAGGGGAGAGCAAAGGGAAAAGGGGAGCAAGAGGGAGGGGAGAGGATGGAAATGGGGGGAACAAAAGGGGAG
>OU015752.1:71611218-71624122 GCA_907169655.1 Acomys percivali
ACACACACACACACACACACACACACACACACACACACACACACACAGTCTTTATTCGTCTATAAATATTTAATTTGTTCATCCAACCACAACCTTCCTAAAGGTAGCTCTGGACTTCAGCGCCCCCTGCATTCCATTGCACAGTGCAGAGTCCTCACAACCAGAGTCCCAGAGACAGATGTTAAAGGGTCCAAGATAACTACCTGTCCTTCCTGGGCACTTGAGATGATGAAGCGAAGCTAGAGAAAGGCACTGCTCTGCAGGATACACATAGCCAAAGGAGGTAAGTTCAGGCTTAAGCTCTGTCCACCTACACACACCAAGGTAATGCAGCTAATTAACTGGGGACCCGCCTGGGATGTTAGGCTTGCCAGCCTCCTATGGGAAAATGTCTGTGAACACACTGTATATACTGGTATACCGTGATAGCAGCCCACGGAATTGCTGTTGTTATTTCGGGAAGGGAACAACGCTGCCTCTGTGAACCCCAGCATGGCCTCCTGCACCTTGTGCTCAGCTTCTGCCACACACAGGGGTGGGGGTGGGGGTGGGAGGGGGCTATGCTCGTCAGTGAGAAGCAGGACTTTCTAGAAGCTCAGGTTCCTGAATAGAAGGAAGCAGCAAGCCTGCTCAGGCTCTTGGGTTTACATCACCCACATCTCACTGTCTCTGGCAAGAAAATGACAGGGCCAAAGGGGCGCCTCACTGAGAGTCATGAAACTTGAGTTCTGATCCTAATCCTTCACCCATTCCCTGTATTCCACTTCCCAGTTCCTTGGCCTCCCCATTTCCAAACTGGGGAGGTCAGGCCAAACACTCTCTGAGTCCCTGTCCCCAGTGGGCATGCAAGAGGTTCTGAGGTAAGTGCTAATGGCTTTGGGAATTAGCACATGACCCACTTCAAAAGTGCCCTCTGGGTTCCATTCTCAGAGTTCTAAAGCTCAAGCAAGCATCACAGAATCCAAGCCGCCTACTTTAAAATAGACCCATGAGGTTAGCACCTCCCTAAGGTCTGCTGAGGTGTCACGACGCATGGCCCCAACGAAGGAGTGATGTACGCTGATAACCTATTCTGGAAGGGATCTTGGCCCCAAAACAGAAAAATCAGCATTGGGTGTATTTCTAAACTCCGTTCAGTGTGGGTTTCACCGATGCTCAGACATCAAATGCAATCATGCATTTCTTGGTCTGTGATGCCTAAAGAAAAGGGAGTGTCTAGGAGTGGTCCCGTCCACATTGATCCCTGGCTTGAGAGAAGTAAGGAAAATATCTCAACTAAAAGAATGTGGCAAAGGAGAGGGGAGTAGAGACATGGCTCCGCGGTTAAGACACTTCCCACTCTTACGGAGGGCCCAGATTTGGTTCTCAGCACCCACACAGCGGCTCACAACCATCTTTAACTCCAGTCCCAGGGGATCCAACCTCCTTTCTGAACTCTGGGGACATCAGGCCCACACAAAGCACACATGCGTACATGTAGGCAAAACATCCACACACATGAAAATAAATACGTCTGAAAGAAAAATTCCAAAGTCTATTACTAAGACTGGGGGGGGGGGCAGTAAGGAGGTGAGGTTTCCTAGGTAGGAGAAGTGACCTGGGTCCCAGGGCTGCTACCATGTCCCATTTCTCTGCCTAGTCTCAGGTTTCTCACCTTCCAGGTGAGGAAGACGCTTCCTCCGTCCCTGCCTCTCTGTAGCCCCTAATCCTCTAGATCTTTCTTGGGTGACACAGAAAAGTAAAGAATGTCAAAGAACTCTCTGCGCTTGGCTCCATGGTTTTGCTCCATATCCTTTGGAGACCACAAAGCTACTTTGGGATGCTGCGTGGTTTGGGGAGAGCTTCCAGCCTCCGGAAGGCAGAGGATGCTAGCCATTCTGACGGATCCCACAGTAACATTTGGGACCTGGGAAGAGCATCCCCTTGAAATTCTAATAAATTGCCAGCAGCCAGCACTTAGCATTGGTAAGCATTGATCTCTCCACACTCCTCAGGACAACCTGGAATCCACCTGTTACCTAACCAGAGGTTGTCAGAGACCTCTGCTCAGAGAGGAAACCCACCACGCTAGTCCAGGGAGCTCCCAAGTTTCCAAAAGGGCAGAGAAAGCTGAAATGACTGAGTGCGTGGGAGTACAGTAACATCCTGCATTTTTACCACGTCACTTTATTTACTCTTCATGCCAGGCTGGCAATTTCCCTCCCGATTCTTCTAGCACGGGACTGTTTGGCGCAGCCAGGCTCCAGGCTTGTTCATACCGACTAAGGACCTCCTAAATGACAAGCGCTTTGTTAGGAATGGAAGAGGCAAGCCACAATAAACATGCCACCTGCTCTCGAGGAGTCTCCTGGGAGAAGGGATTAGTCAAAGGATCAATAGCTCAGTTGGTAGAGGACCTGCCTAGCGTGCGTGAAGCTGTGAGTTCGGTGCCCAGCACCCCATCAGCTGGGAGCAGCAGTGTACAGCTGTAATCTCAGCACTTAGATGGCAAGGGGACCAGAAGTTCAAGGTGTCACAGGGCCATGAGGACAAAGGTACCAAGGCAACCATGGTGGTGACCCAATGGGCATAGGAGGGGAGAAGCAAGACGCCAGTGCCCACAGCCACACTATCGGTGAACTTGGCCACATTACCAATGTGCTGGGAGAGCCAGGCATAAGCCGAGGTCTGTCCAAAACCCATGCTTTTTCCCTCTTGCCATTTACTCATCCACTAGGCAGTTAGCTACTGAACATCTACTGTGCGGCAGCCTTGTACCAGGCCACAGCTCTCCCAGGATCTACAGCCAGACATGGGACAAAAAGGACAGACAGATGTGTCCAACTGCAGGCTGGGAAGAGAACCACAGTGGACCAAGTTCAACAGGTAAAACTACCCAGGAGGCCATGGGGAGGGGGGGGCTCCCAGAGCCTGGATAAACCCAGTAAAGCCTCTAGCCTATGTTAGGTGAGAGGTCCAGGAGCACGGGCCTGGCCAGCCTCGGAGCCCTTAGTGCCAGGACAGTATATTTCTGTCTTGCCAAAGCCCCTGCGAAAACAGCCGCTCTTCTAAAAACAAGGCCAAGCGCTGAATCGGCCTCCATATCCCAACGTCAGGAGAGCATCCCTTGTGCGGATATTTTACAGCTAACTGGGATTATTGACGGACTCATTTATACAGACCACACAACCACACTATGCAGCAGACGGGAAGGTTTGATGTCCCACTTGAGAGATGAGTGACTAGGAAGCATGAAAGAGCTTAGATGGGTCACCAAACAAGGAAAACAACCAACTCTGCCATCCAGCTCTGTAAAACATGAACCTCTGTGAGAAAGCTGCAGGTCGCCAAAGCCTGCCTAAAGTCACTCAGGAGTTCCATGAAGTTCCTGAGAGCCGATCCGGGGCATTAAGCAGCTCAGGAAAGGTTTCTAGAATGCAGCTTCGCCAGCCTGAGACACAGGTACCCTTGCCAACTCTCCCAGATTAGAACAGGTTCTCCTGGCCTCTTGCCAAGTGCCTCTGACTAACACGGAAAAGTATTTTTCCACTGCAAACCTGCAGGCGGGCAGCAGACTCCTGAGAGAGAAGGGCGGAGAGTGCATGCCCACTCCTGTCCAGACCATCTGGGAAGTTATTCTGGTGCCATCCAAACTGCCCTGGCTAGGCACCTGGCAATCGAAACGCCAGACCCAGGCAGTGTGCCTCCACCTTGACCATACAAATACTTGGACCACATACATTTCTTGTACCAAGCTGGGGTACAACTTGCCATCTTACAAGGTTAGGATATTCAACTACATCCTTGATCTCCACCCACTGGATGTCTGTAACAACCCCTCAGCTATCACAGCCACTAATGTCCCCAGCCATTGCAAATGTCCACTGCAGGACAAAGTCACCTCTTGGGAAGCTTCAATCTTGAGACCTTGGAGAAGAAAAGCAAAGTGTCCTGTCCTGTCCCAGGACTCTGGCGACACTCTGGGTCAGTGTCACACAACAAATGCCTCCACATAAGCAGCTGTACACTGTTGTGGCCCACCCCATCCCCAACTGGAGGTCCAGAAGCAGCCAGAGTCAGACACCTCCTTGTTGCACCGAGGAGCCAGTTGTGACCCCACAAGAAAGACTTGGTCCCAGTGCAAGAGCAGCTGAGTCTGAATAAAGGGAAATACCGGGCGCTTCTTCTCAATGACATGGGGCCAGGGCAAGGCTGCCATGGCTGTTGCAAGGAGGACGGAGTGGTGAGTCAGGATCTTCCCATCCACCCCCAATTCAGAATAAACCCAGATATTCAAACACCCCAGCTTTTAAACATTCTTGACCTGGGAGAAAAGGGAACAGGATGAGGTAGCTACACAAGCAAGCTGGATTAGGAGTTTAATTAAACAGCTGAACTGTTACCAAAAAAAAAAAAAAAAAAAAAAAATCACGCTCTCAAGTGGAGGTGGAAACCTAAAGCTGAGCTCCCAAGCATCTGGAATGACTCAGCGCTGTCAAGAACGCAGCTGCCAACCTCCCACCCCAGGGCCGGGGGACCTGCCCGACATGAGGTCTGCTTCCACTACAGAGCTTCTAAGAGCCACTTCTGCCTTCCACAGTCAGCCACTTAACCAGGTACAGCGATTACGCACAGACTCACCCCTGTGTGCAAGCAAGAGTGTTTTGCTGCACTGCACTGTGTGCTGTGTGAAGACACCCATAGCCACCCACCTGTTAACACCTAATTACTCAGCCCGCAGCCACCACCGTCGCCGCCACCGCCGCCGCTGCTCACTGCCTTGCCACTTTTCATTCCGTACTTGGCTCTGTGTTTGCGTTGTCTCATGCTGGAGTGGCACTGAGTTCTGATATGGCTCTGCCTCTCCTAGGGGCTCCTTAAGGGCATATAAACAGACCTTGCCATTTGTGGCTGGCAAGGCCAGAGAATCCCTGAAAACCCCTGAGGTTCAGAAGGCCTTGCCATGATACCAGACTATTGGGGAAAGTGCAGATCAGCAGCGACTCCTGACTCCTGGACAGCAGAGGTGAGAGAGGCCACGAAAAGCCAAAATCCAAGAAGAAAGTAATACAATAGCCAAGAAAGACCTGACCTCAGGAAGAGACAAAAACCGATGGAGACTACTGAAGGAAAGATGAAGATGCCAGGCATGTGGTTCCAAGAAACACGAGGGCTCAATCGATGTACACAGTGTGTGAGAGCCAAACCCGAGTTTAATTCGGAATGTCACGGCAGCTACAACTCAACCTGAAATATTTACCAATATCTCCCGATGTGGTTTTAACTCAGATCAGGCAGAAATGAAAATAAAGCCATCTCTTCAGCCATGATCAGGCAAGGGCTCACCGGTACCCTGGACCAACCTCCGGGTCACGTTGGCAGTGGCAGATGCCCTCTCAAAACCTCAAGGACTCTCAGGAGAAGCCACATCTAGCTGACAGCAGGAGATGCCAGCTCCTCCATCTTCCAGTACTTAAAGTCATGCCGTGCCCCGCCCAGCCCCCCCAACCCCCCAAGTCCTTAGCCCCAGACATTTAGCCCCTGAGTGTCTGGACAGCTGTTCTTACCAATCCCGAGCTCCCGGATGCACCCTCACCTGTCTGAGCAACCAGGTGTGTCCAGCCACTCCAGACAGCAGTGACCTTTTCGTCCCGAAAGCACTGTGCTTCTATTCTCCGGGGCAGAAGGAGAAACGCAGCCAGGGAAGCCAGCTGCCCGTGCTTGTTACGGCCCCACACATACAGCTCTCCTGTGTCTGAAACAGAGGGCAACGGGAGGTGAAGTCCAGAAGGGCAGGCGACAACTCTGCAGAAGAAACAGCTGTGTTTCCTGCCTATACAACAGCATTTAGTGGAGCCATGCCTAATACGAAATTTACATAGAACATAGTCAAATATACATAAGCAAGGCCTAGTGTAGGTAACACATATTTGTGTGTGTGTGTGTGTGTGTGTTCATTCCTGAGGGCATAGAATATACACACATTGGGGTGGGGGAAGTTGCGCGCACCCACAAGCAGAGAACTGGAAGGAGACATCAGGTACCCTGCTCTACGACTGTCTCCTTGGTGACCGGGTCTCCCACTGGAGCTGGAGCTGGGCTGATGGCCAGGAAGCCACAACAATCTCCAAGTCTCCATGCTACACAACGCTGGGCTATAGGTGGGTGCACTGTCATGTAGATACTGAGATTCGAACTGGGGTCCTTGTGCTTGCACAGTAAGCCCTCTCGCTCACTAAGCCCTCTCGCAGGCCCCTTTTCTTTAAATAAAAGCTCATATTACCTTTCGTTAGAAGGAAACGCTTAAACTTTTAAGATGACAGATTAGAAGATACCCGATTTGGGGCCTGGGGATGTGGCTCAGCTGCAGAGGGTTGCCCTCAAATACGCAGTCCCCAGCTCTGCATAAACTGGGTGTGGTGGGGCATACTTATAATCCCAAAACTCTGGAAGTAGACGCAGAAGGATTAAGGAGTTCAAGGTCACCCTTGGCTACACAGTTCAAGGCCTGCCTGGACTACAGGAGACAATGCCAAAAAAAAAAAAGGGTGGTATTTTGGCTTCCACCTTTTTAAAAGGGAGATTATTTCACTGTACTCGCTGTCCACAGAACAGAATGAGCTACCACTGCCCATCTGTGCAGCCCCTGAGCTCATCTGGGCCTCACAGCAATCTCATGATAGAGGCCGAAGTGACTGGCACGGTGATGTAACAGGAGGAGGAAGCAAACGCAGAGTCAAGTGACTCTGGCTGCTATTCCTGGATCTGCTAACTAGCTATTGACCTTGGACAAATCACTTCCTCTCCAAGCCTTGGTTTCACCAGCTGAATACAGCAAGGGAGGGCTGCTGGCCTAAAAGGGCAGAAGGTACAACCTGATGTCACTGCTGACTGGAGCAACTGGCGGGTGACTGTGGCAACCAAAGAGCAGGTGCCTGTCTAAAAGGTGCTCAAGTTCAAAGAAAATTTTAGATGAAAACCGAGCAAAATGAAGCTAAGGCTGTAAGTCAGTCAGCCTGTGAGGTAGCGGCCTGCAGCTCCTCAGAGTCCACTGAGAGCTTCCCTAGTCCTGGCAGTGTGACAGCCTACACCTGCACTAGTCACACCTGAAGTGTGGCTGGCCCACATGAAAATACTCAACAGACTGCACAGAGAGGGCACACACACACACACAAACACACACAGACACAGACACACACACACACACACAAAGGCATACTCCATCAATGGTGTTCCTATTATATCAAATAATATTTTGGACATCCTAAGCAAAACGACCTAAGAAGATTCATTTTACCTCTTTCATTTTACTATTGGGAAGATGGCTCACATCCTATTATACAGGACTGCCCCCAAAAGATAAGCTAATCAAGGCTGGGAAATGTTAAATGACTTTTCAAGATCACCTGGCTAACAAGGACTCACAGCCTGTTTCATCTGGTGAGCACCTGACCACGTGCACAGCACCGCTAGCCCTGCAGTGGCCTCATGGTCCCCAAAACTCATCAAAGGCCAAACAGTCTCCAAGTTCTTCCTGTCACTCACTCGCTGAAGGACCCCGGGCACAGCACACCATGCCATCTCTAAGGTGAGGATGCTTAAGTGGCACAGGTTCCATCACTGACATCCTACAGGTCGTTGAAGACCTGCAGCAGGCCGTCATCAGAGGGCAAAGCTCACAGGAGGAGGGCAGAGACAATACCCCTCCCCCCCACACACACATCAGCCCAGGAGACGCTGGAAAGCTGCGGAGGAGGTGCCTACATGGCTCAGAATATCCAAACCATGTTTTTGAAAGACAGACTGCCTTCCACGGGGATAGTTACACTGTTGCATCAGCAGGTAAAATTAAATTCTGCTGCAATGCCAAATGGTTACATAATCTACAAGGACTCCAGAGAAGAGGCCTAAAGAACACTGAACAAAATCCAATGTGTTAACAGCCGGAGGAAGATGAGAAAAGAGGGCTATTAATCTTGACAATTTTTATCTCCCTTCTGAAATATCAAAAACCAATTCACTTTGTGACTATACTGAAAGTGATTAAATGGACACTTGAAAAGGGTGAGTATCATCTATAAATTATAGCTAAAAAAAAAAAAAAAATCCAGCCTGTGCATTAAAAAGCACCATAGTCAAAGTGGCCATGTAGGAAATAATCCACTTAGCAATCACATATTTTTGTTCTTTTTTTTTTTTTAATTGACATTAGGAGGTAATTTGATAATTTCTAGGTTTGCATGCCATCAGCCCTCTCAAATCAATTAGGACAGAATAAGAAGGAAGCTTAGTCTATTCTTACTCCCACAGGATGGAGGGCCAGCACTAGCTGTGGGTGGAGCAAGGCACCTGCGCCCTCCAACCTCAGGGTCTCTAGAGGAGAAGGTGGGGCCAGGAGCCAGTCAGCAGGGCCAGCAGTCAGCTCAACACTTTCACCAGCCACCCAAGACCAACTGAAGAGAAACCGCAGGCTACAAACCGATGCCTCTTGTGTCAGCTGGTTAGTTGTTTTGGATTGTTAACCAACAGTTCACTGGCAGCTCAGTAAACACTAACAGTTAGTTGTCAGTCAGTTTGGCTGGGCCATGCTAAGGCTGTGAGTTTACAGACCTGTACAGGCATGAGTTTCCACACAAAACACTGAGCAGGCATACCAAACATGAGAGGCCCCTGGGGTACTGCTTAGAAATGAAAGACGTCTGACTCTGTGACAGGTCTGAGAAGATAAGGCCCTTGGAGGTGCTGGCTGCAGTCTGCCCTGCTGGGGCAGCACAGTCCACGTCAAAGGGGAGGCCTTCCCTCATGAGAACACGCTGCATGGCTCTCGGAGGCAAGGCCGCTGTGTTACTTATATTGCGTTGCCTTGGCACTGACTCATGGAGGGATGGAGAGTCAGAAAACTGCAGTGTTAAAGGTAAGCACGGTGGAGCATACCTGTGATCCTAGCCCTGGGAGGCAGAAGCAAAAGGGTCAGGAGTTCCAAGGCTAGCCTCAGCTACTTACTGTGTTTGGGACCAGCCTGGGCTACATGATACTATCTCAGAAAGAAAGGAAGGAAGGAAGGAAGGAAGGAAGGAAGGAAGGAAGGAAGGAAAGAAAGAAAGAAGGAAAGGAAGGAAGAGAAAGAAAAAAGATGAATATTTAGTGTGAGAAAAAAAGGACTGAAGAAGTGAAACAGAAAAACAAGAAAATATATGTAAAATAGACTAATGTTATAGTCAGATATAGGCAAATAAATAGGTTATATGGGAAGCTATAAGGATAAAAGATACATGAAGGAGAAATACAGGTAAATAGAGTAGACAAGCACGTGGAAAGAAAACAGGGGGATAAATACATGAAGCAGAGAGCAGCAGGTTAACACAGGTTAGTATAAAATAAACAGCGAGAGCATTACAGCAAGAAAGAGACTGTGCCAAGTCGCAGCAGACAGTGAAACGGCTAAGAAAGGAGTGGGCACCCTCAGCGAGGTCGCTCCACGGGCAATCCTCGCACTCGGGAGGCTGAGGCAGGAGAACCTCAATAGGTTTGAGGCCAACCTGGGTTACATAGTGCATTCCAACCCCGCCTGGGCTGCAGAGAGTAACTCTGTCTCAAAAGCAAAGCAAAACAGAAGAGCAGTATGCTACAGGGTCACGTACTTGCTCCCTGACACTCCAGTCAACAGCGAGCCACATCACGGTACCCATGTCACATAGCCTCAGTGTGCAGCAGACCGTATCCCCTTGATGTTCAGGCAGTGTGACATAGCCCCATCACTGAGCGGGACATGGCTACACATAAATTTACTGTTGGTTTCTTGATCTGCCCATCGCAATTCCCCCAAGAGAAAGATAATCTTTTCCACCCTGTATAACTGAAGAAACTCAGAGGACGAGCAATGAGCCAAACCTTGATGTGAGACGCTTTATACATGCCATCCCACTAAGCCCTCGCGGCTACCCATAAAGTATTCTGCAGAAGGGGAAATGGTCTCAAAAGGGAAAGTAATTTTGCCTAAAAGAATACCAAGAGTTATGCCAGGCGTGGTGGCGCACGCCTTTAATCCCAGCACTCGGGAGGCAGAGGCAGGCAGATCGCTGTGAGTTCGAGGCCAGCTTGGTCTACAAAGTGAGTCCAGGACAGCCAAGGCTACTCAGAGAAACCCTGTCTCGAAAAAAAAAAAAAAAGAATACCAAGAGTGGTACAAACTCCCACTCCAAAATGTCTGCCCTCCCCCAGCTGTCTCAGCCTCAGTCCAGGCCACACATGCAGACCACGCAGCTCTCAGGAGCGGTACCCACCTGTCAATGAGGCTGAGTGGTCAGAACCGGCAACAGTACACACTGCTGTAGAATCCTCTAGGCCTGGAAAAAAAAATGTCTGTTTTTGAGCTATGTTTATGCCAGAACCTGTTGCGTGAAGAGTGGACCCTAGGGCCACGCTTTACCTGAGCGTGTGGAGACACCCACCCGGCGCAGGCAAGTGTGAGCAGCAGTACCGGCGGGATGGTTGGCAGGATGGAGACAGGGATGTAACAGGATTTGAATAAGTCCATGTACTGAGGACAAAGCACCACAGCCCTCACTGTCACAGAGGAAAAGGTACAGACAAGAGCTGCGGGAAAGCCCAAGCAACCATGCGAGACAGGGATTGAACAGGACAGATGAGTGGAAATTCACATTTCTGATATAAACATGAGCACAGACAGGAGAAAATGCACGTGAAATGCGGGTGTGGGTTTCCGAGCACTGACTGCTGAGAAAGGCTGAGAGCAGAACTCCAACCTTGAGATCCTATGATGTGCAGGACTGAACCACAAAGCAGGCCACCTCAGGACACACAGCCTGGCTCTGTGAGCCTGCTTCTGTCCTGCAAGGCCAGCACGTTACCTCCCAGAACTACATGTCCTTCAGCAACATAGCCTGCGGTAATTCGTGGTCTAGCCTGCAGAAAAGCATAGCTCTACGCTGCAATTGTTTCTGGAGACATCTGTTTGACCAGCTAAAGGGCATCTCACACCTTCAAAGGGTCCTGTGGAATGAAAAGAACAGGCAGTTGCTCGCAGCCACACACACCAAGCAAGGAGCGCTGGGCCACGGGGCCACCTGGGTAGCAAGGCAAAGACGGGAGAATGCAAAAATGGATGAGCTGTGAGGGCAGGAAACTGACGAGCCACTGAAACTACCAGAAAATTCCATCAGACAACTCTGGGCTTTTGTTTCAGGCAGATCCCAAATTGGCTGCTTAAACTTAATTTAATTAAATTATTTTTATATTAATTTTAATTTTTTATTTTAATTAATAATAAATTAAACTTGAACTTAAATTGAACAGTGGGGTTTTTTTTTTGGTTTTGGGGTTTTTTTTGTTTTTTTTTTGTTTTTTTCTTATGTCTTCTAGTTTCTGGTCCTGTACTAAAATACACAGAACACCAATGCTCTATTCTTCCCCTTGGCACAAGGAAAAACTCATAACTATTCACACTGAATGCAAAACGGTGCTTCCCACATATCTGAGCTGAACCTTGAGGAAACCCCAACGCTTTTCCAGAGAAAGAGGAAGGAGAGGCACTTCCAGCACACGCACACGCGCATGCATGCGCGCACACACATGTAAATAAATACGTATACTTTAAAGACTTTTTGAAGGCAGATGTGCTGGCACATGCTTATGATCCTAGGGTCAGGAGATGGAGCAGGTGAGCTCCAGACCTGTGAAAGACCCCGTCTCCTAAAACAAGGTAGACAGAGCAACAAGAGCTGAGGCTGTGGTCCCCTCACCACCGCGTGCACATGCACACGTGCATACAGTACACACATAAACACATAAATATAAATATACACACATACACGCACAGAACAAGAGTAACCCTAGCACTCCTGTACTCACTACCACTGCAGTGCCCCACCCTTACCCCATCCAATCCCAGCCTCCTCTGGTCTGTCTTTGGTTCCAAGCTGGGGAAAAGTAGTTTAGAGGACTCCAATATAGGATTTCCTGGAGCCAACCCTCAATGAACTGGGCCCAAATGTAAGTTACAGAGAAGAAAAGAGACCGACGTGGAACCAGACACAAGCACAGAAAGGCCTACAAAGAGTGTGGGGAACAGAGAGGGAGAGCTGACGAGGGCCTGGGAGAAGATAAAGAAGAGAAAAGAAAGGAGGGGACAGCCCCTGTTGACCAACTGACCAAGTGACTGACCAGCAGGCCCCTGGGCAGAGTGCAAATTACCTACTGTGTTTTCACGTGGAGACACCCCATGCCTGCTCCCCACAACCTCACTCATCTCTTCCCTTACAGGAGAAGGAAGTGGGCACCGGAGGCACAGCCCACACTCCTCCCTCTGGGGTGTGACTGCCTGCACAGAGAGGTCATTACTGTCCCCTTGGCCATGCAGGAAACTCAGCAGGGCTGACTCTGTGCAGTTGCCCAGTTGCCTTGTGGGAAACTAGCATCTATAACTCAGAACGTGCAGACTCACTAGATTAGTGCATACTGTTTCCAAACTCCTACACCAGACCTTCCAAGTATCTAGGACCCATTCTAGAGCGTCCTTCTCGATCTCTGCCTGCCTGCCTGGCATCTATCACTCAATAGGTCCCAGACTGGTGGCAAAATGGTGCCTTTTACTGAGGCCACAAAAATCACAAAAAGCCTGACATCCAACCAACAGAGAGAGATAGAAAGATCAAGAAACACCAAAAGCTTAAAGCTGGGGCAACGGTCCCTGGGTTTGATTCTCAGCACCCACATGGCAGCTCACAACCATATGTAATCCCAGTGCTCGGGGATGTAACACCCTCTTCGGACCTCCCTGGGCATCTGACATGCAAATGGTACACAGACACACATGCAGGCAAAACACTCATACAAAATAAAGTGTTTAGAAAAATATCGAGAGAGAGAGAGAGAGAGAGAGAGAGAGAGAGAGAGAGAGAGAGAG
>OU015752.1:71624132-71651610 GCA_907169655.1 Acomys percivali
AGAGAGAGAGAGAGAGAGAGAGAGAGAGAGAGAGAGAGAGAGAGAGAAACTCCACTCTGAAGGTCTATTTACTTTCTCAGAAAGAGAAACCAAAAACCATGAAGAAATAAGAAACTCACCTGTCACTTTGCTAGGTTCCTTTGCCGTCAAAAACAATGGGAGAGTCTGCCCAGGACACAAGCGCCGTGCAGAAGATGCCAAGCCAGTGCCCCACTGGAACACACTGCCACTCGCTTCCCAGCGCAGCAGAGGGAAAAGAGAAAATGTACGTCAGGATTAGAGGGGACTGCCATTTGACCCTCACTGCTGTGGAATTTCCCAACTCACTCTCAGCCAATGTGAGCCCTACACAGGAGCTTGTGGCTGCTTCGAGGGGCCCGTGACCCTGCCGCAGGGGTTACCGTCAAGCCAAACACAAATCAGTCTAAGGCCACGAGAGAAAATTCCAGTGTAGTAAAACTTCCTCTACAAGTCCCGGGCACTGCCCCACAGCCACACCCCTGGAATGCCACCTTGCTCCTAAACACCATCAAGTCCACACCTCGCATTTCCCATATGCTGTAGCACAGGTGCGGTTTCTTTGTTTGTTTGTTTGTTTGTTTGTTTGTTTTGTTTTTTGTTTTTGTTTTTGTTTTGCCAGCTGCAGATGGCTTCTGCGAGTGTGTGACATTTGGAATTCTGGGAACTTTTCAGAGGTTATATAAATGCTAGGGCCCCCGATGGGGGTGGGTGGGTGTTGGCTGGTTGGCGGTCGGATGCTGTTGGTTGTGGTTTGTCAAGCAGTTGTTTACAAAGAAACAAGAAGAAATTAGACATCCTGCCAGTGAAGATCAAACTTGCCCCCAGGAACTCAACGCCCCTAATCAGCAGGAAGTAACCTTAACGATAAGGTCATCCCCCCCCCCCCCCCCCCCCGCATCCTTCCATCTCTCCGATCTAGTGTTAGGGAGTTAAAAGGGTGAGGAAGAGTGGAAGAAAAAGGATCCCGCAAACTAGCAAGTGCCAACTACAGGCTGTAATTTAGCCATAGTCCCATGGGGGAATTCGTAGCAGAGGAAACTCTGAGGTTCATCTGACATTTGAGATAGTGCCTTTCTACCCCACCAAAGCAAATTCACATACTCTCTGGTCACATCCATGTGTAGTTATGATTACAAGACGGTGCAGCAGTCATTATTTCAGTAGGATGACCGCTTGAATCTATACATCCGCATCCCAAACCCTGTAGAAGTGCACAGATATGCGTGTGGCAAATGGCGAGATGTACACAACGTGGATGCAGCAGCTAACACCAACGTCAAGGCCTGCACCTCTGGACCAATCTCCAGCCAGCTTCATGAAGCAGCAGCTGTGACCGCTGAGAACAGTGCAGCACAGCCCACGGGTGCCATAGACCGAGACAACAGCCTCCGTCGTGGATAAGCTGCAAGGGAAGAGGCTTCCCCGACTACCTCAAAACGATGGTTTTGTGAGGGTTCTTACTCAGGGCCTGAGTTAGGTCTGCATACAACAGCCAGCTGACATGTCCACCGTGTCTCAATAGATTTTGTTTTTCCCTTTGAGGTGTTCCCAGATGTTTGGTTTTACTTGACGTGTGTGAGTGTCTGGCCTGCTGCTATGACCACATGTGTGTCTGGCGCCTACAGAGGTCAGGAGAGAACATCGTCTCCCCTGGAACTGGAGCTACAGACAGCTATATAAGCCACCATGTGGGGTCTTCTGCGAGAGCAGCCAGCGCTCTTAACCAATGAGTGGTCTCCCCAGGCCCTCTCTGAAATATTTTACTGTAAAATACACACAGGGTAAAATGTATCACCTTTAGCACTTTAAGTGTCTAACGCAGGAACACCACAGTCACCAGGGTGTGCAACAGTTACTCTTCCCCCTCCAAAACAGCTTCATCTTGCAAGCCTGACTGTGCCACGTGACTCCCCATCCCTGGCCCCCTGCGCTGGGGCTGCCATTCTACTGTCCCTACTTGTGACCACTCATATGAATGGAATCCCAGCATTTGTCCTTTTTATGGCTGACTTAGGCCACTCAGCATCGTGTTCTCTATGGAAGAGCCTGTCAGCAGCTCTGTACTTTTTAAGGTTCATGCTATTTCACAGGAGGTGTGTGTGTGAGAGGGGAGTATTTAGATATTCCTCACCGGATAACTAGTTAAACTAACTGGCTGCTAGAGACGGAACTGTGCACCACCCCACAACATCCACGTGCGGAATTCCTAATTTCCAGTGTGGCTTTGTTCAGAAACAGAGCCTGTTACAGAGGTGAGGAAAGCTTACTGGTGCCTAGGACCGGAATCTTTATGGAAGAGCCAGGAGAGAGCTCTCTCTACACAGATGCACAGAGAAGCCATCTATAAGCCAAGAAACCAGTGTCACCAGAAAGCAGTGCTAATGGTGCTCACCCTGGGCTTTTATCCTCTAGAACAATGAGAAAATAAACGTATGTTGTTTAAGCTGTTTGGGCTGTAGTATTTTGTTAGCACAGCTCTAGCAGGCTAATACAGTACCACATCCATACCATATTTCTCATTGCTAAAAGGAATCAGTCGTGGATACACACTGGCTAAGACTGATCTCCAGGGAATTACACTGTGAAGGAAAGCCAGCCCGGAAAGGTTACGAACTGTCCAGGAGCATCTGAAAACATTTCATAAGGGACATTACCGACATGGGAAACAGGAGTGGTTGCCAAGAGCTGAGAAGGGGCTGGGTGCAGCAGGAAGTGAGCACGGCCATGCACACCAGCAGGAGAGACCTTGTGGTGACGCACTTCCTCTGCTCCCTCACTGTACCAGCATCAAATCCCAGCCGAGCTGCAGCACCGTCAACCCTGCGAGGTGCTACCACTGAGGGAAGCTAGAATAAGAACTCGTGGGGGTGTTTTGTTTTGTTTTGTTTTAACAACTTCATGCAGGTCTATGGTTCTCTCAGAACACAAAGTTGGACGTTTTAAAAAATTGCATGTGCATGAATGTTTTATCTGCCTCTTTGTCTGCTCTCTACATGCATGCCTGGTACCCACGGAGGCCCAAAGAGAGGATCAAATCTCCTGGTGCTGGACTAACAGATCATTCTGAGCTCTTCTGTGGGTGCTGGGAACCGAGCCTGGATCCTCTGGAAGAGCAGCCAGCACTCTTAACCATTGAAGCATCTCATGATCTCACGTCAGGAGAAGCCGCAAGCAGCAGCAAGCCCCAGGCTTACCTCACAGAGCTCCACTGGCCTCCTGGCCTCTCCTCCTCTGCCCTTGCCCACCCACACCTGGAGTCACACAGCATGGAGACTTGGCAGCCACAGGAGCTGAACACCAAGACACAGTCCACAAGCAGCAAGAGCAGGAATGGAAAACGGAAGACATCGAGGGAGGGCCATCTCCTAGCCATCCCTGAGTTGCTGATTCCTCCCGTTCCTAACTTCTCTCCTCTGAGGACACCCTAGCTTCTCTCTCCCTTTCTCTCCCCAGCACATGCTCCAGCATCACGTGTATGTTCATGTGTGCAAGTGTACGTAGAAGCCAGAGTTCCACCTTGGTGGTGTTCCTCAAATGTCCTCCATTTTCAGCTGAGATAAGGTTTCTCATTGGTCTGGAATTTCCTCAAGCAGGCTGGGCTAGCTGGCCAGCAAGCTCCAGGGATGTGCCTGTCACCACTTCTCACCTCACCACTGCTGTTCTGGAAATTTGAACTCAGACCCGCAGGCTTTTGAGACAAGCATAGTATGTGCTGACCCACATCCCCACCTTACTCCTTATTTTAAAAGGAACTCTCTATGTACAGTCAGTTGTTTTCTAAACTTTAGGATTCTTGAGCCAGGGCCAGAGTCCTGTTTACTTTAATGGCACCTGCCCTCCACGTCCCCCATACATGCTGCTGGTCCCTCTGCCCACTCATGTACAGAAGACAGCTCACCTGGAGCTTTTCAATCAACGAACACTAAAATCCAGTGGGAAGGCCACACAGTTCACTGCGGAGTCTACACTGATCGTCTCTCGAGCGGCCTGCCTCACTCGCAGGTGCTTCCACAAGCTCTTGATAGAGCTTTAAAAAGGCATTAACTCACGCCGCTCCTTGGCTGTGAGGACTGATGAAGAGAATCAGATTATGAAAAACCCAGCAGCATGTATGCAATAAAAAGAGCCAGCCAGCTCACTTCCTTCCTGCCCTGGCTCAAGACTCACCCGTGACCTGTACTTCATGGCCTCTCCTTTCAGTCAGAGCTACCTTCCCAACACCCCTTACCAAGTTTTCTCCTGCCCCCCTATTGCTCAGAATGGGTTCGCTTGGGAAGGAAAGGCTAAGTGGTCACCTGTAGTGGCTAATGCATGCCTCAGTCCAGCAGCGACGCAAACAACCTCCTCTCTCAGGCACTGTCCAAAGAGAAGAGCAAGATTTAGTCTCAGAACCAGCCATCTACAAAATGCCCTGTAACTCACTTTGTACAAACCCAGTGCAT
Source organism: Acomys percivali (assembly GCA_907169655.1). NCBI lineage: Eukaryota > Metazoa > Chordata > Mammalia > Rodentia > Muridae > Acomys > Acomys percivali. The sequence goes on from OU015752.1 coordinate 71,628,596, forward strand.
CCTGAGGCAACCCCGCACCCAACACGCTCACCCATAAATGCTTCTATATCTGTGGCTGGATAAGTGTGTAAGTGTGTGTGTGTGTGTGTGTGTGTGTGTGTGTAGGTACACGTGGAGACCAAAGGAAGACACTGGCTCTTTTGCACTATATCCGTCACCTTATTTGAGGTGGGTCTGTCACTGAACTGGAAGTCCGCCGTTTCAGCTAGACTGGACAGTTGTTGAGCTCCCTCAGTGCTGGACTTACAGGCATACACAGCCATACCTAGCTTCCACAAATATTTATTTAACTTTCTGTGTACGACTGTTCTTCCTGCACATATGCGTGTACACCACATGCATGCCTGGTGGCCTGTGACGGTCAGCAGAGGACAGCAGAGCCCAAGGAACTTGGGGCTACAAATAGTTGTGAGCTATATCGTGGATGCTGATCCTCAGCAAGAGCAACAAGTGCTCTTAACAGTTGAGAAGTCATTTCTCTAGCCCCTGCTGCTTGACTGGTTGTTGTTGTTGTTGTTGTTGTTGTTGTTGTTGTTGTTGTTGTTGTTGTGGCGTGAGTTCTAGAGATCCAAATCTAATTTTTCTTTCTTTTTTTTAATTTTTTAATTTTTTTTATTTCGTGAACATTGGTGTGAGGGTGTCAGATCCCTTGGAACTTGAATTACAGACAGTTGTGAGCTGTCATGTGGGTGCTGGGAATTGAACCCGGGTCCTTTGGAAAAACAAACAGTGCTCTTAACCACTGAGTCATCTCTCCAGCCCTCCAAATCTAACTTTTCATGCTTGTATAACAGGCACTCTTACCATTGAGCCATCTCCACAGCCCTGTAAAATAACCTTTAAAAAGTTTATCAGAGCATAGCACCACATTGTACTACCTCCCAAGGGTAGTGGGGGGAGGAGACCTCTAAAGTCATCCATTCCAATAGTTAGTAAACATTTCCTAAAAACAGCCAAATACCATATGGTTCCCGCCACACAGCTCAGCTCTGTAACATCAAACAGCTACATATGAGAAAGCATGGCTGTGCTCCAGTAAGACTTAAAATGCAAGAGCTGTTGCCGTCCTTCCTGACCCAGTCCCATCCCTACCCAAGGTCAGAAGCTCTTTCTTAAGTGGTCAACCAGGCCCTCCCAGCACCCGCCTCCTGAAACACTGGGCTTCTCCACCTCCCTAGGCACCTGCTCCGACCCTGCACATCCCCAGGTATCTCTTTAGGTGGAGCCAAAACCCAGCTGCCTTTAGCTTCTGACAACGCTTTCCAAATATTTGAAGACAGTTGTCATGTCCTCTCTAATACATCTTGTGGCAGTTTTAAAAATAGGTCCTCCAATTCTTTGATACTGTTCCCTTCAAGTCGCAGTGCTTGATTCCCTCCCTTGTGTGGGCTGGACTTAGTGACACACTTCTAACGGAAAGAATGAAGGAGCAGAGTGAGTCAGAGGCAGGGTGATAAAAGGCACTGAGGCCTCCCCTTAAGGGAGCCAGCTGCCAGGTCTGAAGAGCTGCGCAGAGAGGCCCACAAAGCAAGGAACTGTGAGGCCCACCAGAAGCATCGGAAGAGCTTAGCTATGGGTCTGTGTCCCAGTCCAGCCCAGGAGCCCAGTTGTGTCCAGAGCTGGCTGTGTCTTCACTGCTACCTTCTTGAAAGACCAGCTCAGAGGTCCCATTCCCAGCCCTCAAAAGAGATGGGATGCCACTGGTCTTGGCTGCTGTCACATACAGTAAATGACTAATGCACTCTTTAGACAGATAGCCCAGTTGCAGCAATTCCTCTGGACACGTCCTAGCTCCTCCTCCCCGTGGCCTCATCTAGCTCAAGGTGGACTGCCTCAAAAGTCACTGTGTAGCCAAGGATAACTCTGAACTTCTGATCCTCCTGCCTCCACCTCCCAAGTGATAGCATTAAATGCAGGCACCACCATGTCCAGGTTATGCTAGGTGTTAAAGCCAGGACTTCCTGGATGCTGCACACACTCCCCACCTGAGTTACATCCCTGGCCCTCAGTCCCTCGCGGAGGGTGAGTCTTACTGGCCATTATGCCCACAGCCTGCGCACCAACACACATGCAGTCTGACCAGCACAAAGAGACTGTACTCATGACAGTGGAGTCCCCAGTCCCATCACCCTTGGGGAAAATAAAATCTGGCCGCTAATACGGTCTGTGTAGATGGCTCCTTAAACTCACCTTCTTTCCTGTCTTCCTTTGTATTTCTAAAAATAAGCCGTGGGCCAGGCCCATCTGTGTGTTCTTACCTTGTGCACTATTCTACTGCCATGGTCCCCACCCCACCCTGGTACGTCTACCTTTTCCTCATGTCCCATCCTGACCACCTGCTGGCAACATCCCAAACCCTCTTGTCTATGCTTCCACACACTCGTCCACGTTGTTCCTTTGACCTGGAATGTTCTGTTCTGCGTTCTCCTATCTCAAGCCAGGTAGACTCAGCTCAACCCTAAGAGTTAGCTAAGCTTCGTGCCAGGCAGGCGTCCAGTTCTCCTTCCATTGGGCTGTACAAGCGTCTATCATAATTCTAGCATGACAACAACCCTGCACATATTTATCATGTGCCACTAAATTATAAATCTCCAGGTGCTAAGACGGGTTTTAACCACCTCACTAACCTAAATCCAATCCCCATGCATGTCAGATGCCACTCACAAGTGCCTCTGTCACTTCTCACTCTGCTAGACGTCTCCTCCTTGCTATACGGGAGACAGCCCATTGGAGTGCTCTTTGTCTCTGACTCTGTCATCCAGCATATTTTAGCCATTGTTTCTCTCTGACTTCTTTAATTATATCAACTATAATTAAGCTAAATTAATTATAACATATGTAGGTTCTTACAAGGCCACCTATTTGCACCTGGGAGTTACAGTGGGGACCCAGAGCTCTGTAGAACTAGACTTGTGTGAAGGCCTTGAGAACCATCACCCCCAAATAACAGGCCACAGGGCAGCAACTGAACTCCGTAAGATGACAGAAGAGACCCAAACTCTCCAGTGAAAAGCATCTCCCACTCCTAATCAGTTTAAGGATTAGAAGAAGGGGGGGCAGTAGAAGTTAAGGCAGTAAAACTCATTCTTATATTTCCTGAAAATTTTCCTATCCCTATCAGGACCACATACAATATTATGCTTTTTTCCCCCGACTTGACACAACCTGGGGTCATATGGGAAAAGTGAACCACAGTTGAGAAAAATGTCTCCACAAGAGTGGCCTGTAGGCAAGTCTGTGGGACATTTTCTTTTCTTTTTTGTTTTTATTTTTTGAGACAGGGTCTCTCTGTGTGTATCCCTGGCTGTCCTGGACTCGCTTTGTAGACCAGGCTGGCCTCGAACTCACAGAGATCCACCTGCCTCTGCCTCCCCGAGTGCTAGGATTACAGGCGTGCGCCACCACCGCCCAGTTTAACATTTTGTTGATTAACGATGATGTGGGAGAGCCCCGCCCACTGCGAGCAGAGCCACTCCTGGGCAGTGGGTCCTGGGAGGTGAAAGAACATGAAGCCCAGAGCAAGCCAGTAAGCACTGCTCCCAGTGTCTCTGCCTCCTCACAGCAGGCCCTTGCCCTAAGCTTTTACCTTAGCCTCCCTTGGTGATGAAGTGTGACGTGGGAGTTGGAAGATGAAATCAGCCCTCTCCTCCCTGAGCTGCTTTTGATCATGATGCCAATCCCAGTAATAGAGAGCAAAGCAGAGCACACATGAACCTCACAGGCCTGTAACACGGGGCGCTGTGAAAAGAGCTCTAAACAAAACCCAAACGGGGGCTGGAGAGATGGCTCAGTGGTTAAGAGCACTGTCTGCTCTTCCAGAGGTCCCGAGTTTAATTCTCAACAACCACACGGTGGCTCACAACCATCTATAACGAGATCTGGTGTGCAGGTGTACATGCAAGCAGAACACTGTATATGTAATAAATAAATCTTAAAAAAATAAAAAAAAATAAAAACCCAAACGTCCCGTTTCCCACCCTCCATCTACCATGGTCACTGCTACGCGTAGGGACTGAACACTTGCTTTTGGCTAGAGTGAAAGCAGCCAGTAAAACATACAGCCTTCAGGGCCTCAGTACAAAATGATGTGTGGGAAACGCCTCACTCAGAAGCGTTACATAAACAACAATAGCTTGGAGGGATTACATTAGTGTTCAAGTTTCTAAGATTGGGTGGGGTGTGATGCTGCATCTGTTACCACAGCAACGGGAGACGGAGGCCGGGGAAGCAGGAGCTCAATTCCTCTCTTAGTTACGTAACATGTTTGAGGGTAACCTGGGCTACATGAGACCCTATATTAAAAAAAAAAAAAAAGAAGGAAAAGTCAAGGGCCTGGAGAGATGGCTAAGTGGTTAAGTACTAGCTGCTCTTCCAGAGGAACTGGGCTCAGTTCCCAGCACCCACGTGGCAGCTCACGTCTGTCTATACCTTCATTTCCAGTCTCAGTGCCTTCTTGTGGCCTCCGTGGTGCACACAGACACACATACAGATGGAACATCCATATACATAAAGTAAAAATAAACAAGTGGTTTTTCAATGTCATTAAGATTACTTCCATGAATATACTACATGCTGCATGGAGACATTCAAAAGGCCAAATGTTGTACAGTTACTTTTATACGAAATGGCTAGAACACATAAACCCACATAGAGGGCAGACCAGCAGCCACCGGGGCCCAGGGGCGGGGAAGACAGGAAGCCACCACTACTGAGTGTGGAGTTCCTTTTGTCGCTGATGCAGCTGTTGTAGAATTAGGTAACAGCAATGGTGGCTACCTCTGAGAACGCACTGGAAAACACTCAAGTACACATTTCAAAAGAGCGAATTCAATGGCATCCGAACCAAGCCTCAATAAAGTTGTTATTTTAAAAAATTGATTTCAGCTCTTTACTTGTTTTTTTGGTTTTTTGTTTTTTAAGATTTATTTATTTATTATGTATACAGTGTCCTGCTCGCACACCAGAAGAGGGCATCAGATCACAGTATAGATGGTTGTGAGCCACCATGTGGTTGCTGGGAATTGAACCTGGGACCTCTGGAAGAACAGCCAGTGCTCTTAACTGCTGAGCCATCTCTCCAGCCTCTCTTGTTTTTAAGTGGCACTTTTACAAAATGTTCAGTCATATGATATTTCTGCAGTACAGTCCGGACTACCAATTGCTTAATCTACAGTGTTCTTTTTCTAATCTGTATATGTGTGTATGCCGAGTGTGTAATATGTGTGCGGAGAATTGTGTAAATGTATATGTCAGGTAAACGTGGGCATACACCTTCACAAGCAATGTGAGGTCAGAGGGCACCGTCAGGTGCTGGTCAGGCACTTCCACTTTGTTTTAGACCAGGTCTCTGTCTTTCGTTGTTTGCCACTTTGTATGCCAGACTAGCTGGCCTGGGAGCTTCTAGGCAGTCTCCTGTCTCAGCTGCTCAGCTTCCCATTGGAGCACAGGGATTACGGAACTGTGCTACTGCATCCAGCTTTAAATGGATTCTGGAGAGCCAGACTCAAGTGCTCATGATTACACAGCAAGTGCTCTTTAGGGATAAGCAACCTCCCCAGATCCTGAGCTTAGTGTCGTGTGGCAAATCGCATCTGTTTGGACCTGTCTGTAGCACAGTTCCCATGCTTCACAATGCACATAGGAGATGCATTTCTACTGTCCTCATTCATAACATTTTATAACGCGCATGAAGAACAGATCTTTCCACCCAACACCCATCCCCTAAAACTGGTTTTTTGTTTGTTTGTTTTTTGGTTTTTTTTTTTGTTTGGTTTGGTTTGGTTTTTTGGTTTTTCAAGACAGGGTTTCTCTGTGTAGCCTTGGCTGTCCTGGACTCGCTGTGTAGACCAGGCTGGCCTCGAACTCACAGCAATCCATCTGCCTCTGCCTCCCGAGTGCTGGGATTAAAGGCGTGCGCCAGCACGCCTGGCCCTCAAACTGATTTTAAACAGAAGAACTTATTTTCAACTCAAGTTCTACACCTCCATGGGTCCTCAGGGACCTACCAAGTCTTCATTATGGATGGGTAAGGATAAATGGAAGAGCCTAGAAACAGCAAGACAGAACAAGCTAAAACTGGGATGTCCTCACCTCAACGGCCTGGGGAACCAAGCACTTGCGAGGGCCATGCAGCACGCCTAACTGGCCAAAGGCGTTGGATCCACATGACAGAATTTGACCTTTTTCTGCAAAATACAAGCATTCGGATTACAACTCTAGGAGGTGAGATGTATCTGTGACCGATGGGGAGGCAGGGATGAAAGGGGGGCGGCAGAGATCCTGCTCCCGAAGCCTTCCTGCCATGTCCCTTCCATGTCCCTCCAGACTGAGCGCTCCACGGCTTGCCCTCCACACCGTGTCCTTAGCCCCAGGCCTGGGGCTGGAGGGAGGGCCCTGGAGGGAACACTCACTCCCCTCTTCTCACTTCCACCCCACTTCCCACACTTCCATGCAACAAACCCTGTTTGCTATGATGTTCTGGGCCTTTCTCCTCCCTGCCCTTCCCCATCCAATCACCTCAAGAGTCTGAGGAACAGGACAGGACATGTGTGGCCTGGTACAGTGAGTTTCCCCTGTGAGACAGGTGCAGAGTCTGGAGGGCAAATCTGGACCAGAGGAATGTTAGACCCACTTGGCTTCGTAATTAGCCCTGTCCTCCAACTTAACCTTTACCCATAAATATCTCATAGTCTGATGTCCGACTCTGACTGCTTTGTGCCTTTCTCACAACTGGTTGCAACGTGCTGGGAAATAGTGCTTCCTTCTGCCCCTTATGACCTCTACATAGCCCATAATAAGTACTTCACAAGTGATAGCTAGCAATGAAACACTTCATATATAAGGGAGTTTTGTTTTTTCAGAGCTAATCTAACCAGGGACTGGTGTATGCTCAACAAGCTGCCTTCCCAGCCGGTCTGGAGTCTGATCATTACTGTCCACCTGGACACACATGGAACTCCTCTGCAGAAGAGAAATGCTGATGGCTGAGGACTGAAATACAGGGCAACAGTTCATGAGACAGATGACGAGCTATTCTGGAGCAGGAGCCATCAGGGATCTCGTGGTGTAGCAAATACGATGAAGGCAGCGGACACAGGGACCTCTGGAGAAGGCCATGTGAAAAAAATCTTGGGACTAGGGGCTGGAGAGATGGCTCAGAACAGAACCGACTATTCTTCCAAAGGTCCAGAGTTCAATTCCTAGCAACCACACGGTGGCTCACAACAATCTTTAATGAGATCTGGTGCCGTCTTCTGGCCTCCATGCAGGCAGAATACTGTATAGGTAATAAATAAATAAATCTTTAAAAAAATAAAATAAAATAAAATAAAGATTGGGACTTTCACTACACATCTAGGAACCCACTAACAGGCAGGAGCTGCAGATGGTCCTTCAAGCCCACACTGGCCAACTAGCAAGGACAAAGCTGAACAGAGAAATTAGTAGACTGAGTAGCAATGCCAGCTGCTTCCAAGAGAATTATCCTAGCCACGTCACATCACCTGTCTTCACAGAGACCACGCCTTTTTAAGGGGGCGGTAAGGAGATAAGCCAGTGGTAGGGCCCATGCCTGGCACACATGAGGCCCTGGGTTTCATCCCCAGCAATGTCACCGTAGAAGCCCCTCAGGGGGAAAGAGCTGCCCCTACTGCTGGGAAATCCCGCTGCCTCATAATTACCTGGTGCTGGCTAGTATTTATTTATTTACTTACTTACTTACTTATTTATTGTTGATTCTTTGTGAATCATCACATCCCGTACCCCAATCCCACTCACCTCGCCATCCCTTCATATCTGCCCTCCTTCCTTGCAATCTCCCCAACTAAAAGAAAATAAAAAATAAAAACAGGATGGAGAGTAGGAGGGTGAGTGGTGTGAAGGGCCTCTGTCCCCACACCCACACGGCTTCACGTCACAGCAGAGGAGGGCTGGCTGGTTTTACATCAACTTGACACAAACTAGTCATTGAAGAGGAAGTAACCTGAATTGAGAAAAATGCCCATAAGATCCACCTGTTAGGCATTTTCTTAATCAGTTCTCAAAGGGGAAGGCCCGCCCCGCTGTGGGTGGTGCCGTCTCTAGGCTGGTGGTGCTGATTTCTATAAGGAAGCAGGCTGAGAGAGCCAGCAAGCAGCACCCCTTCATGGCCTCGGCATCAGCACCTGCCCCAGGTTCCTGGCCTGCTTCAGTTTCTGGCCTGGTCACCTTCGGTGATGAACAGTGATGTGGAAGCCAAAGCCAAGCACACCCTTTCCTCCCCAGGCTGCCTTGGGTCACGGTGTTTCATCACAGCAAGAGACTCTAAGTAAGACACTTAGCACATTATCCATAATAACCCTTAATGGCCCTCCTGGCCAGCGAGACCAGGAACACAACTTTTCGTGAACTTTGGGGACTAGAAATGAGTGCCTCACAAGATCTAGTCCATGCCAAGTCTCTGATAAATGTATTCTATCCTGATCTCTCTTGTGGCTAAAATTCTCCTTGCAACGATTTCCACACATGGCCATAGAGAAAACTTGTGGGGTTTAATTTGTTCAGGGTTTTTGTTCTTTGGGGGGGGGGTCTTTAAAGGGGTGTATGTTTGGGGCAATGTTGTTCTTTAAAAGCACAGAAGTTTTTTTAAAGATTTATTATTTATTATTATGTATACAGAGCTCTGCCTGCATGTACACCTGCAGGCCAGAGGAGTGCATCAGATCACATTATAGATGGGTGTGAGCCACCATGTGGTTGCTGGGAATTGAACTCAGGACCTCTGGAAGAAGAGTCAGTGCTCTTAACCACTGAGCCATCTCTCCAGCCCCAACACAGAAGTTTTTATTTAATCAGGGCCCCCACTACACTGCTATGACCCAAGGCCTTGGTGGCGATATTTACCCATGAGGGAACCTACCTGTGAGCATGATGGTGAAATCCCAGCCACAGGCCACCTGTCGGATGGGACAACCAAGGAGAGGCTTGCACAGGGTGAAGCACAGAACTTCCTCTGTGTGACCAAGCCCCAGCTGCCCATCCTTATTCAGGCCACAGACAAAGAGGCCTCCTCCATCTGCAAAACAGAAAGCTCCCTGTCAGCGTACACAGGCAGAGTTGCGACTGCCAAAGTAAGAGAGAGGTACCCAGAGTTATTTGGAGCCACAGAGAAAAGGCTTCTTGTCCATGTTAATGTTATATTACCTGACGTATGCTAACGTGTTCTAGGATCAAAGGCCAAGGGCCTCAAATTGGACACTCTCAAGCTCTGTAACAGGTGCCAATTAATCACTAAATCGAGCATCTACTGTCACAAGAAAGCCAACACTAACTCAATACTTAGAATGTGGCAGGAGCTGTTCCAATAGCCAGACACATGAGCCCTTTCCACATGTGTGTAGGACCCACAATACTTTCAAAGGCCCATAGGAATGGCTAGATTGTTTTAAGGTGATTTTAATGTAACAATAATTCATATACAATATAAACTCCATCCTTCGGTACAGTTCAGCTGTATAATTTTTATCATATCTTTACAAAGGAAGGGAGGAATCCATAAAGACATGAACACCAAAGACCTGTGAAAGCCCCAATAGAGGCCTGAAAATGCCCTGAGTTTATGTGCTGTTCTTACGCCCATGGGGCAGGTGAAGAGGAAATTGAGGACGCTGGTTGGCTTTTCCTATCAAACTTGGCACAGCCTGGAGTCACCTGGAGGGAGGGGACTAGTGAGAAGTTATCGAAATCAGGTTTATGAATATGTCTGTGGATTATCTTGATTACTGACTGAGATGGGCACCCCTAATCTGAGTGTGGGCAGCAGCACTTCATGGGCTGGGCCCTCGCTGTGCTAGAGTGAGGAGAGCTGGCTGAGAACGGGCAGCAAGCAGGCACGGATGCCTTTATTGCTCTCTGCTCTTCACTGTGGAGGTGGCGCCTCAAGCTCCTGCCTTGACTCCCTGCAATAATGCAACGCAGACGACCCCCTCTCCCCTCGGATGTTTTTGGCGGGACATTTTATCCCTGCGACAGAAGTAAAAGTGGAACGCTGTGGTAAGGGAGATTATCTGCCAAAGCCATGGGGCTAACGAACCACAGAATGGGCATCTGAGCCCAGGGAGTTTGACGCCACAGCTCCTGTTCCTAACTGTCCTTTGCTAAACTGAAGCATGTGCGGAACCTGGGCGCCCTCTGAGCACGAGGACAGAAAATTAAGGGCAAGGAAGGTTCCTGATCTCAGGGGACATTTCACGTGGTTGCAGAGACTTTATTTAGAGGAATTTTAACTCAGAACACGGCTGCTTTGGCAAGAGATCACACCCAAAGACCTTTTAGGTCCCTGTGATCCAGCTGGAATATAAACAGGCTTTTAATCCAAGAGATAGAGGCAAGCGGATCTGAGTTCAAGGCCAGCCTGGAATAGAGAAAATTTCAGGTTAAAAAAGGCTTAGAGACTTGATACCCTATGAGCATATACAGGGGGAGGAGGCCCCCCTCAGTCACAGTCATAGGGGAGGGGAGTAAGGAGAAAATGGGAGGGAGGGAGGAATGGAAGGATACAAGGGATGGGATAACAATTGAGATGTAATATGAATAAATTAATAAAAAATATATATTTTTTTAAAGGCTTAGATCCAGGCATAGTGGTACATGCCTTTAATGCCAAAAATGAAGGCAAAGTTAGTTTGTAGAAGGAAGCACCCAAGTTTGAAAGTGATATTTAACTGAGTGGCAGAAAAAGTGACAAGTCAGAGAAAGATCTGACACAATAGGATACACCCAACTCTCACGAGAAGACAGAGGCAAGGGAAGTTACGTAAGGGGACAATGCAGAGAGAGAGAGAGGGAGAGTTCCAGAGAGAGAGAGCTCAGGTGAAGACTGAATGAACCAGAGAATGAGAAGGAGCCAGAAGATTAGAGCAAATTGCTTGAGTTGTTTGAGGTCAAGCAGAGCAACTCAGAGGCCCAGAGAGAAGCCACATTGAATAAGTCAGCTAGGGGAAGAGTTTGAGCCACAACAGCTGAGTTGAACAAACCAGCCCAGAGCTCAGTAAGAACAAGTAAGCATGAGCTCATTAAGCATTAAGTCTCAGAGGCTGGAAACATTCTAGGCCTAGGTTAGATTGTAAGGAGGCTAGAAGCTTCCAGGTCTAGGCCTAAGTTAGCAGACAGAGGCAATAAGCTTCCGAGACAACAACTGAAGCAGGCAAATAAAAGTTCCTTTTACAGCTTCTAACTCAAACTTAAACAGGTTGTAACCCGTCCACCAATTTGCCTTGTACCCTTAAGCCTTCGTCTCTGAGCCTTATTTGTGTAACAGGGTACAGAGAAGGACCTCAAAAGAACTCACAAGTTCAAGCTCTGACAAGTTACAATTCCCTTAATGGTTATTCACAAAAAAAAAAACAAACAAACAAACAAACAAAAAAACAAAAACAAACAAACAAACAAAAACAGTGCTCTCTGAGAACTACAGAAGACTAAAGGGTGGCAAGGTAACATCCAAGGGGAAAATATCTCAATACAAAAGTGAGTGGCTATTTGTGAAGAGAATTACCTGTGACCGCTGCAGAATGGCCCCCTCCTCCTGTGATACTCCTGATACACCCAGGTTTACAGAAGTCATTCAGTCGCTGGGGCAGAAACACATCTTCTTTATGGCCAAGGCCAAGTTGCCCATAGCTATTTGCACCCTAGGGATAAAATACAACACAGATGAGAAGCCCAACCGTCAACATCAGCATCCATCCGTCTCCCTACCCTGACACGGCTCTCAGACACACACCTGTTCTTAGGAGGCTGTCTTGTACAATCTGTGTTGAAAGCCCCGCCCCATCTGTGAGCACTGTGACTTCTATTTCAGAGCATCCTTGGCATCCACCACCAAGTGTCTCACCTTTCCTTTCAGGTACACAACCTTGGCTCTAGTTTCTTTTGTGTTTCTGGGGGGATAAGGGACCAAAATCGACTGAGGGAAGGGAAGTGTTCATCTCAGCTTACATAAAGCCCATCACTGAGAGAAGTCAGGGTGGGTACTTGAGCAGAAGCCATGAAGAACGCTACCTGCGACTCACTCTCCAGTCCTCTCCTTATACAGCCCAGACCCGTTAGCTTAGAGATGGTGCCACACGCAGGGGACTGGACCTTCCACATCCATCTTCAATCAAGATGGACCGATCTGATTGAGGCCTTCAATTGACACACCTCTTCCCAGGTGGTTGTATGTTGTGTCACGTGGACAATAAAAACCAACCAAGACTAAAGTGCCTCTGGGAGTCAGTCCAGGGATTCCCCTCTGAGAAAAGCTGACTAGCTGGGAAAGCTGGGAAAAGAAAAGAAAAAAAAAAAAAAAAAAAAAAACTAGGGGTGGAAGTGAGGGTGGGGGAAAAGGTAGCAGGGAACACTCTGGAATTAGTTTTGCTCCCCTCCCCATCCTCACTAGGAAGCAGGCAATGACTGTATTTATTCAGTTAGCTAAGGATGCTACATCCCTAATAGGAAGCATCGTTTCATCTGTCCAGTACAAGACCCAGGTAATGGTCTCTAAAGGGCCTTTTCAAGTATAGTGTCTGACAACTCCAAGATTCAGATCCCTGTGTAGATATACATCATCAAGTCCACACACAGAACAGGTCTAGGGGTGTAGCAGAGGGATAAAGTGCTTGCCTAGCATGGTCCAGTTCCTAGGTTCAATCCCCAGCACCCCGGGGTGGCAGGGAGGGGCGGAGGGCAGGGAGTCTCTAATCTGAAATCCTTGCAGCTAGGTTACCCAGAGACCCAGAAAAGAATTCAGCATATATACAAGCATAAGTCACAAAGATGCGGTAAAGACTCAGGTGATGGCCGTGAGGTGAAACAGGAACCTCTCTGGGACCAAAAGCACAAACACAGTAGTGGACAGACACTTTAAAGAGCTTTCTGCCCAGTATGGTCCAGGTTTTCAGAGCTTGTCGGTCCAATTAAACAAGAGGAACCGTGTACCCGCGAGGAGAGTCTTCTTAATACTTCAGAAAGTTTTATCTCTTCGAGTATCTACTCCCAATCTGGTTCTTTTGGAGGTGAATGGTAAAGCCACTTAAAAGCCATTTTCTTAGGGCACATGAATGAGATCATGTGATTTAAAACAACCACAGTGGCACGGAGGCCAGCCTGGTCTACAGAGTGAGTTCTGGGGTAACCAGGGTTACACAGAGAAACCCTACCTCAAAAAAAAAAAAAAAAAAAAAAAAAAAAAAAAAAAACACAAGCAGACAGAAACAACCAAGGCATGAAAGCACGCACTTAACAAAATCCACCGTGCCTGTTGGGTATTTTCTGCCACCTTGGGCTGCAAGGATCCAAGATGGAGAAAAAGCTTTGGAAGGGGCAGGGGTCATAGGCCAAGAGGGCCTCAGGAACAATACTGCTCCAACTAAGTCCTTCTCTGCATACAAGACAGGCACCTTTAATCCTCACAATGAAGGAACATTGATTGGCACTCGTTTTACAGAAAAAGGAAACTGAGGCCCAGGGAGGCTCTAATGATCCAGTCGCACATTTGGGTAAGCAAGTTAGAAGTCTGCTCCTTTCATTAGATCTCACTGCATCCCCAAGAAAATAAGGATGTGTGGGGATCCAGCCCAGAGGTTAAGCCGCATGACTCCAGACCAGTGGTTCTCAAAATGTGGGTTGCAACCCCCTTTGGCAAACCTCTGTCTCCAAAAATGTTCACATTACGATTCATCACCGTAGCAAAATAAGGGTTATGAGGCAGCAAACAAAAATACTTTTATGGTTTGGGGGAGGGGCGTCACTGCAACATGGGGAGCTGTATGAAAGGGCCACAGCATTAGGAAGGGTGGGAAGGGCGGCTTTAGCCTGTTTCTCGCCTCCATCACTTTATGCCTCTTCTCTTATGTCATTCCTAGGACCCACAGTGTGCCTTGCTCACTTGACTGGTCCACCTCCTCTCCTAGAAAGTCACCACCATGAAGGCAGGGACTCAGTCTGGCTCACAGCTCTTCTTCTAACCCTGAAACTGCACTGGCCAAGTGTGGGTGTCAGAAAGTCTCTCCTCCCTGGAAAGGCAAACGCAACACTGTTGCACAGAGCAAAGCAGAGAGCATAGGCTGGGGTTTCTTTCCAATCCGGCTGCCCCATTCACAGGTTTGCCGGCTGCTGAACACCTGACGGGGAAGCCAGACTGGAGCAATCCCAGGTTCCCGCTATGTGCCAATTTCTGTAGTGCAGCAAGAGCCCTAAACCCAGGATAAAGCTGATAGAGGAAATTTTAATATACCCTATAGCAACTGTATATCTTCCTTCTTTACAAAGGATCACACACATACACACACACACACACACACACACACACAGACACACACACACACCTTGTGAGAGGATGACCTGTGTTCCTCTAAGTTGTCTATGTTGAAGCCCTAACCTCTGACATATCACAATACAACTGTATTTGGAGACACGAGTTATAAAGAAGTCATTAAGGGTAAATGATGAGACCATCAGGGTGGGGACCTAATCCACGCTGTCTAGGCTCTTCCTAAGATACCAAAGGATGCGGAAGCACAAAGAAACAACCACCTGAGGCCTCAGAGAAACCAAAAGTGCCCACACCTTCCTTACTCTTGGACTTGCAGCCTCCGACACTATGAGAAAATACATTTCTATCAGTTAAGAAGCCAGCCCGTGGTGTTCTGTCACGGCAGCGAAAGTCACCTGCACCCTGACTACGCAGCAGGTAGAGTACCCCAGCAGGCCTCCAAGCACACTAGTCAAGCCAGGTCCAGCCCTGTTTCGGTCTCTGTCCATTCCAGGCTACATCTGGAAGGCCTTTTCTGTCAGATGTTTTTCCTCTGTCCCAAAAGACAGCGGTCTCCCGGTTGGAAAATGACAGACAGCAACACATTTGGTTACTAAGCCCACCCCCAGCTCAAGCGCTCCCTCAAGGAGCTGAGCCAAGAAAGCCACACCGCAGCGCTCTCCTTTCTGACAGCCTTACACTCAACAAGTGAATGGCATGTAGATAACGACTACATTTTGGCAGAAACATAGATGTTATGGTCTCCTCTAAGCACAGGTACTGGAATCCCCTTACATCTGTTTCCCAAACATTAATAGATGGCTGTGCACATACGTACTCATTCATTCATTCTCTAGTCAACAAATATTTCCCCGGGTCTACAAGATGCCAGGCACAAAAAGAGAGACAATGTGAACACCTCTGGCTCAGTACTCACTCTCAGCACACCTCCGCCATTGCCAAGGAGACTGCCGTTAACAAATCGTGCATTCATTACAATTCTGATATTTAAATACTAAGAACTGCAGCACCCAGCAGAAGCTTGCTGCCACGCATGCCCCCTCCCCACAATCGTAGGTGTAAATCTCCCTCTCCAGTCACACGTATGGATGACCACGGTTCTCTCAAAGCTCAGAGTCAAACCTAACCAGTCCAGACTCTCACGCCCTCAGAAAAGATAAGATCTGGTCACTGCATAGTAACAGCAAAAACGCAGGGTCTGCGCCGCGCCGCGCGCAGCCACATTCCACAGGCCTCACATCCACAGGACGCTCGCCGGGCTGATGGCGCTGGAAAGGAGCCTTCCATCCTCCAGGCAACAGGGAGGTTCCACGACACAGGTGGCCCCACGAACCCTGGGACCAAGCGATCCTCTCTCTGTGCAGCCTCCATGCTGTCTTCCCAGGCGGTCTAGCAGCCAAAAGCTTTCCCAGAACGGACGCTCTGCCTTGGAGGTAGGGTCCTCCCTCGGGTCCTCATGCCACAGCTGGCCACTCAGCCACCGCGCAGAGACCCCTCTCTCCGCACCCTCTCCTCCCCGCGGCAGCCCCAGGGTACTCCAACCCACGACCGTAACTAGGGCCTCCGCTTCCCAGCTTCCCCGCCACCCACGCAGACGCCGGGCGCTCCCGGGTCTCCGCGCCCCCTTCGAAGCTGCCGGAGGCCGGGGGCGGAGCCACGTACCCAGGCGAAGAGCGCGGCGGCCGCGGAGACAGCCTCCATGGCGTAGGACTCCAGCGCCATGCACTTGCTCCGCCGGTGTTTCCGGGAGGGCTGGCGCGGGGCGGGGCCTCGGAGAGACCAGGGGGCGGGGCGATGCCGGGAACTGGGCGAGCCCCGCTGGACCGAGACAAGGTAAAATTTAGGCACTAGGCGGGGCCAATGGGCCGGGAGCAAGGTGTAGCTGGGGACAGTCCCTCCCAGGGCGCGCAGGAATACTGCTAAAGCACTGATGGAGCGCACCTTGCAGCCTCCAGGGAACACATCCGGCAGAGCCTTACTGAACCCGCACCATGCTCAGTAATCCAGAAAGCTTGCCACGTGTCCCGCGCTGCCCAGAGGCTGACCTGACAGGGATGTCACTACGTAGTGGGTAAGGAAGCTGAGCCTGAGGGTGTAAAGGGTCCAGTCTTGAGTCTTCCCGGCCTGCCCTGGCCGGCTTCGCTGTGCGTTTTGGGAACCTAAGAGTCTTGGGTGGCGATGGTCTCCTTCTACGGCTGGCCCACGGCGGGAACCCAGCCCTAGTGACACAGCTAGGGCTATCAATTGTCTGTTGTGCCCCTGTGTTCTCCCTACCCGCTCTCCCTCTGCACTGCCTACCCTAATTCTGATCACCGGTATGGGTAATTCTCATCCAAGATAGATGTCCATATAATATGGCTTTTTATCAACGTTGTCATAACGTTGGTGGGAGTTAAATGTACCAGTGCGTACTGGGAAAATGGAATTCGGAATCTGGAAGGCGGGGGAGGATCGAGTCACATTTAAGACGATGATCTGCATTCATAGCTCTGGCCCCTCTGCAGACAGGTAGGTGCTCCTGGGCCCTGACTTTGTCAAGTGTCTCGGGGAAGCTACTTTCTAGTCCTGTTCATATGCTTACAATATACGTTGACTGTTGCTGTCTGCTGAACCTTGTGAGGGCAGTACCTGATCTTTTCTCCCCCGGACTGTTGCATTTTGAGAAGGTGGGTGGTGGTGTTCTGAGGCTTCACCAAAGGTGCAAAGAAAAGCTGCTTACACAACCAGGTTTATTAGAATTTGAGAGGTGGGATGGTTTGAATGGTAACAGTCCTCTATAGATGCTGGTGTTTGAACACTTTGTCCCCACTTGGTGGCGCTGATAGGGGAGATCATGGAGTTGACAGAGAACCAAAGCTAGGCTGTGGTTTTGACAGAAAGATTACCAAGCTACTGACAAGGTCTCTCAATAGAAAAGCTGTCAGAAAATAATTTTTTTAAACAATTATTGATTCTTTGTGAGTTTCGCATCACGCACCCCAGTCCCACTCATCTCCTCCTCCCTTTGTATCTGCCCTCTGCCCTTGCAACCACCTTCCCCAAAAGAAAAAACAAACAAACAAACAAAACAAGGCATAGAAAATATCTCATCCTAGAAGCTGTGCTGTGTCACAGTGTGTCACACAGTGTGTGTGTGTGTGTGTGTATACATATACATATATACATATATATACATGTATCCTTTTGTCCACACATCTTTATTACAATGAGTCATTGGTCTGTTTTGAGGCCTATGGCTTTTGCCACACTATCAATACTGGATCCTCACTGGGACTGCTCTCGGATATCCTGTTGTTACCTTCAGATACTGCAGCTTTGAATCTGCAGGACCCGCCCTTTCACACGCCCCAGCAGTTCATAGATGAGGTAGAATTTGGGGTGGCTAACTCAAAGCCCCGAATCTTGGCCTGGGTGATAGCTGAGCTGGTCAGCCCACCAGATCTCCTGCACCCACAACCACCAGGACAAGTCTCCATCCCTGTCCCAGTTAGTTCACCCAGTGCTGCAGTCAGCAAGGGACAAGGTCAGCTCTCCAGCCCTCGTGCCTTCAGGGCTGGCTCACCTGAGCCTATGCTAACAGGGCCGGCTCTATTGTGCTGCCCAGTTGAGGTGCAGGGCCCCTCCTCCTGAGTGCTGCAGCTGGTGAGGGGCAGGGCCTGCCAGACACAACAGCCACTCTCTCTGGAGGAAGAGACTCATGCAGAAGCTGTGGGGGCGGAATCCTGGCTGAAACGGTTATCCTTGCCGATGACCCTGTACATGTAGAGATTAAGAGATCGGAGGCCAGAAGAGGGCATCAGGCCCCTTGCAGCTGGAGTTACAGGCAGCTGTAGGCTGCCAGACGTGGGTGCTGTGAGCCAAGCTCAAGTCCTCTGCAAGAGAAGTGAGTGCTCTTAACTGATGGGTCGTCTCTTCAGCCCCACCAATCTGCTTCTTACAATGACCCCCCTTAACATAACTTTCTCCAGTAACTCTCTCGGCCCAGGAGAGAGAGCTCACATTCAAATGGGGAACCCAAGAGGGATGCCTTCCCCCAAAGTGATGATGATGGCCAAGTGTGCTCAGCTTTACTGTAGCTCGTGACCAAACACTTTAAAGAAGTAGAGTAACATATAGTTTTTATTTTATATTTTGCATTTTCTTTTTTAAATGCTTTAAGTTAGTATACATAGTAATGGGTTCCATTGTGGCCTTTTCATACTTTGTTCTAACTCATTGTCCTCCCACATGGCGGACTCTTTGTACCAACCATTACCACTGCTTGGGTCTCTAAACTAATAACATTGTGAAAATAAAATTTACTATGCTTTTAATGTATGTTGACAAAAATATAAATTACTTTTTGAGGCACAAAATGGCTCAGGAGATAAAGGTGCTTGTGGCCAAACCTGATGACTGGAGTTTGATTCCTGGGCCCCACACATATGTACATACATAAAATAAAAAGTACATCTTTTTAAAAACACACTTTTCAAACTGCAGAACAAACAGCTCATTTATATTGCTAATCCCACTACATGGGATTAGCTCTGAAACTGGCTGGGACATGAATGTCTATGCATAGACAATGCTTCCTATTGGTTACAGAACCCCTGTGATTTAGGATTAGATGCCATTTTTCATATGGCATGAATGAAGATTTATAAATGTCTTTCTTCTGCTCATACAAAGAGCAGAGAACCAGCCTTAATTGTTCTGTGCATCACACACACCTCATACGTTTATAATTTTATGACTGTATAATGCTTGTGAGAAAGTATATGTTTTCAGAACAAAAGAACTGGACACTGACATTGGATCAGACCTGACAGGATTCATTCCTCTCAGCATGGTGGACACTAACATCCTGCATCCTTCATGTTCCAGCACCAAGTGCTTCGGTTGCTGTTACTCATCAGAACATGACAGCTCCCAGGACAGCTTCAAAGAAAGCTTCTGATCTCAATTGGTCCAGCAATTCAGACTGTCTCACACAGGACTTTAATTAATCCTGGAATTTCTCAACATTTAGGAACTGGGTCACAAATGCCACTCTTAGCTTGTTTAACTACTTTCACCAATTTTATTTGGGCCCCTACAAAGGTATTATTCATCCCAAATCAGCTGGAAGAAATCTTAAGAGAATGATGCCCCATTTTCCTTAAAGGAGGGTTTTGTAGCTTTCTTGGTTGTTTTCTTGGGCTCTAGATGTTTATTTTCATTGGGAGTTGGTTATAAGCTATTATTGGTCTTATTCTAAAAGAAAACATAGTTGGACTCAGGACTGTCTCTCTTCTCCATTATCTTTCTTTCTTAGGTATGGATATTGGGATTGAGAAGAAAGAAGGGGAAATATAGAAATATACAGGGATGATAGGACAAAAAGTAGATTATTGAATCTACTCCTCAACTTAATGCCTTAATTGTTACTCATGAGGTTATTTTTAATTCAGTAATATAAAATTTTGTATATGAATACAAAATAAGTTTCATTTTGATACATTGGTATAGAATTCAAATTTAATATTATTCTTCACACACATTTTATATATACATATATGTCTACTCTAATATGAAATATTGTACCCACACAACTAAGTTATAATGCAAGGTTTACTTTCAATACTTTGAAAGTGCTATTGCTAGCTGCTTAGGATAATTAAATAATACAAGTTAATTATTAATTGATCAAATCATGGTCATGTCAATTACTAGTCTATTTTTATCACAAGAAGAGACATCCTAGGTTTAACAGATAGATATGATTCTATATATAAATAAGGTAAAATAGAGAACTAAAGAATGTGGCATTTAAAGATGTTTTTATTATTTCAATGATATATTTACAAAGAACAGATTAACTCCTGACAACACCCAACCTACCTCAAAGAAGATGATGAACATCAATGAACCTCCTTATGGAGATGGCTTCAAATGTGTCAAACCAGCCACTGGGAAAAACATCCTCATCTCTGCCACAGACAGAATTCTGCCTAAAAATGGACAAGTTTGGAGGCAAGTAGAGTTGGCGCCCAAACTGTGACAACACAGGGTAAGTAAGTCCTTAATAGTTCCTGCCTCACAAACATGTCTGTCAGATATATTGGGCCAGAAGGCCGAAGATGATGCTCCAACTTTATAGAGAGTTTTGGGTGACTGATCATGCATCAAACTGTCTCTGTCATCTTCTCATTTTGGAAGCTACTAACCGGCACTTCCTGTTTACTCAGATAATTAATTTTATTCCTTCTCAAGTCTCTGATGGGGTTGAAGGCCAGATAGTTTAGTTTTACAATTAAGCTTAGTTGTTTAGGAGTTAAGATGTTTTTAAGCCTAGATAGGTGTTTTAAGTTGATAATGAAGAGATATGATAGATATTGATTTAAATTCAGAATTTTAGACTCACCAAGATAGGAAAGATGTTTTCTTTAAGGCTGCCAAATACAAATAGCCAAAACACTATGAGTGTAACATTTATATATAATTTCTGATTATTGTGTGGTTCTACTTGCTGTAAGTAGTTTATCGTATATATGTGTAATAATATAAATGTACATTAAAAAGAAAAATAATAATAAAAGAAAAACTTATCTTCTGTTTATATTTTTTAAATAATTAAAATTTAAACACTTACCAGGAAATACCCCACTCACTTGTATATTACATTTATGCGTGCCTTTAAATGTTTTTCCTTTTTATATGAGTTTAAATCCACAGGCACTGAAGTTAGGGCCTTGTGAATCCAAGACAAATATTCTTCCACTGATACATGTACCCAGCCCTCTATGCATGTATACGTGTGTGCACGTGTGTGTGTATGTGTGTTCAGGCTGGCCTCAAACTTAGTCTTTAGCTCTGATAGGCCTTGGACCTCTAATCTTCCTGTCTCAGCCTTCCACCATGCTAGGATTACAGGCCTGTGCCACCAGGCCTAACTTTTATATACTGAGGTCTAGAATTACTGTGGAAATTATCCCTCCCCTTCCCCCCCCCAAAAAAACCCACACTTTTTGAGAGTATGAACTTTGAGTTTATTATCCAGTGGAATAACAAAAATTTAAGTTATAAATGTACATTATACAGTGCTATGAAAAGAAGCATGAAATGGGCCACAGTTTTCTTTATTCATTTCCTGTTAATCAACATATGAGAAGTCCTGGCCTTTTTCTTTCTTTCTTTCTTTCTCTCTCTCGGGTTTGGGAGCCAACTTACAAATGAGCAATAATGCTGTAAATTTTTCTGTATCTTGCTACTTATGTAACTCCAAATGTCAAAGCCTGAGACTAACGAACGGAGGCCTCCTGACGATTAGCATTTGTGTCCTCTTCAAAAACCCAAGCATGCTGCTGCTGCTGCTGCTGCTGCTGCTGCTGCTGCTGCTGCCAAGGAACAGCTCTCTGGTAAAGGATTACATGCCGTGCTTTTGGTTTAATTCTGTCCTGCTGCCTGAATAATTATTATAAGATTCTTAAGTGTCTTGAAATTTCCAAGGCTCTTGGAATCCTGATTTGCGAAATATGATGGAACCAGACGCTAGACAAAGTCAAGCCTGTCACTAGGTGTTTCCACCTTCTTGAAATTATGAATGGTAAGGTTGTAACCTTACTGTTTGTTTTAAAGAGCTTTAGTTGGAGCAAATATTAAGCCCCGTCATTTTAAAAGCCAATGGCCAGTTCCCTAACACCATCAGAGTCTTGTGGAAATAACCAGACACAGCAGAAGGCATCCTCCATTTCCTATTTGTCAGAGTTGCTTTACAGTGCTTTCCCTGGTAACCAGGCAGACTGTAAAGTAGCCGATCCAGACAGAACTAACATGTCTCCTTACTGCTGCACGGATGCTCAGTAGCTGTTAAAGTGTGTGTGTTTATAAAGATCTGAGGTGGCACAGGCACAGGAACAACTTCTAATGGACCAAAGCATCTAGAATAAACTTTTCCTCCTTATAAGTTGACTGCCACTGGCACTTTGCTACAGTGATGACAAGTTTACACAACTGCTTGTGCCAATGCTACACAGCTGACACCACATGTGCTCCAATCCTTCCTGGACCTGCTTCCGTGTAGAGCATGGGATGAAATACAGCTTTCACTTGTTTCCTCTGGACTCTTAAAAAGATTTTTAAAAATCTAATGTAAAAAAAAAATCTAGTGGGATTGAAATGAAGCCTGTTCAATAGAATATAATTTTAAACCATTAATGTGAAAAACAGAGGTTTTTAAATTTTTTATTTTATGTGTATTGATGTTTTGCCTGCATGTATGTCTGTGTAGCACTTACATGCCTGCCTGCCCATGGCAATCCATGGAGGCCAGAGGCATTGGAGCTCCTGGAACTAGAGTTACAGATGGTTGTGAGCAACCGTGTGTGTGCTGGGAATCGAGCCAGGTCCTCTGGAAGAGCAGCCAGTGCTCTTAGCAGCTGAGCCCTCTTTCCTACCCTGGTAGTGACCTCTTAAATTCTACTGTAGGCGCTCTCTCTCTCTCTCTCTCTCTCTCTCTCTCTCTCTCTCTCTCTGTGTGTGTGTGTATGTGTGTGTGTGGTGTATGTGTGTGGTGTGTGTGTGTGGTGTGTGTGTGGTGTATGTGTGTGTGGTGTGTGTGTGTGTGTGGTGTGTGTGTGTGTGTGGTGTGTGTGTGGTGTATGTGTGTGTGGTATGTGTGGTGTGTGTATATGTGTGTGTGGTGTGTGTGTGTGGTGTATGTGTGTGTGGTGTGTGTATGTGTGTGTGTGGTATGTGTGGT
>OU015752.1:71652010-71666648 GCA_907169655.1 Acomys percivali
ATAAACTTTTCCTCCTTATAAGTTGATTGCCACTGGCACTTTACTACAGTGATGACAAGTTTACGCAACTGCTTGTGCCAATGCTACACAGCTGACACCACATGTGCTCCAATCCTTAGAGGCCTCACATAATTACAGCCTTAGACACAAACTGCTCTCCTTGGCCTTTCTCCACTTCCTTCCCCGTTTCCTACCCTCTTCCCTCACTGCCTTATCACTCATGTCCTAGTGTGACACCTTGAAATAAAGTGCCAGGGAGCACTGGAATTGCAGGCACCCCCATGCCTGGCTGAGTCTTAGTGATTTCTATGTCCCTGTCAGACAGTGCACTTGAAGCCAGCTTGCTCTTTTACTGGTCACGCTCTAGAGCAAAGCCCTCTGCACTTCTGTTCGTGCTACCAGTGGGGTCAGCTACTCTCCTTTAAGTCTAGTGTGTAGTGTGCCTGGGCTGTCCCAAACCCAGTGGGGGGTGGGTAACAGATACACTCATCAGAGCATCCAAAGAGACCATTTGCTAATGACAGACTGGGGGAACCAGCATCGTGACGACACCGGCTCTGGCCAGCTACAAACAACTTGCCCATCAAAACAGGCACTCAGCAGAAAGGTCATAAGTTTGACAGGGAAAGGTTGGAAGGAAGAGAGGGAAGAGGAAGAGTCATTCGATTCTACTTTAATGAAATAAAATATTTTAAGTGGGTCATGTGGTATGTGAATTATATTCCCCCCAAGCAGGTGCCTAAAAAACAAAGCAAAAGTGGAAAGTCAGTGGTGGTTGGAGCATCCAGGCATGCATTTTCAAAGACAGTGAGTGGCTCCTTACAGGGAGCGGTGACATAAGCTGGGAGCCACTGTCCCTCTTCAGGCAGGTCTTCACGGGAAGCAGGAAGTGGCCCTGGCTCTGAACTGATGCTTAGAGGCTTTGTGGGTTCCGACTGGAGACCATCACACACTGGGCCACCTGCTGACCCTATCGAGGGCATCGCTGATGACATCGAGGTCATACCGCAGCTCATTCACGGCACCAGTTATGCTCTTGGCGTCTCTCAGGACCTGAATGCTCTGCGTGTACGGATTGTACTTCACTCCAAATGGGCGCTTCACTGTTTTGGTAAATTCTCTATTTAAGACAACAAGCAAGGGGGTGTTAATGCCTATGAGGGTAGGTGACAAAACTAAATAAAGGACAGAAGACCTGGTTATACACGCAGACACACACACACACACACACACACACAGACAGACACACCTGCTTTCTTTGTCATGATAGCAGTGGCCTCAACAGCATCTACTGAGGCCTCAGTGGGAGAGCATGCCTGAAGTACTCAATCTCTCCCTCCCCTTCTCCCTCCCCCTCCCCCTCCCCCTCCCCTCCCTCCTCCCATACTCTCTTGTCTCTTGATCTACAACCCATCTCTTGACCTCTTGGCTTCACTAAGGCACTCAGCCACGGTAGCTCTGTCTGGCAGTAGATAATGACGATACTGAAACACACAGTAACAGACTCCTTGCTGTGCCTTACATAACCAAAGGAGGCAGGAAGGAAGAGATTGGGAAGAGTCCTACGCTCTGTACTTGTGTGGTTTTTCTGCTTAGAATGTTTCTAGTTCCCTCTCACAGGACTCGGCTTTTCCCTTTCCTCACGATTTAAAACCTGCCTCCTGTATCAAGCCAGCACGTGAACCTCTTACTTGGTGCCCTACAGAAAGCAATCATTCTCAGGACCCCAAGGATAACTGCACAGCCAAGAAGTGTACATGCTTGGGGACTGGATCCCAGGTTCCCATCCATCTGGTCTCCCCAGTAGGGACTATTGCAGCTTTTCTGTGCTAGAGAAAGCCCAGCTGCTATTGTTACGTGGCTCTATACCCTGGAAGCCCCTGGAAGATAACTGTTGTCTTCCATTCCTGTCTGCCAGGGTCCTCACGGTGTGGCTTCACAGCCATCTTCATCACATGCTGTTTTCTGCACCCTGCTTGTGTAGTCAACTTGCTCCCTGCTATCTGCATCTTAGTACGGGTTTTGCCTTCACCTGGAGTTCGCGAGACTCTCCTAAAAAGCACGTGTGCTCCAGTTCCTCCATCCTGACTCTGTGCTTAGCTGATGACAAGATGGGACCTCTGGCTGTTCTGACATACCCCTGTGCCTTTCGATCTCGCTGTCTTCCAGTGTCATTTCAGCCTAAAACCTAACAATCTAAGATCCAGCTTAGAACTTGCCTCTAAGGTTTCTGTGATTCTCCATCCAGAGAGAAGACCAACGGAGAAGGCAAGACAGCGTTTCCCCTCTGGCGCCACTCTTGCCATTTTCATATGACTACAGTATCTTGTCTATAATTTATTTATTTATTTATTTATTTATTTATTTATTTATTTATTTATTTTCCTGCTGAACTATAAACTCTGCGTGGAAGGATTGGAGAGGAGCCAATATCTCAATGTATCCCACGAGCAACTAATTAACATATGATTTTCAACCGACTCTAAACAACGGACATGTCCCAGGTAGAAGGCTTCTGGTAGGCTCCCAATTAACCTACTCGCCCATACCTGTGATCATTGTATCTTTGGACATTGTTTTTGTGGCAAATGGAAGCTCAAGGGACACAGATTTTTACCTCATCTTCTCCTTTGCCTCTTCAAAGCTCTCAGATACAAAGTAGACATCCTGGAAGCTTGTGATGAGGCATTCCTGTTTGCAGGCAACCTTGGGGTCAAAGGGCTTAACTTTGGCATGTCCAGAAAGTGCATGCTGGGGGGACAAAGAGTGACGATCAAATACTGTCTCTGTCTTCACAGAGTGCACGACTGTTGTGGCTGGCTCACCTCTGACCTGAGTTATGCAGGAGTTCTGACTGCAGCCCCAGACTGGCTTCCTGGCATCTCTACTTCATCCAGTCTGGACCAAAAAACCAAGTTTGCTGTCCCCAACATCTGAACCCAAGACCATCTCTGTCACTTTATTCTAACTCTCTTTATTCTAACTCATCACATTGGAGGTACCCAAGGCTCTTTATTTGTTCACTTATGTACTTATGCATTATGGCACCTTCTGTCTACCTCCACTGGTCACTTGTACACTTGACTTAGACCCACCACCAGAGAGCAGCCTCCTTGAGCACAGGGCAGTACCATGGACAGCGTCTGTAGCCTGGCCCACTCCACTGACCTCATTTCTCCCTTATGTACATTTATTTCACATCCCTAATCAGTACAGAACTTACTGCTTGCATCCCACAAGTTTATTTAAAGCTTAAAAGGCTTTCTATTCAAAAGACACGTTTTTTTTTTTCTAGCAATTTGGGGAGAGTAGAGAAAAATGTTCTCAAATTATGTTTACTGCCACCTCAAATAGTTCCCATAGTAAACGATTGCTCAGGTACAAGCTCTGCCTTCAGGCATGCGGATCGAGTTAGTAGACACAGTTAGACACAGCTACGTGCAAAGACTGATGGCTCTTACTTTGAGCTCACTGATGGAAGAAAGCAAGCCGGCACCAAAGACTCTCAGCTGCCCGTCTTGTTTGCATAGACCAAACTCCACAGTGAAAAAGTAGCACTGCAAAAGGACGTCAGCATCATGATTGCACCCTGAACATCTCAGTCTAAAGCAAGTGCCAGTTCTCAGTCACTGGCCCAAAGTACACCCAGAATCAACCCAGAGACTTCGAGCCTGGGCCATGTGTTCTTTCACAATCTGGCCCTGGCCAACGTAAGGACTTTGCAAACTTGATGTAAAGACTCTCATACACAGTTGAAAATTACCAAAGAGTCCAAAGACCTCTCTATGTGTATGTGTAACCGTAGCCATATTGACCATAGTAAAGTTAAAACCAAGAAACTAATTAGGTGCTTAAAAACTCAACTTTAAATATCGTAAACCCATTGTATGATAGCATAAGTACATTAATAAAAGTACATTTTACAAAGCAAAAAGTAACAGAAGAGTAGTGTTGTTCTTATAATTGCTGTACCTCTTTCTAATGCGTTTTTACTATTCTTACTTATGTGTACATATGTGTGGACTCACAAAGGCAAGAAGAGGGCATGATGGGATTTCCTGGATCTGGAGTTACAGGAGGGTGTGAGCTGCCTGGTGTGCATGCTGGAAAATGGTAACTGGGTGCTCTGAGAAAGCAGGAAGAATGCTCCCGACTGTGGAGCCGTCTCTCCACCCTCATCTTTTTTTACTTTAATCCAATGTCTTTTACATTTATTTGTCTGTGTGCACATGCCTGTGGAGGTCAGAGGACATCTTGTCGGACAGGTTCCTTCCTTCAGCCGTGGGATGGAACTCAGGCCATCAGGCCTGGTGGCACGGGGCCATCTTGCTGGCTCTGGTTTTAATTTTTTGACAGTTATCATCCTATGGGTTCACAATGTGAGGCGACTGGATCAGCTCACCCACCACTGTTCATGTCTTGTCTGCGTCTGAATGGACATTATGTAATGTCTGGTGAGAAGGCAGACGGATTACCGTGTCTGCTTCTGTATCTAATCTTTGGTGATATGTTGTCTTGAATCAATTATATGGAGGAGGCTCGGCTTCACACAGTTATGTAGTTAGAAAAGGGCTGGGTATGTGGATAGTTAAACTGCCTTACGCAGCACATGGCAGTCAGTTAAGGTTCAGATTCAATGTGATGCCGGAGCCTGGTCCATCACATTAAAAATACATTTTACATCTTATACTTATGAAGAGCTTTGCCCCCAAATGACTCCACAAAAGCTCTCAGGAACCTCTAGCACCCCCAAAGCACAACCTCAGAACCAGTCAGCTTGTTCCACATGCCTCCTCCACCCTCAGCTGTTCCCAGGATCCTACAACACGTGTCCTTCTCCGGCTCATAAGACATCACTCATTTTGGGGTGGGTCCTAAAAACTAGCATATTAAAGCAAACCTGTGCTTCTCTGCCTTGTTTTAAAGCTGGGTCTCTTTGAGAAACCTTCGATTTTTGTTATCTTCATTTAACATTATTTAGATCCATAAACATTTAAAGCAAAAGTAAATTTTCTAATGGTTGCCTTGAACACGGACCCCAAAAGGCCCAACTACGCCCAACCACACTCAACGGGGAATCCTAGGCTACACCACTATTTCCAGATGCATACCGTTGCCAGTTTTTGAACAGTCTCCTCTGAAGCTCCAAGGGAAGCCAGGCCGATTTCTTGGGAGAATTGAGCAAAACTGGGTTCCGCCAAGAGAGGAACATGACCCAAGAGTTCATGGCAGGTGTCTCTGCAACAAAGACAGAGTCTGTCACACTGCTACGATTGGACCACGTGCACAAACAACTGTCAAACCCAGTCCAAAGTCAACCTTGCCTCCTCTCTAGTTTGTCAGGAGTAATACATCAAAAAGATATTAACAGAATAAAGAAATGCCATTGCTTGGTTCCAAATCTTGTCCCCACAACCCACATCCACTGATATCCCAGGTCCCTGACCCAAATCAAATCTCTGCTCCCATCTTCCCTCACAAGGCGCTCTCTGATCACACGTCCCAAAACAGCTCATATACATGCCTGTGTCCTTCCCTGGCTTTATTCTCCCCTGCCCCCCTCATGGCACAAGCCATCTTCTGACATGATATATACTATGTTTACTTGTTTACATCTGTACAATACCCCAAAATACAAACTTTATAAGGACAATAATTCTTATTTGGTTTTTACATCCCTTGTGCACAGACAGAACTGCATCTGACACCTAACAAGTTGCCAAGATGATGATGATGATGATCATGATGATGATGATGATGATGATGATGATGATGATGATGATATAATGGGTTGAATGTGTTATAGAATACACTTCAATGCCAGTCACTGTCCTAAAGGCTTGGCATATGCTGCTGCATTGAATACTTACAAGACACCTTGTGAAGTGAGTACCACTACTATAAATAACCATCTGATGAGTGAACGATTTAAGTACTTACGGCTCTGGAGTATAGAGAGGATCTGAACTGTGTCTCACATACTGAGTGCAGTGAAAGACTCGAAAGGCTAACCCTGACAGGAAATCTCTTGGTGAGAGGTAACCAGCCACGGGACGGATGGAAAACCCTGTGCATTCTGCAAAGTAAAGGAGAAAACAGAAAACCTTCACCACCCACACACAGACCACTGACATTAGCCAGTGGCACCAGTTGTACTTTTCTTTTCTTTTTCAGTTGTGCTTTCAAGGGAAGTTAAAATGTAGCATACAGGAAGCAAAGCGTTATTAAGTACATCTCACGGTCAGATTCTTTTAAACACCACACCTCCTATTGTGTTTTTTCTCTTTATTGTAAGAGCTATAGAGCATTGAATAATGTTCTGAGGCAGCACAGGGGGGTGATAAAGATGGAATACAGATTCGGGAGGCCTTAGGTTACACTTGGCGCCCTGCCCCTCAAACAGAGAGAGCATTTTAACTCTTACACACTGACCATGGGAATGTAAACTGGGGCAGCCATTATGGAAGTGTCTCAAAATGGGAAAAAACAAACGAACAAACAAACTAAAACTAAAACTCCAGATAGACCACTCCTGGGCACATTCCCAACGGCACGAAGTCAACGCAGCACAGAGATACTTGTGCATCTGTGTTCATTGCTGCACTAGTCACAGTAGGCAGGAGATGGAGTTAGCCTAGCTGTCCATCAGCAGAGAATGGGAGGGGCGGGGAAGCAGTGCACATACACAGTGGGATTGCATCCCATCATAAAATAAAAGACATCATAACCTTTTCAGGGAAATGGATGGAATTGGAGATCATTGTAGTAAGAGAAATAAGCCAGGCTCAGAAAGACAAACACTGAATGTTTTCTCTTATAGGCAGAACCCAGATTGAAATCCCATCGCGGGGGGGGGGGGGGGGGGGGGGGATTTGGGGGGGGGGGAAAAAATAGGACAAAAGTATAATGGCATGCATGTGACATGAGCACAATCGAGGGACTGTGTAGGAGAAGGAAGGGGTGGTGGGAGGTGATGACATCAGACATATGGTACCTGAGAATAAAACATAGTAACGGAAGCCAGGCGGTGGTGGCGCACGCCTTTAATCCCAGCACTCGGGAGGCAGAGGCAGCGGATCACTGTGAGTTCGAGGCCAACCTGGTCTACAAAGTGAGTCCAGGACAGCCAGGGCTACACAGAGAAACCCTGTCTTCAGAGAGAGAGAGAGAGAGAGAGAGAGAGAGAGAGAGAGAGAGAGAGAAACAACAACAACAACAACCAATAATGGAACCTTTTAATTTGTATGGTACTTTATAATTTAATTTTAAAGTCTTTTTTGATCATAGCCATTTTTGGTTGTTTGGCTTGGTTTTTTGTTTAGGTATTTTGAAAAAAGGTTTCTCTGTATAACAGCCTTGGCTGTCCTAGACTCACTTTGTAGATCAGGCTGCCTCTGGTTTAGTGTGAGATACAAGACAGTGCACAGTGATCTCTCGAGCTACTGGAGCCCAGTAGCTCCTTTTCTAGTACAAAGAAGACAGTCTTTGCATTTGAGTGGAAGGGAACCATCCAGATTAGGTGAACTAGAAAGAACTACAGAAGATAATAATGCCTGCCAATAGCATAGATTAAATGGCTGTGATCACTAGGGTGGTGGCGCAGGCCTTTAATCTCAGCACTCAGGAGGCAGAAGCAGGCGGATCTCTGTGAGTTCAAGGCTAGCCTGGTCTACAAAGAGGACAGCCTGTCTCCAAAAACCAAAAGCAAATAAATAGTCACATGTAACCAGTGGCCACCATGTTTGACAGAATGGGCCCCCTTGGCTCACATTTCATGTGAGCTGTCCTCTAGTTTTGGTTTCTGTCTTTGACATTCGCCCTTGAAACAGCAGGGTGGCTCTGGCCAGCCCATTTCCAGACCCCAAGGAAGCAACTTTCAGGTTCTTCTTCTTCTTTTTTTTTTTTTTTTTTTTTTTTTTTTTTTTTTTGGTTTTGGTTTTGGTTTTGGTTTTGGTTTTGGTTTTGGTTTTGGTTTTGGTTTTTTGGAGACAGGGTGTCTCTGTGTTAGCCTTGGCTGTCTGGACTTGCTTTGTAGACCAGGCTGGCCTTGAACTCACAGCGATCCACCTACCTCTGCCTCCAGAGTGCCAGGATTAAAGGCGTGCGCCACCACTGCCTGGTCTTCTTTTTCTTTTTTGATACAGGGTTTCTCTTGTAGTTCTGGCTGTCCTGGACTCCCTTTGTAGACCAGGCTGGCTTCGAGCTCACAGAGATTCGCCTGCCTCTGCCTCCCAAGTGCTGGGATTAAAAGCATGTGTTGCCATGCTCAGCTGGCTTTCAGTTTTCTTCTTCTTCTTCTTTTTCTTCTTCTTCTTCTTCTTCTTCTTCTTCTTCTTCTTCTTCTTCTTCTTCTTCTTCTTCTTCTTCTTCTTCTTCTTCTTCTCCATCATCATCATCATCATCATCATCATCATCACTACTTCACATTACATCCCATTGTTATCTCCTTGTTCTTATCTTCTCAGTCCAACCCCCCTCCCTCATCTGCCTATTTCCCTACCCTAGACCTCTGATAAGGGGCCCTCCTAACCCACTGTCTGGCCACAGTCTGAGGTCCCATCAGGATAGCCTGCACCCCCTTCCTCTGTGTACCTGCTAGGCTGTCTTGGCAAAGGGCAGTGTCCAAATCATGGCCACCAGAGTGCATGTCAGAGGTTCAGCAGCAGTGCGCCCTCTAGCTTTCCAACCACAGCACAGCTTCCTGCAAACAATGCCTGTGACGCGCACGCAGCCTGCCGTGACAGGCCAGTGGGGCCATCTGCACTGATTCTGTGCCGTGTTTTCAAAGCTTAGTTTCTAATAAGAAACACATTCATGATTTTTGCCCTCATGAAATGATGCTATGTTCTCCTGTTTAGTTCCTTTAGGTTTTTACGTATGTTTTTTTAAATAAGGAGAAATAAGAGGCAAGATAAATGGGAAGACGTTTGTTAACAGTTCACCTAAGAAAGGCAGGCAACACATTCAGTCACAAACGAAAGATTAACAATATGAACTAAGAGCATAACTTCCGGGCTGGGGGTGCAGCTCAGAGAGAGAACTCCAGCCTAGCGCTCCTGAGACCTGTGCGGAGTCCCCAGCGCTACAAAGCAGCACTTCTCCCCAAGGCCTCTGACTTGCCGAGACAAAAGGAGATACTGATTTTTCTTAAGCTCAGTAGAGTGTGAAGAGCCATGATCATTTCTACATTGACTAGGAAAAAAATAAAGAGGCCTGAATCAAGCAAAACTGCCCTTACTTTTTGTTTTCTCTTCTAGTTTCATACATGTCTTTGTCACACACAGACACACAAAAAAAAAAATCACAGAATCTTTCTGTGAAAAAATACTCAAGAAATCCTCCAGCCACCAGCGACACAACCCAGCATCATAGACCACCTAACCATTAGAGACCACACAGCCATCAGACATCACTCAGGATCAGAGACCACACAGGCAGAGACCACACAGCACCAGAGACCACACAGCACCAGAGACCACACAGCACCAGAGACCACACAGCAGCAGAGACCACACAGCAGCAGAGACCACACAGCAGCAGAGACCACACAGCAGCAGAGATCACACAGCAGCAGAGATCACACAGCAGCAGAGATCACACAGCACCAGAGACCACACAGCACCAGAGACCACACAGCACCAGAGACCCTAGTCTCCTCTACCACATCCCTAAAGGCTGGTGTGCAGGTTTGGTACAGATACCCTCACTGATAGGACAACCACTTTACAAGCCTGTTTCACATGGGTCTTCTAATAAAGTCTCCTTCTTTATTTAAAAGTCATCTAGTATAGATTCCAATTTGTCCACTGGTTAAGCATTTGGTGAACATCCCCTACATCTCCAACCTGCTTCAGATTTGACCTATGTGGTGCTTTTTTTAAATTCCCTTGCAACTCTGCTTACTTTGCTCTCGTGCTCTCCTCAACCTGTGGGTCACAACCCCTTGGGGCGGGGGTGGGGGCAAATGACCCTTTCACCACCAGAAAACACAGATACTTCAATTACCATTCATAGCAGTAGCAAAAAAAAAAAAATGCAGTTAAGAAGTAGCCAAAAAAAATGTTTATAGTTGAAGGTCACCACAACACAAGAGCGGTATTAAAGGGTCACAGCATCACAAGAGTTGAGAACCACCACTCTGAGCTATTCGGACTTCTTTTTCCAATGTGGTGCCCCATCCTGGATCCAGTACTCCAGGATGAGTTTAAGAGACTCTGGACCTTCCACATAACTAGACTTCGTTCCGCCACAACCAACGCTGTCACGGGCTAAACAGATCCGCACGCCCTTACCCAGCTCTGCAGGCTTATTACCTTTTAAGAAGTTGGAGACATCTTCAAGCTGCGGGATGTTGTCTTCCCGGTACCCACAGTGTTTGGAGAGCAGAGGAAGGTTTCTCAGGTACTCCCTGCAGGCGTGGGTCGGGTAGAGCTTATTTAGCTCTCGGAAGATGGTCCCCCAGGTCTTAATCTCTTCTTCCGTGAATTCAATCTTGGGAATGGAGTCCCCACTAATGAGATCAAGATGGGCAATGTTGCACTGCAGGCAGCCAGTTACACTTAACTGCCTTTCTATTTACTAAGTAAGCAGAGCTCCTTCCGTTTATTTTCTATTTTGTTATCTCAAAGTTAGACATGTTGGCTTGTAATATACTTACTGCTTGTAGTTCATAGCCAACTCTGCAAAATACTTCCGCCTTCTACGGTAGACGTTGTCTTTGAAGCCCTGATAATGGAAATTAATTAACTATTGAAACTAAAAGGGCTTGGAAATGACATTTAGAAAACACTTCATTGTTTTGACTGGAGATATTAAGGAACTACATAATTGTTACCACAAGCAAGTATTGCTTAGAAATAGGTGGCAATTTTTATTTTGAAATCAGCAGTTACATGGTAGCTTTACCATCTAGTGGCTACAAAGAAAAATGATACTTTATATGCAAAGATTTTGCAGTAACAGCAAAGACGAAAGTCTAAGTAGAGAAGGTACCATCCTAGTTAAGTGCATAGCCCTTATTTTATTTTTTCCTTAGTCACATCACTGCATCTTCAGCTACATTACCTATTGTAGAAATTAGTAATAAAACAGTAAGTCTGGGCTGTAAATAAACAGCAAAATATCTGCCTAGGATGCTTGACCCAGCGCTGTAAGTAATACTAAAATAGAAATTAATATTTAAAATAGTGTCTTAACTGAACTAAGCTTCCCAGCACTGATCCCCAAGCTGCGTCTGCCATGTGGAGAGAAATGGGTAGAGGACAGAGGGGGCATGAAAAAGTACACAGGAAAGAAAACATGGTCAGCATACAAAAATGCAGGCCAGGCCACGCTTCTGGTGCTTGCATGATGCATGGATGGTGTGGAAGACTGGATCAGGGCCTGCAATTTGGAGGTCTGTCAAGGAGCTTGGATTTGGACCTCAGAGCTATATTGGTGATCTCCTTCAGACTAGCCACTATGTAGCCCATATGCCATGAAATAGCCATTCATAGAAATTAAGGCCCATGATCATGGTTTTTGTTGGTTTTTGATTCCGAGACAACATCTCACTGTCTTGCCCATTCTAAGCCTTGAAACTCGTAACGCTCCCACCTCAGACTTGCAAATGGCTGAGACAATCGGCCTGTCACTGTGCCCAGCGGCCATCCTTACCCGGATGTTCAGACCGGATAGGTGTGTTCAGGGTGGTATGGTCGTAGACTGCACCATCTAATTTCTGAAAAAAATTGTGTCACCTCAAAAGGAAACATTGTGCTACCTATCTCTTCCTCATTCCCCTCCCAAACCCCAGCCTCTACGACCAGTGATCCAGTCTGTCTCTGTTTCTGTCTCTGTCTCTGTGAATGTGCCTCTTCTGGATACTTCAGGTAAATGGGACCCCACAACATGAGGCCTTTTGTGGCTGGCTTTGTTCAAGGTTCACCCGTGTTGTAGCATGGTATTTCGTGCTCACTATCATTTTGGTCAGAAATGGCCTTGCTATGTATCCCAGGCTGACCTCAAACTAGTGGTAATCCTCCTGCCTCAGGTTCACCAAGTTCGGGGATATTGTGCAGGAAGCTGCACGTCTATCTGTTATGCCTTTTTATGGCTGGTAACATCCCACTGCCTGGCTCTGCCCACCTTCCTTTATCTGCTCATCAGTTGGCAGGCACTGGACAGTGCCTACCTTCTTGCTATCATGAATAATAGTGCTGTGTGGACAAGCCACTGTGTGATGTCTAGAAGAGGAGAGAAAATAGTCATTAGACTATTCTAATGGCCTCGAGTATGTGACGATAGCAAGGATGGAGGCAGAGAAACCAGATGAGAGATGTGGTAATCAAAATAAAATTTTTTAAAAAAATTGAAAGCATGAAGGTGAACATTCTTAGCAGCAGACATCTGTAAAGCTGGCATTGCAGCGTTCTGTTAACATGCCCCAGCACTTCTTGCCTCAGAACCTTCTCTCACACTGTTTTCCCCCTAACCTGTCTTTTCTTCTCATCCCTCACCTACTGACATCTTTTGAGATCCGGTTGAAACATCACCTTTCTCTGATGGCTTCAGCTAGAAGCATTTGCTCTCTTGTGTGTGTGTCCAACTGCACACTTTGTTTAAGCTTGCAGTGTGCTAATTCATGCTAGTTCTCAATTAGGCTGCAAGCTCCTTTAGGGCGAGTACCCCCATTTCATTGCAATAATTACTTGGTAAGATTATCTGGTACACAGATGGGTCCACCAAAGGCTGTCTAAAGTGACATAATGTCACATCTGTGCAGCTTAAATAGCAGGAGGCATAAAGTGAAGGCCGGGCCCAAGAGCCTCCACTGTTGCTTTCCCTCCCGTCCTTCCCTCCCAAGAATCCTGAGCTTCGAACACAAGCCCAATACTCAGGATTCCAACTCTTGAGCTCATGGCTATACTGCAAAACTCTCCAAGGAAACAACTTCCCAGATCATCAACAGCCTAGTCAGTCAATCAAACTGGGCAGCATGGTCCTGGGTTTTTTTTTCTGACCCATCATTATTGTCATTTCAAACACACCAGCTTTTTTTAGGGGGACCTGACTACACACACACACTCAGCTGCACAGCCTTGGGGATACCTTAAGAAGGGGACTGCCAGGAACAGAGCCTATCTCCATGCCAAGGAAGCTGCATACTTTCCTGCCTGCTGACTCAGTTCATCCACCATGGAGGGCCGCTGCTGATGCCTGAAATCCCAATTCTATTAAATTTAGAAAATTTTTTTCTCACCATCAAGTTACCCATGCTATTTGAACGACGGAACAAAACAGGGCAATCAGAGTAAGTATAGTCAAAACATCTTATATGCATATGAAAATATCATAATGAAACCCAGTATTTTGTATAATTATATATATATATGTATGTATATATATGCATTGGCCCTAGATGCTGAGGAGAGAACTCAGCACTTAAGAGCACTGGCTGCTCTTGAGGATCCAGAGTTCAGTTCCCAGCACCTACATGGTGTCTCACAACCTTCCATATCCTCCAGTGCCAGAGGATTCAGTGCCCTCTTCTGTCTTCCAGCAACACTTCAGGCATATATGTACATGCAGGGGGAAACACTCATACACATAAAATTAAAATTAATAATCTTTTTTAAAAATCTTATAAAAATTTTTAAGTTGCCCTTACTTTTTAATTTGCCTTAAATTATTTTTACTAGGTTACTTTTTAAAAATATTTACAGGATGGTCTGCGTCGAGTTCGGATCCATACATCAGCACTCTGTTGGCACAGAAGTCCAGATCAGAAATCTTCTTTGGAAACCAAGGGACAGTCTCCATAACTGCAAAATAAAACCCCAAAGCCACTGAGGGTTAATGAGACCGTCTTAGTTGAAGAGAAATTCAGAACCAAGTGCAGGTGGATGAGACTGAAACTTGTATATTGAAGGAAAATGAATATGATTTAAATGAAGCACTCTATTTCTAGGAATTATATTTTAATTAAAATCATTAGCTTTAGCCAGGGGTTGAGGGGCAATAGCCTGTAATCCCAGCACTCGGGAAGCAGAGGCAGGTGGATCGCTGTGAGTTCGAGGCCAGCCTGGTCTACAAAGAGAGTCCAGGGCAGCCGAGGCTACACAGAGAAACCCTGCCTCGAAAACAAACAAACAAAAATCACTAGCTTTTTTTTTTTTTTTTTTAATTTTCAGGTTGATTTCCCAAGTGCTGAAAAATACTGTACTTAAGTAACAAATGCTTAAATGTTTTAAGACACACAGTAGTTATCCTGTGAAGGCAGACTGGGCTAATGTAACTCCAGGGAGGGCTTTTCCCAAGTGCCGAAAAATACTGTACTTAAGTAACAAATGCTTAAATGTTTTAAGACACACAGTAGTTATCCTGTGATAACTGTGGTGGCTTTTTTTTTGTTGTTGTTGTTGTTTTTGGTTTATTTAGGCACAGTATCACATCTAAATATCTAATTTTTATATATTTAAAATTTTTTATTTTTTTAGTTCAGTGAATGTATGTGCATATGAGTGTTGGTGCCCGAGGAGGCCAGAGGTATTGGATCCCCAGGAAGTGGAATCATAAGTCCACCTGGGGTGTGTGTGTGTGTGTGTGTGTGTGAGAGAGAGAGAGAGAGAGAGAGAGAGAGAGAGAGAGAGAGAGAGAG
>OU015752.1:71666658-71720477 GCA_907169655.1 Acomys percivali
AGAGAGAGAGAGAGAGAGAGAGAGAGAGAGAGAGAGAGAGAGAGAGATCTGACATGAGTTGGTGTGCATTAAACATCAAAGGAGCCATCTAGTGTTCTACACAGCTCTTCACTGTGTAGGTGAAGTGAGCAGACTGCTGGTGCTAAGACAGTTTGCCCAAGACAACCAACCGTTACCTGTGGAAGAGAGAGGCCAGGAACTCAGCCTTTCCTGCCCTGCTCTTTCTGGTTGAAGAGGGTCACTCAGGGACTCAGGGAAGTTGCTCTCTGCCACCCAGAAGTGGAGTTGAAAGCACAGTTTAACAATGACACGAAAACATGGCACATGAACAGCGGCCCTGGCCACACCCCAAATATTAGGATGTAATTTGAGGATACTCCACTGAGGATAAAGTTACTAAATTAACCCATGTGTCTCTTTTGTCCTAGCTAAATTACAGTGATTTTCTTTGGTCAGTAGTGGAGACCTTAGGCTCAGTCTTTTCGATCTGAGCGTCTGAAGTCTGGGAAGGCTTTATAAACACTGGAGCGCTATTTTTGGTGGGACTGTGTGTGATACATAATAGGGTTCAGATCATTGATGTCAAACACTGCCAACATCCCCCCAAATTCAAATATGCGTTAGACACTGAGCTCTAGAGATTTATGAAGAGTGTGGGTACTGGGAGAGCAGGCTTGTGGAATCAAGAAGTGCTTTAGAAGCTAAGAGAGATCACTGACCTCTGACCCACCCCCTCTCACACGCAAGGCTCTTTCACTCCCGCCTTCCATCAAACGCTGCCTCACAGTTTTCTCTCAGAACTCGGATCAGCTACAGTTTCTCTTCCCTTCACTATCGCACTGGGGAGGACTTTGAAAAGACAGAGTTTCCTTTTCATCTCCTTGTCCTCAAGATGAGTGTGAGGCTGGACTCACAGCGGGCGCTTACTCTCTGAGGTGGGCCCCCCCCTCCACTCGCCTTCTCACGCGTACCGTCTTGCTTCAGGGCGAGCTGGTCAGGCGAGTCCACAGAGAGGACAGTGGTGTGGGACTTCAGTAGGGGAAAAACATCATTCAACTGTTCTCTGCTGACGTCACAGTCCACGAAAATCTCGAATTCTGAATTTCGTCTCTTTGATTTCCGGGACTCGATATGTAACAGGTTCACGTGACTCTCCTGTGTGAGGTAGAGGGTAGAGACTGCGTGGACCTGCCCCGAATGTTAATATGTTTTGAGAAGAACAATTTCATTAGCACTAAAATTAAAAAAAAAAAAAAAAAAAAAAAAAAAAAAAAACTAACTAGCACTTGTCAGAATTAGCTGAAAGGGGGGAAGAAGATATGCTTATGCAAATGGCAAAATGATTCCCTCTGGGAATATGTAATATTAAATGAAATATAAACACACATCATACCCTTCAGAAACCCATCAAGTGACAACCAGGCAGTCAGGGCTTGTTAGAATTCAGATGTAAGCACCAAATGTTGGCCTGGGCATGGTGGCTCACATCTCCTTGTGCATCACTCAGGAGGCTAAGGAAGTTCCAGGCCAGCCTGAACTACAGAGTGAGGCCTTGTCTATGTAAAATAGATGCACAAAAACAAAAATTTGGAATAAGGAAAGACAGAGCAGAAGATTGGTGCTTTCCCTTAAAATTTATGGAATGTGTTGAGTTGTTAAAGCAAGTACAGAAACTCTAACAATAAAGAAAAATGAAAGGTGATGGAAGAAAAAAAAATACAAGTATATACTTCCAAAGGTAATCAATACAACAATAATAATAATAATATGAGCCAGCCTTGCTCGTATAGGCCTCAAGTCCTAGCTACTTGGGAGGCTGAGGTAGGAGTATCATAAGTTTGAGGGCAGCCTGGATAACTTAATGAGAGACTTCCTATCAAAATAATAAGAAAACAGAGAGAAGAGAATACACCTGACAGAACCCTTGCCCATCATGCTCACACCCTAGGATTAACCTGAAGTATGACAATAATGATGATGATGATGATGATGATGATGATGATGATGATGATGGAGGAGGAAGAAGAGGAGAAGAAGAAGAAAGTATTAAATTTGGGGAAGAAGAAATAAATGAAAGGGGGTATCAATATCACTGTTCACATTAGAGAACAAATTAATTCACATTGCAGGGAGGGAACAAAAGCATTATTTATATTCTATAACACAGCACCAAAGAAGTCAGGGAGAGAAACAGGTTGAAGGGAGCTGGTTGAGGCTCTGTCGTGTGGCAGGAGGCCTGTCTCTCACTCTTCTAGAGAAGTGTCTACATTTTAATGTTTATTCTTTGAATGGCTAAACAGCATGTCATGCAGAGACAAACCTGCTTTATAATCAGGAGAGTCAGCATTGATTGGCTGTTTCCCTTGTATGACCTCAAGTACTTTGAACAGTTTAACTATTAATTCTTAATGACCTGGGGCAGGCAGGGTTCTCTCTTATCTATATTGAGGCATGCAGAAACATTAACTTGCAGTGACCACTGAGCTAAGAAGGGATTTGTACGCACACAGTCTGCTTCTGTAACCTGCCCAGCCATGGTGTTCGAGCACCATAACTTGGCCTGCTCACAGTTTGTTGGAAATCAATGTGTGTGTCCATGGGTCCTTAAGCTTGGTTTAGAGCACCTGGGTTGGAGCCTCCAATTCAGCAGCATCATCGAACCCAGTGTCTCTCTTTGCTTTACACAGGAGCAGTCATGCACTTGCTAAACTGTTTGTTTAACATATGCCTCCTTTCCAGATCATACACACCATATGTGGTGTGTTCAGATCCACATGCTAGAGGGAGCTAGAGTCCAGCTCCCTGCACATAGTAAGTGCTCAATAAACATGTGTGCTCCATCTGATTCACCCATATTTCACCAGGAGAATTGCAGAGGAGGGATGGGAGAGATGGGGCTCGGTGGGTGAAGTGCCTGTGTCCACGAGCGTAAGGGTCTGAGTTTGAATCCTCAGCACCCACAGAAGAAGCCTGGTGTGGCCTCTTGCAGGCAACACCACACTGTAGGGTTGGAGATAGGAATCTCGGGGACTTGCTGCCTGCCAGCCTAGATCCAGGCTCAATGAGAGACCCTGTGGCAAAGGAATAAGGCGGAGAATGACGGGGAACAGCATCTGACATCCTCCGCTGGCCTCTGCACATGTGCACCTATAACAAACACACACACATACGCACAAACACCACGTGCAAGAGTGCACACACGTGGGGCACATGTATACAGACAAATGCACACGCATAATAAATAGAATTGTTACATAGGGACATTTTAAGGTTCATAAATGGGGCCGGAGAGATGGCTCAGCCGTTAAAGGCTAGGCTCACGACCAAAAATATAAGGCTCATAAATGCACATTAGGCCACAGTCTCCCTATGTTAAACTGAAAACATATTTGAGGGCCACATGGAGTGAGGCTCTGGCAGAGGCAAGGGACATAATTGCAGAACCCTTGCTACTTTGTCACCTGAAACTATTAATATATCAATAAATAATATAAATACTACATAGTTAGGCATTACTTTACATGTAAAATACTTTATTTAGTTGAAGTCTCTCAGGTGTATGCAGTGACTCCTCCCCCAATTTCCTTCTTGGCTATTTGGGTCTATTCCTTTCTAGGCTGCTGTATTTCTCAGCCATTTCTCAAAACTGAACACTATCTTGTGTGTAAGAGCCTGAGTGCTGGTCACCATAGGTGCACAGTGCCCAGAAGAGGACACCCCGTCCCCTGGAACTAGAGTTAGAGACGCTCGTGAGCTGCCTGACGTGGGCGTGCTAGGATCTGAACCTGTGTCCCTCTACAAGAACAGCAAGTGTTTTTAACGGTTTGAGCCGTCTCTCCACTCCCTGAACAACACTTCAGCAAGGTAAATTAGGAGGTGTCCGTAGACCACCTCTGGCCGTCCCTTACATTTTAAACAGAATCTCAGAGACTCGTCTTCAGATGGGCTTTATGGAAAGTCCATACCTGGAAGATTTTCAGTGCTTTGATGAGTCCTCCAACTTCATTCTTTAAGGAAAAAATGAGAGTCACTCTCCCCCTTTCGGAGGAATGTTCCTT
The DNA here is from genome assembly GCA_907169655.1 of Acomys percivali. Lineage (NCBI taxonomy): Eukaryota > Metazoa > Chordata > Mammalia > Rodentia > Muridae > Acomys > Acomys percivali. The sequence continues at coordinate 71,670,717 of OU015752.1, forward strand.
GTTCTCCTTGCTGTCTTCAATCATGGTGAACCTGGAGTAGGAGAGGTCAGGTGAGTGGGCGGTAAGCACAGAGCTAGGCAGCAGAGGCAGCAGCAGTGATCTCATCCACCTCCTGCTCCCAGGTGAGAGGGGAGATGCCGCCTGGCGCCTACGTAGCGCTCAGAATGCCAAGGACGCCTGATGTGTCTCTGCACTTCTCCTCTTCCGCTTTCTCACCACTGAGGGCCCTGAGCCAGCCTGCCAGCCTCAGGCCGACTCCCTGGTCACTTGAGCCCCAAACTGATTCCTCTGGGAAAGCCTTCCTCACCTCCCATCACATTTGAGTCATGGATAGCTTCCCCGCATGCCTCATTCATATATGTCCTGCACCCTAAAATGCAGGAAGGCTCCTTCAGTGGGGGGGCCAGGCCTCCTGTTTATCCTTTGCAAACTCAAATGGGGATTCGAGAGACTAACATGCCTCTGCTCACACAGCTGAGGCGGGTGACGACACATGTGTGCCCTGGGCCTTTGACAGTGCACATCTTTCTGCTATCCTGAACACTTTCCAACTGATCTGAAATCAGGCCACTGTGTTGACAGCCACATTCCCAGGGCACCAGTAATGTTGCCTGTTGATCTGCCTAGCTTCAGGGCATCCATTCAATAATCTTAAAGCCCTTGTTGGAACCCCATGATTTTCTCTGGTATTTCTCCCCCCACCCCACCCCTTTAGACTTCTATTCCACTTTAAGGTCCTTTCTAGCCAGGTAAAGTAAAAGGCAGGGGTCTCCCTCAAAGGGAAAGGTTTACCCTCAAAGGCAGAGGTCACCCTCAACGGTAAGGATCACCCTTAAAGGCAGGAGATCATCCTGAAAGGTAAGGAGTCACACTCAAAGGCACGAGCCTCCCTCAAAGGCAGGGAGAGACCCTCACCTGGATGATGATGCTCCAGTGTGCAGGATCCAGCGCTGGAAATCAGACCTGCCAAGAAGGAGGCCAGCTGATTAGTAGCCTTGGCAGAGCACAGTGAAGGATGTGTGCACACTACCAACTCTTTCTGTCCATAGCTTCACCACTGGCAAGGGAGACTTGGGGTTCTCTTGGGCACAGTTTGGCGGTAGGATTGAAAGCTACAGGAAGGAATGGTTTTGAGAGAATCCCTGGGGATCTCGGTTTTCTTTTCTAAGTGGGAGGTGGGAATGAAGCAGAGAGGAAATACAAACAAAACGGCTTAAGCCAGCACACAGGAGATAAAGGAACCTTCCAGAAGGGCAAGGCGGGGGCTGCCCCTCTCCCAGATGATCAGGATGATCTAGGGGAGTAGCTACAACACGTGGACACGTGAACTGAGCATGTGACCCCTGAACACTTAGTTAGAATCCCACCCTAAAGTGGTGGGCTTTAATCCCAGCACTCAGGGAGGCAGAGCCAGGTGGGTCTGTGAGTTGGAGGCTAGCCTGGTCTACAGAGCGAGTTCCAGGATAGCCAGGACTACACAGAGAAGCTCTGTCTTGAAAAAGGAGAAGAAGAAGAAGAAGGAGAAGGAGAAGGAGAAGGAGAAGGAGAAGGAGAAGGAGAAGGAGAAGAAGAAGAAGCCCACCCTTGGCATGCCACAGGCACAGACTTCTGGGGCTTGAATTCCCCATCTCCATTCTAAGACGGCTAGGATGAAACATCAATGGGGTTCACTTAAAACCTCTGAAAATCAGATCGTTACATGTAATCAGCGTTAAGATTACCTGGATTACTAACTAGCTCCGAATCTCAAGAATCTATGCCTCTGCCCATTGTAGCCTGGGATGGAGAGTGCATGTATGGTGCTAAGACTGTCTAGCATCTCCCCTTCCTTTGGTGCAGCGTAAGTGAGGGTTTCCCTTACAGAGGAAGAAGAAAGAGATGTTATCTTTGAATGGAAAAGAAAGATTAATGAGTTTGTTCCTCTTAGCAAGGAGTCACACAGACACAGAGTTCCCTGTAAAGCAGAAATCCAACGTGGGATAATTTGCTCCCCGGCACACAGGAGGTCCTCAGGAATAAGGTCTGCTGTTACCCGGAAGAAGGAAAGAAAAGTGGAGCCCATAGCGGTAGGACTTTCCACCTGGCTCCTACAGGAGTTTGGTCCTGTCTCTGCCAGGAAACCCCAGATCCGGGGTCCCGGGGAGGGACCACCCACGCACCCACTCACCTCAGAGCCACTGGAGTTCAGAGGGTCACCTGCGGACCCGAGCTGCAGCCTCTTATAGGAGAAGCGCATAGTCAGAGAGGCCAATGGGAGCCGGGCGCACGGGGCGGCGGCTAATGAGGATGGAGCAGTGCGGATGTAGGCGGGAGCAGCGCGCGCATGGGCGGGAGCGGCAGGCGTTGACCCGCAGCCCAGGAGTACGTTTCATTCACAGTTCTTCTCCTGGAGTTTTAATTAAGCTAATGTTGACTCATCCTCAGCCACAAAAAGTCTGAGTAAGATTAAACAATCCGTTTAGAACTTCCCTCCAAACCAGCACTACACCTGTTACTGACAAGTGACCTCCCGCGGCCTTGGACCCAGTCTCCAGGATTAGAAATCAAAGCAAGACTTCCCTTGTTATCCCCTGGTCCTGCCTCGCCTTTCTAGTGCAGAGCCTTATTCCTTTAGGCGGAACAACCTCAGAACTTTTCAGAAGTGCTTGGTAGTCCTGAGATTAAAAAAGAAGAAATGTAGGATGCACACAGATAAAAACACTGTGTTTACTGACATATCACTTTCCCTGCTATACGAACGCAGTATAGAAGCCAAATAGTATTTATCTGTAAATGATCCATTATTAGACTTCTGTACTAAAGGGCCAAACCGTGGTCCATCTGTATCTTGGGGGACTGGTCCCAGCACGCTGCCAGACAGACGCCAGTACCTGGGGCATGCTCCCAGCCATTATAAGGAATGTGCCATAGCATCCGCAAATCCTGTAGGCTTTAATCATTTTTAGATTATTTACAGTGCCTAGTGCAATTTAACTGCTTTGTAAATATAATAGTCCTGCATTGACTAACAACAAGGAAAGACAGACGTCTACAGAAGCAAGTCTAGCCTCCCCACACAGCTGCTTCTTTCAATACAGGGTAAGAGCTTGCGTCAGCAGATGTGTGACACCCGGATGAGGAGAGCCAGCTGTATAAGTAACACATAGTATTATTGGATATTCTCTTTTCCAGTTTTTGAAATCTCGGGTTAAATGGCCTGTGTGTAAACTAGATAGCCACTCTTGGGAGCGGAGGGTCTTTTTGAGACAAAGTCTGAGGCTAGCTTGAAACTCACTACATAGCCCAGGCTGGCCTAGAACTCGGCAAGGCTCCTGTCTCTCCCTCTCCCTCTCACGTGCTCAGATTCCAAGCATAAGCCACCATAAATGGTTGAATATCCACGTTTTTGAGGTATACAACTCTGAGTCTTGATAAACAGTACATGATCACCAAACACCAAGCGATCAAATACAGAATATTTCCACCCCCAAACATATTTGCTTGTCTGTCATCTCTCCACCTACCCCAGGGGCAATCACTGGCCTGATTCTGTTCCTATTTTACCTTCTCTGGAATAAGGAAAATAGACCCTTCTGAGTCTATGGGGTGCTTGTGCCAGGCACATATGACAATGCTTTTGAGCTTCTTGCTGCACATGTTATTAGTTTCATGGCCGAACATGCATGTATTGCAAGGTGCTGTGTGGAGGTTCAGACAGGGTCTTGCTTGCTCAGTAGCCCCGGCTGGCCTTGAACTCATACGATCTTCCTGCCCCAGCTTTCCAATGGAGATTATTGCCACCCTTCCCAGGTGCAGCTTGTCCAATCTATGGTGCACCTACGGACGTCAGAGGACACCTTGCAGGACTTGGCTCTCCCTTTCTATCATGTGGGTTCTGGAAATTGAACTCAGGCCCTCGGGCAACAAGCACCTTCACTGGCCAAACTGTCTTGCCCACTCTGCCTGATTTCGTAGATGCCTCTCACCCTCTCAAAATAGTTCAGTGTTGTGTCAAGAAGCCCAAATATTAAAGATTGCCATTGGGCTCAATGGGACACGTTTAAATAAAGTATACAGCGTTGAGACACATGGGGAGAAAGTTACCAGCCAGAGACAGCTTTGCACTGGCTCCCCTCTTAGACTTAGGGCCTCTCCTTCCTTGTTTTCCATCCTCACCCTTTCCTACAGAATACTTGTAAATATGTCATTACAGAGTTATCCATGTGACTATTTGTTCACTCTGATATCCCACAGAGGAAACAATAGATTTTTTTTTTTTTAATTCTAAATCTTCACTGGCTAGGCCAGCGCCTGGCACAGAGGCATACAGTCATTTCTCAAGAACTATCTGTGGAAGGTTAGCCACAGCGGTGCACATCTGTAGTCCCAACAACCTGGGATGCTGAGACAGGAGGATCCCATGAACTTCATTAGTTCAAGACCAATTTTAACAACATATCAAGACCTCATCTCAACACCTTATTAAAATAAAATGAATGACAGGCTGGGAAGGTGGGTCAGTCACTAAAGTGCTTACCCTGCAAGTACTGGGACCTGGGTTCAATTCATAGGACTCAAGTAAAAAGCCAAATGTGGAGGTGCATGCTTGTCATCCCAGCCCTGGCGCGAGGGGTTGGGGGAACAGGAAGATCCCTGGGGCTTGCTAGCCAGCTAGCCCAACTGACTTAGGAGCTCCAAGTCACAAAAAGAAATTCTGTTTCAGACAAGCAAAGCGCTGGGCTGAGGCAAGGCCCTTGCCACAAGTATAAGTACCCGAGTTTGACCTTCCAGAATTCCGGTGAAGCCAGGCCCATCAGCACACATCTGTAATCATGGTGTTTCTGAAGCGGATGGGAGGCAGAGACAGAAGAATTCCAAAAACTCATGGGCCAGCTACTCTCGTGTCTGCATCCAGCAGCAAACAGCATAGAGACTCTGCATCAAGCAAGAGGGGAGTGGGGAACAGCACCCCAGTTTGTCCTCTTCCTCTGACCTTCATATGTGCTGTTGTACGTGCATTTCAACTCACACACACACACATACCTGTACATAGTCACATTTGTATATATACATAAATATATAAACACATAAAATGAATAACTAATAAATGATAGAAGCTATGTTTAAATACATGAAGATATGCCAGGCATGATGGCACATGCCTATAATCTCATCGAAGGCAAAAACAGAGGTCCATGAGTTTGAGGCCAGCCTGGTCTCCACAGTGAAACTCCACCTGTAAAACAAACATTTTTATCCCAGTGTTTCTGAAGAGTGGACCTTTGACACATGTGCAGCCTCCTGTGAGCAGGTTGTGTCTCACCTTTTTAAAAAAAATTTGTTGAAGCAGGGCGTGGCAGCGCACGCCTTTAATCCCAGCACTGGGAGGCAGAGGCAGGTGGATAGATGTGAGTTCGAGGCCAGCCTGGTCTACAAAGTGAGTCCAGGACAACCAGGGCAACACAGAGAAACCCTGTCTCGGGGGCCGGGGGGAAATGTGTAGAGAGGTCCAGCCATGCCACCTGGGCAGGTCTTTCAGCCTTCCGGACGCCAGGTTCTGGGGCTGGGGCTGTGCCCTCTGGGTGACGTGTGCACGTGCTCTAGTAGCTACGGGCCTCTGCTGCCACCATCACAGCCTTCCATTTGTCTTTAAATTCACGAAGAGTCTCTTGTGCCTCACCACTTATATTTTTATTGTTTTTCAGCCAAAGCAGTCTTCTGATGAGGCCACTGGCTGATAGCTGCCGCTTCCAGAGTTGCAAACAGGAAGCAGGAACAGAGTGGGAAGATCATAAAGGTCGTGTAGGGGTCTCAGAAGGTGCTGTTCTTCCTTGAAGGTAAGATAGACTGGATCTGGAACAATCCACCGAGAGGAGCGATGGTGGCTGGGGAAAGCAGAGGAGCGGCTGTCCTTGTTGTCCCAATAGGTCAGTTGGGAAGTCCCCTGGCAGCGGTGACTCAGATCCTCTGAAACACTCCTGGAGGATATCGTATCTTTGCAGGCGACACTGAGAAGCAGCATTTTTTAAAACTTTAAAAGAACCGTGTCTGCTATAAGCATCATATTAACAACTTTGTCCTTTTTCCCCCAGTCTACGAAGGAGGCGTATTTGTTTATTTATTTATTTATTTATTTATTTATTTATTTATTTTGTAGAAGTACATGTTAAATTTTACTGAACAAGATACTGACACTTCCTGGGATGGTTGCATGCATGGCTCTTTTTCGTTTGTAATTTGCCTTTACCATTCTGGCATAAAAATTCATCTTGGTGTGGAATAAGTTCAGCAATGTCCCTCTCTGGAGGAGCATGTGTTGGAGAGAGACAAGATCAGTGAAAAGGGGAAGCTGGGGTGGATATGATCAAGATACATTTTGTGGGGGGGGAGGAGTAAGTAATAGTTTTAAAGGGTTCTCCCATCTTTTCTATTGCTTTGAGATAGAGACAACTGTGGTCTTTCTACAGCAGTTTCAACATTTGTACTTGGCTCAAGGTTATTTATCTACTATTTTCCCAGGAAGTTATCCTCTATTGAAATTTTTCATGATGTTCTCTCCTTCCCTCCCTCTCTCCGTCTGTTCAGACTTCCAAACATGTGTGCGGTGCCAAGTATGGCAGCAAATTCCCGTAGTCTCAGGTACTTGGGAGACTGAAGCAGGATGTCTTGTCAGGTCACTCAAGGCCAGTCTGAACGACACAGAGAAAGCCAAATTGGTGTGTGGGGAATGTGGAGAAGAGTAAAAGAAAGTTGTGTGTGAAAGCCAGGCTGTGTTGGTGCACTCCTTTAATCCCAGCACTTGGGAGGCAGAGGCAGGAGGATCTCTGTGAGTTCGAGGCCAGCCTGGTCTACAGAGAGAATTCCAGGAGAGCTAGAGCTGTTACACAGAGAAACCCTGTCTTGAAAGAAAACAAAGGTAGGTGTGTAGGGGTGTGTGTGTGTGTGTGTGTGTGTGTGTGTGTGTGTGTGTGTGTGTGTGTTTTATTGCACAGGAGGTGGAGAATGTGCACCTATGATTTCTGGAAGAGGATGGAGGCGGAGAGGGTCTGAATCACCTGTTTTGGGGGTGTCCCATTTAAATGTAGAGGAATGTGAAGTTTTCCGTGTGATTAACATATACTGAGGACAACAAAGGCTCTCCTGGAGTGCCCAATTGTCCCTTCATTATGTCAGCATCATAAAGGTTTCTTACTCTTTCACAGTCATTGGGTGAGAACATACCCACCGCCCCACAGCTGTTATTCTCTGTGTGATCTGTGTGGCTCCTCAAATGTGGGACCCTGCTGTTAAGGTTGAAGTCTGGCATTTCTGGAGAGCCTCTGAGCTCGATGTAATATGTTAGACTCCCTTTCTCAGCTGTGCTCCCTCTCTGCCTGCTCTGGGGAACACCACGTCTTCTAAGGAATGTCACATAGCTTTCAGGGAGATTACAAACCCAACCCTTTCCCAATAAGAAACCTGTTTCAGCGACAGACATGGTGGCGCATGCCTTTAATCCCAGCACTCAGGGAGGCAGAGGCAGGTGAATCGCTGTGAGTTCAAGTCCAGCCTGGTCTGCAAAGCAAGTCCAGGACAGCCAAGGCTATACAGAGAAACCTCGTCTTGAAAAACAAACAAAGAAGAAGATGAGGAGGAGGAGGAGGAGGAGGAGGAGGAGGAAGAGGAGGAGGAGAAGAAGAAGAAGAAGAAGAAGAAGAAGAAGAAGAAGAAGAAGAAGAAGAAGAAGAAGAAGAAGAAGAAGAAGAAGAAGAAGAAGAATCAAGCACCTGGGGATTCCTGGAAACACTCGCCCTATGCCAATAAGATGTGTTGGTGTCTTGGCTTTCAACAAATGACCTTTAACCATACCTGGAGTTCTTCCCCCACCCATAGGATAATCACATACTGCTTTCCCCTCTTATGATAGGGCTGTGTTGTTACATGTAAATGAAGTATCCCTGGCATCCCAGCCCCAGTGAGTCAAGCACATTCACCCTTGAAACTTCTCCCACTGCCTTAAGTTTATAAGTCCCTGTTTCACATGAAATAAACAGGTCAGCATCATCTGTTTCATCAAAGATCATCTGATACTTGTCATTTATTCTGGGGAAGGAAGGGCTCTCCTCTCTGAAGAACTGCAGCTGGACCCCAAAGGCTTGGCTGCTGGTCAGTCAGGCATGTGCCGCTGGCCTCCGCTAGCTTCTGCCATTCACCGGTGTTAATGCGTCAGTGAGGATCGCTGCCTCCATCTTTGTAGCACTGCATGCAGGAGCAAGCCGCTGGCTGCTCCCAAAGCAGCCATTTTGCCCCTCAGACAAACCCGAGCTCCCACCTCTACCTCTCTTGGTTTCAGTGCTCTGAGCCACCAACTCCGGGGCCCTGGCTCCTCTAACCCTGCACTTCACCCTTTTCTACCCTGAGCGTGCACTTCCGGTTTCCTGCTTGACAGTCCCAAGCTTCCCAGGAGAGTGCCTGACCGACACTCAGAGATTTGGGAAATTTCTCCCTTGGGATGCTGCCATCTGAACCTGGCTGTCCCCAAAATAGACAGTAATTTTGAGATGTAGTACCCGATTTTAAATGCTTTGCCATTCCCTAGCTCTACTTGGTCACATCACCCTTCCTTACAGTAAGAGAGCTGTCAACTGTCCTCCCAGAAGCCGGGAAGATGAGAAGCACGTGTGCAGAGTCCGGACTCATCTCCATAAGATGCAAAGGACTTTTCCCACGTGCATTGACAGCGTAAGGACTCTGGAGCCCAATGCAGCCACTCCATTAGCTGTGAGACAACAGGAGACTAAGCTCTTATGTGCCTTGATTTCTTCCCTGTGAAATGTCTTGTCATGTTGTGCTTTAAAGTTTTCTCCTGTAAACAGCATAAAACTATCAAGGAAAACATCCATCCTTTAATTATGTGCATCAGCCCACTCCTATCAAAGGCTACAGAGTTTAACTCCACCATGACCAACTCCACCAGCGGGAAAGAAGTTCGAGGTGCAAGTGTTTCCCGTGGCTGGTGACCTGAGAGGTGTCAAGCCCACCAGCAGGCCTTGTTTCTGGACCACAGTGAGACAGAATACACAGTGGAAAGGTGGAAGGGAGCCAAGATGCTCACCTCAAAGTGGGCTGAGGAACAGAGAGCGACAGAGAGGAACCAAGGCCAACACACACAGCCATCAAAGTCACACCCTAGTGACCCATCGCCTCCAACAAGCCCCACCCTGCACAGTCCTGTTCCTCCCAAATGGAAATTCAGACTTTTAATCCTTTGACACCGTAAACCACTGAGCTGGTCTGAGCCTTGTGATCTAATCGCCTCTGGACACATGCTCAGCCACACTCTGAGCTCTTCCTAATCTCCTGAGTGTTTTTTCAATCCAATTAAGTCGACCAATATTAATGATTAATTGGTTTTTTTAATTAATTAGGAAAAGGGAAAGGCCTGGAGAAGGGGGAGGAGGGCATAAAAATGTTATCACATTCCCTGGAACAGGAGTTAAAGATGGTTGTGAGCAGTGCCATGGGTTCCAAGAACCAAACCTGGGTCCTCTGCAAGAGCAGCCAGTGCTCGTAATCTGAGCCATCCCTGCAGTTCCCTGATGAGAATTTAATGTCATGCTACCCAGAAATTGAGAGTCCAATCTCTATTCAGATAAAAATGCCTGTTGCAAAAAACAAAATACACAAAAGCTCTAAAGTGAAAACAGCATGTTCTTCATTTGTGTAGTGGGCTCTTGTGCACACACGGCCATTGAGTGAGTGGCTGTGGGAATCTCTAAAATGTGTTTAGTGTTTTTCATTTCACATAGTACCTTTGTAATTGTAATTGTCGACATTGATTCTTACACAAGTGGACACTTAGAATGGCTAAGTGACCTTCTATGACTGGACAGAACCTGAAGCTGCTGTCCCTCAGCTCTGCGACATTTACCCTTCATGATAACCTCTTCTAAGATGGAGGGGAATTTGAGTTCCAAGTGCTCAGCTTAAATTTCTTCATTTGGCTGAAGGAGAGCCCAGGCCACCCCTCAGAAGCCACCGCTGTGCGCTGTGTTCTCTCAGCGTCTTCTGCCTTCTGTCATGGCAGAGGCTTCTTTGTCTCTCTCCTTGGTATAAACTCCTTCAGGGTTTATACACTGCGCCCTTCATTGAGACGACCCAGGTTCCAGCACAGTCATGTGAGAGTGCAAGCGCAAACAGCTATTCCACACGTGTGTGTGCAGAAGGAATACAAAAAAGTGAGTGTGCACATGAGAGAAAAGAAGGGCATGACGAGACGAGACCACTGTTGTTCTTCAGGAAGGTCTGAGCACAAGACCTCCACAGGGAACGCTGTGGATGCTAGAAGTCCTGTCGGATTCTGATAGGAATTAGTTTGAAGAGGGAAAGTGGTCGATGGGAGAGATCAGGTTGAGGCAGACTTTCTGGACACCTGAAGATCCAAAGCTTCTGCTCCCCTGTGATGCTTTGGGCCTCATTCTGATCCCACCCAGGGGCTTTATGGGAAGATCTAGACACAAATCTGCTTAGACACCAGAGTCCAAATCCAAATCTCCTCCTCGCTGCCATACCCAGGGCTGTCCAGTTAACCTGACATGGTGTCTTCAGCAAGCTATCACGGCCGATGACGCCTCAGGTTTCTGGGAAGAGCTGGGGACAAGCTTGCTTAAAAGTAGTGCTGTGCATATTTCATTTAAGAGCTATTTTGTTTCTCGGTCGTTCAAAAAAAATATAATGGAAAACTGTCTGAGTATCTCTGTTCCATCACATCATACCCCTAAATGATGATCATTCCAAGCTCACTGAGAAGTCAGGCTGGTCAGGATGGGTCAGGGCAAACCCTGCACTGGGGATTGCCTAAAGACACACTGATGGGGAGGCAGAACCCAAGGCTTCCCCCAGCACAGGAAACTTTTTATCTTAATGTACTGCAGATTCTTCAAAATTCAGACTAAAAAAATACAATGAATTACTTCATGTTTAGTTTTGTGGGGTGTGAGGGCTGTGTTAACTTTGTGTTTTAAATCTTACAGAGCTCCTCCAACGTTACTGAGATAGTTATAAAAGTACTCAAGGGGATGGAGGGAAGGCACTGGCTGCTCCTCCAGAGGACCTGAATTTAATTCACCACACCCACATGGTGGCTTACAACCATCTGTAACTCCAATTCCAGGGGATCCAAATTCCTTTTCTGGCCTCTTTGGGTACCAGGCACATAGTCCACAGATATACACACAAGTAAAACACTCATACACATATTTTTTTTTTTAAAAAAAAATCATTAAACAAATGTTAAGAACTCGGTTCTACTTGGAGGAAACAAGACACTGTCACTTTAGGATGCTCCATTTTGAAAAATGATAGTAAGGAGGGTGCTCTTGCTAGGTAGAAAGGAGACACGCCTCTGCCCCCGGAAGTACAGAATCATTAGGAAAGCGGTTGTTCGGCCTTTTAAAATGGGAAAGGCAACCTTATAAAGATCGATTGTGCTGGAGGAAACAGGCCCTAGCTCGGGCTCTGCTTCCCCCAGCGTCTGCGGTCCTGTTTGCTTTGTGCTGTGTACAGAGGCTTTAGCACCTTCTCACCCGTGGCTGCCAATCCTTTCTCCCGGCAGCAAGTCAAACAGGGTTTGGTGGGACCGTTGAGCATAAAGCCTGAACCATTTGTCTAATTTAATGATCTCTGAAGAGAACCTTTTATGAACCGGGTATCACTGAGTCTACATCGGGGGAAAGGAGCCAACGTGACTAACCTCACTTCATTGTTTCTGTAACTGAGTGAGGTAGAGCAGCCTGGCTTCCACGGCAACCGGGAAGGCTCCTAGAGAGGCAAAGTGCGGCCACGTGGAAGGGCCAAGGCAATGTGCCTTGTGGAGACAAAGATGGCGGATGCCAGTGAGCCAGACAAAAGAAGATTCTCACGTTATCTCCAGGAAAACCCATCCTACAAGTGCTGATGCTCCAGATCCCAAATGGAAGAGGCTGATGAGGCACTTTCCCAGCTGTGCCAGATGTTAGGAGACTTTACAAGACTCCAGTATGGGGGAAAGAAGCCAATACATGCTCAGCCTTTCACTACGGAGGGTTAGTAGCCAAGCCCTTCACTGGCCTTTATTCATCCCTAAGGAAGGGGACTCCAGCTATGTTAGGTGATGAGACATTTGTAATGTTGTCAGGAGGGCAGCCAGTGTGCCTAGAATTGGCGGATACACATGGCAGGGTCCTAGTTTCATAGCCTGGATCTCATGTTCAACTACAGTTGGTTTTTGTTTTGCTTTGCTTTTGTCTTTCTTTGTAGCGTGTCTAGGGCAAGGCCCTGGAAGAAGCCCACTGGACTGCAGAGTCACTAAAACTCAGATGCACACGCGCCCTGGACATGACTCTCCAGGTAAGTGTTTGATACTCAGAAGGGGCCAAGGGGGACTCACAGGCAAGTGTGGCCAAGGAAAGGAGGCCTCGGTGTACCTGATAGGCCTTTGTGCTTTGTAGATGGCATGGGGTAAACACACGGGCCATGTGGTGAGTTCAGAGACGCTGAGCACCTCCTGTGGTCCGCTGCACCACAAGCTTCAAGTTTTCCCTCTTCAGGTTGTGCCATGTCCACTCTGAGTGCCAGAGACATACACCCAGGTGCACCGCACCTGGCCAAAGGCACAGAAGAGGAAGTTCCACACCTGGCCAGCCTGTCTGGAAGCCGCCCACAAGGGCAGCAGAAATGGCTGTGTGCTTATGTAATAAAGTCATTGAGATACATTTTGTAGTGCTTCAAATCATCCTGATAAGTGTCACCACACAAGTCCTAAAGGAAAGATGGTGGGGGGGGGCGTGAGGGGGCTGGGTAAGGTGCAGAAGATCTCCAGGGACACAGAAAGGGAGCACAATGTCCCTCACAAAGATTTTTGTACTGCATGGAACTAGAAACGCTCATCCTCAGTGAGGTAACCCAGACCCAGAAAGGCACACATGGTACATACTCACTTATAAGTTGATATTAGCCCAACATTGATGTCCTCTAAGAGACTCTACCCAGCAGGGGATCGGGGACAGATACTGGAATCTGGGTGGAGAGCTGAGAGTTTAGAGTAGTGTGGGGAAGGGAGCAGGAGCTCCACAGGGAGACCATCAAGGCCTGTGGATCTGGACACAGGGTGGGGGGTTGGGCAGGTGGGTGGGAGGGTGGTGGTGGTGAGGGAGAGGGCCTGCACAAACTGATGCACCAGCCAAGGGCAATGCATGCAGAGAACCAAGACCCCCTATTCAGATGTAGCCAATGGACGGCCAATTCTGTATATGTGGTGGGGGGGTGGGGGGAGGGGTGGCGCAGGGGAGGGAGGAACTGCTGCTGAACCTTTGACATACACTCAGGCACCCATGACATGGTCACTGTCCCTTGATAAGACAGCCTAGTGGGCACACAGAGGAAGGGGATGCAGGCTATCCTGATGAGACCTAATAGGCTGTTGCCAGATGGTTGGGGTAGGAGTCACACATGCCTCCCCCATCAGAGGTCTAGGGGAGGGGACTAGGCAGAAGAGAGAGGGATGGTGGGAATGGGAAAATAAGTGGGAGGGGATAACAATTGGGATTTAGTGTGAATAAAGTATTATAAATAAAATATACATTAAAAAGGTTTTGTACTGGAAATGCTCTGAAAAGCAAATTTTTGTTTAACCACACAATTCAATTTATATAACACAGCATGCAGTAAGACTGCAAAATCCACTGCTTGCAGCCAGCAAGTCTTCTAATGCAGTTAAATTTCTTCCGAAAGAACTGCCAAAACCACTGTCAAGGTCATCAACCAAAGACAGAGTCAAGACTGCAAGAAGGGACAGATGTTGCTTGTAAAGGCTTGGCTTCACAGGGCATAAGAAGATAGAAACCTGTGTCTTACAGCCAAGTCACACTTCTGAAAAGCTCACTCGGGCTAAGTAACCAGCTTCTGGACTAAGGACTCAGGGACAGGGAAAGTCAGAGTCGCCTGTGCCACCTGAAGCTTATTCAGTGTAGGTGCCCTGTTTAAGAAAGCTTGTGTAAGGCCGGGTGTGGTGGCGCACACCTGTAATCCCAGCACTTGGGAGGCAGAGGCAGGCGGACTGCTGTGAGTTTAAGGCCAGCCTGGTCTACAAAGAGAGTCCAAGAAGCCAACACTACACAGGGAAACCCTATCTCGAAACCCCCATCCCAAAAAAAAAAAAAGGAAGAAAGAAAGCTCCTGTAAACTTGTGAGTTCTACGTGACAAAGCACTTCCTAGGGTCTTAAGGGCTCCAGCAAGTAAGAGGCCCTTAAATCAGTGATCCCCAAACTTTGATAAACACTCGGGGAGCTTTGTTTTTAAAAAATGTATAGCCAGAGAGAGTGACCTACACTTAAAATCACAGCACTCAGAGGTGGAGGCAGGAGGTCTGGTAGCTGGAGGCCAGCCTCTGCTGTACAGAAAGCTTAGAGACTTTCTTATTTAAAAATATCAAGGTCCATGTGTGTCCCACGACAACTAAATTGGTGGATCTGGGATAGAGTTGACATTAGCCCTTAGAAAGCTCCCCCAGGAGGGGTTGGTTCTGGGCCTGTGGGAACTAAAGCAGTTTGGGAATCTGCCATAAGCTTGGCTTCATGTACAGGAGGCACCATGTAACGCCAGGGCATGCCATGTGCCAAACACTGTTCTCCCAGCATTAAGTATCCAGTCTGACATGCAGCCGGCAATCCCGTACGCGCTTGTTGAAGCCAGTCTGTCAAGGGTTCTGGGAGCTAGAAAAGAGTGAGGACAAAAGGGAAGGAGAAGGAAGCCGGCAGATCTATCATGTGTGTGGAGGGATGGTGTTTAGATTCCGGAAGATGCTTGGAGGATTCTCGCCTCTCTGCTCAGATGTTGGTACCTCCGCTTTTTACTCTTACCCACATTGCAGGGTCTGGATGCTCCGCCCACTGTTCTCAAATGTAGGGATGGAGGCTAACAGCTGCATTTTGTCCAAAACACATCAGATACTTCTTTTGAGCCCCACCCTGTGAGTAACAGGAAAGCCAGTAAAACAGAGGTTCAATTAAGTTTAAATTTGCTCCAGTTCAAGCTGGGCATGGTGGCAGCGCACGCCTTTAATCGCAGCACTTGGGAGGCAGAGGCAGGCAGATCACTCTGAGTTTGAGGCCAGCCTGGTCTACAAAGTGAGCCCAGGACAGCCAAGGCTACACAGAGAAACCCTGTCTCGAAAAACAAAACAAAAAATGCTCCAATTCAAGGATTTAAACACTCTTTAAGAAAGGTCTTGTGTTTACCTTGAAAAGATTTCATGTTTCAAACAGCTTCTCTCTATAAAGGTGTCAAGTGCAGGAGAAAGATAATGTCGAGACCCACCTCACGTGGTCTACTATGCTCTTCTTCACCCCCTCAGAGCTTCCAGGGTTCTGTGACTTAAGGCTGCAGTCTACAATTCCATATTTTGATTCCCCCGCCCCGCCCCATTTAGTCCCCTTGGGTCTCCTGCACACAACCTGGATTGGCTTCTCCCCTCCCACTCTGCTGTGACACTGCCATGCCCTGCTGTGCTGCTGGGCTTACTGGCATCACCACCGCATTTCATTTTAGCAGGGAATACAGCTTCAGGGCTCCAGGAAAGGCAAGCATGGGAGCTTCTCTCTGCAGATGAGATAGGCCTGAGCCCTGGGGAGCAGCCAGAGGAGTGGTTTCTTTGTAATGCTGGATGAGTGGGGGGCAAACGTTGAGTTGCCCATCTTGTCCTGAAAACGGAAGGTGGCGGGGGGGGGGGGGGGGGGGGGGGGGGGTGCCCGGGGGGGGCCCGAAAGGGGAAGGGGGGGGGGGGGGGGGGGATGGCGTTGGGGCAGCACGTAAACTGCAGGAAGATGGCAGTTACAAAAGGACACGTGGATCTTAGCGTCCCAGATATGAAACTGATACACAACCTGGAGGTGTGAGGGGCCCTGCCTCGGGGCACTGGCATGGACCTTGGCTTTCCAAGACTGATGAAGGGTCAGCTAGCACCCTTATTTCTCTCCTAGCTTGGATTCCACCCCTTTAGTCTCACCAACTGAGCACTGTGCTTCACGCATGGTCAATCCAGGCCCCCACAGACTTAGGAAAGAATGAACAAACAGGTGTCCCGTACAGTTCAGTCTTATTGGTTCTACGGAGCATCAACAGAGCACTCAGGGACAGCATTCTGAGTCGCTGGAGAGAGGACACTCTCAACAGAAGCCAGGTCTCCCACGATGGACCAACCCTCTGCGCACAGAAACTCACGGTAAGGCCACATGGAAGCCAGAGCTAGTGTGTAGCTGCAGAGAAGCAATGACAGAGCAGGGGTTGCAACAACCAGTGGAGGCAGGATTTGGGGTTCAAGTCAGCCTGGCTTACATAGCAAGGCCTGTTGACAGGAGAGTTAAAAAGAAAAAAGAAAAAAAAGCTGAGCTTAAAATTTAAAATAAGAGCCAGGTATGGTCACACACACACACATATAATCCCAGCACTTGGGAGGCAGAGGCAGGTAGATCTCTGTGAGTTCAAGGCCAACCTGGTCTACAAAGCTAGTCCAGGACGGGCAAGGCTACACAGAGAAACCCCGACTTGAAAAAGCAAAATAAGAAAGATCAAAAACCAAACAAAAAACCCACCAGAGTTAAGTTTTCCCCAAACTCCAGCACATGGCAAATAAATTCACAGAGGTTTCTGTGTGGGAGAAACAGACTGAAGAAATCTCTAGATCACCCAGTGACGGGCGTCAGCTGTAACGCCCTCTGTGCTCCCTGGACACGAGTTCCCAGGACCAGAAGTCTGCCTTCCCCTGGGACAGAGCTGTGTGCACTGTTGAGGGTTTCTGCTCTGAGGGGATGAAGTGAGCTCAGCTCTTCCCACACTTACCCTTTTGCCACCATCTAATGACTTTCTTACAGTGTCAAAAATTACATAAATCCAGAATTGCAAAAGGAAGCAAGCAACTCTCTTAGCTCCTGTTGGCAGCAAACCTTGCGTCTCTTTCTCAATCACCTTTCTAGATGAGTTCTGAGAGGAAATTAGAAAAGAATAGTCTCCCCCACCCCTTTTAATTAATTCCCATTTCTTTCCAGCCTGAGTGAACTCTGGGCCCAGAGCTAGCAGGTGATGTGATTATGGGAAGGATTAATTTCCCCATCAAAGAAGAGGCAGCTCGTGGCTACGGAGCAGCTAGCACGTTCCTCCAAAGGCCCTCCTCTGGGGGCCACAGAGGCAGAGAACACGCTCCTAAGGAGTCAGCAATGTCCTAAAAGATAAATGCATCTTCAGAAACAGGTATCTGATCTGTGTGTTTCTGCTCAGGTGCTCTAAATAAACAGCCAACCCATATGAAAATAGGTCCAGATGGGAAATCTAACTACCAATGCTTCATACCATGCAGGGTTTGAATGAAAATGTGAAATTTTCATTGTTCAAGCTCATTCACGTGTCACAGAGTGTATCTGGAGCAAGCCATCTATGTGTCTTTGCACACACTGAATACTACAATCACATACACACACACACACACACACACACACACACACACACACACAAAGGAAATACTTTTCAGAGGTCATTTAAAACAACCAAGACATATATTTTGCTCAAAACTAAGCATGAAAAAAAGAGTTTTATTTAGGGAGTTGGTTCCAGGGTCCACAGCATCAGTGGGCTTTTCTTCCCTTCATTGTGGGGGAAGTTAAAAGATTTGCTGGCTGTGAATACTTTCCCTTGGTCACCAGCAGGCAGAGGGGATCAGACAGCAGCCACAGTCTGAAGAGAGCAGGCTCCTAGATTTACAAATGTCTCCATCATTTCCAAATGACCCAAAGAAAGAGTGACACCTGCCCCCCCCCCACACACACACATACACTCTTTCCAAATACAGGCTCAAGGTCTAGTGAATCCCTAGAGATGCTGAATTCTTCAAATGCTGAGGTGTCCAAAAGCAGCTTCAGGACCCAGTGCTGATTGGCTCCAATGGAGATGGAGATGGGCATAATGAAGCCATGGTGTGTGCATTCACCCTCTGCAGATACATGCACACGCCCCACCCCCCACCTGTGCATGCACTGAGCTCGCAATGCACTCTCCTTGCTACAATCCTTCCAGGCAGAAAGCTCCCAAACTGCTCCCAAACACACAGCTTTCCTGCACTTTCTTCCCGTACTCTGCCCCTGAAGTCTGTGCACCTGGGCCTGAGAGCAGGAAGGCGCCAGTTTTGTTCAAGAGACTGTTTCCGAATCCTCAATTTCTCCTGTAATCATGAGTGTGGAGTGCTAAGGGGAAAATCATAAAAGTCATTATAAACAGATCTCATGATGTCAAAGGAAAAACAGTTGGAGCAGACAGTTTAATAAGCAGCCTTCTTTTATTACAATAGGCCTGACGTCACCTGTTATTTATTGTTTCCATCACTAGAACACAAAGCCTTGTGGGACAGGATGAAAAGGACATGTGGACTTTACTAAGAATTTTAATATCCTCTTATTTACAGTAGATAGAAGATCTGAACAAGGGTTGGGAGCAGGAAATGATTTGAGTGATTTCATTATGGCTGTCCCAATGGCAGCATTGGGCAGATGGTCTTCCACTTGCAAAGAGCCTGTAGGTCAACAGGCCTGATATTGATACAAGGCTAGTAAGCAATTAATGGGTACCTAGCAAGCAGGAGTTTTCATAAACATACACTGCAGCGTGAGCCATGGAATAGGAAGCTGGCATTTAAAGGTTCCTTCGAGATTGTAGGAGCCAGATGGGTGAAAGGTGCCATGAGGACAAGGCCCACAGAACCAAGTCAGCAGGGCTCATAGAGACCCTGTATGGTCTGAGCTAGGTCCTCCACACATAGGCTATGTTTGTGGAGCTTGGTGTTTTTGCGGGACTCCTAACAGTGGGAGTGTGGGTGTCTCTGACTCTTTTGCCTGCACTTGAGACCCTTTTCCTCCTCCTGGGTTGCCTCATCCAGCCTTAATATGAGGGTTTGTGCATAGTCTTATTGTAACTTGTTATGCAGTGTTCAGCTGATATCCCTGGGGGCCTGCTCTTTTTTGGGGAGAGGAGGGAAACAGAGGTGTGGATCTGAGAGAGAGAAAAGGTGGGGAGGTACCGGAAGGAGTGGGAACTGAGAAGAAACTGAGGTCAAGATATAATGTATAAGAAAAGAATACATAAATAAATAAACAAACAAACAAAAAATATTCCTTCAAAGTATCTCACAAGGAAAGGTATTTAGAGGCCACAGAGGAATATGTGGAGACCACAGGCAAGAAGCTCTTGATTTTCTGCTACAAATATGATTCACAATGAAATATGGAACATGAGATACTTTCTCTGATGGAAAATAAACATGGTGGGAAAATATTCAGGTTTTTGAGATTTTTCAGACCTCATTTTAACGAACATCAAATACCATTTTGCTGAGGCCTCCTTAGTCACTGGAAGCTACAAACCTCTCTTGATTAAGTCCACTATTTCTGACAATTCTTATTTCTTTTATTAAAACCGTTAGTCCTTAGCTAGGCCTAGACCTTCCTGAGACCCATTCATTCTTACATCAGAGTTCCAGGCCCAAGCGGAAATGGGATGTCCACCTGGATGTCCAACACTGAACCTCTGTTGACTCACTGCCCTTCCAAGTGCATGAAGCCAGCTTCCCTTCAGTTGGTCGATCTGCAAATCTGCAATGGATTCTCCAGTCTGCCGTGCCTCAAGTCAGTGACTAAATCCTGTGGATTCTTGACTGCCACCCCTGCTCCCACCAGTCCCCTTGTCTGTCACTTAGACTTCCCAGGCTTCTCACTGCCTTCGGGCAAACACACCAAAGTAATGTATCACCGAGGACAGGGGAGCCCTCTGCCTCAGTCCTGAGGCCTGTGGTGGCTCTTCCAAACCCGGATCACAGTCAGGTGGCATCTTATCCACACCGCCTTCTCATTTCCTGGTGGGTTCTTGTGACTGATACTTCTGACATCTATCAAGAATGGAATGGCATGTAGTCCATTATGCTAAGCAAGACACAGAGAAGCAAATACCACAAGTTCTCAAAAAGCACATAGGGAAAAAAAATGATTCCTAATAAAGAGAATAAAGGTGCCCAGAGGTGGTGGAAGTTGGGTGCAAGGAACAGAGAGGGTTCATGGATGGGTGCTATTGGGTAGAAGAAATAATGTCTAATATTCTGTGGCACAGCAGGTTATCAACATAGCTGCATAGTTCAAAGTAGCCAATCAGAAGTATTTTTTTCTTAATATTCTCAAGACAAAGCAATGATAAACATTTTAGACAGACAAAACAATTACTCTGACTGCTGTGTGGTTTGTGTGCGTGTACTACAACCACACTGCGACTCATAGATACAAACAACTGTGTGTTAGTTATAATTGTTTAAAAGAGGGTCTTGCTTTATAACCCAGGCTGGACTTGAACTCATGATTCTCCTGCCTTGGCCTCCTAAGGGATGGACTCTGTGTCACTGTACTGTGACACTGTACCTGGTTAAAAGAAAAAATGGAAATGCAAATGACTGCCTGGAATAGAACTCATTCCAAGCAAAATATACGCCTGGGCCCATGGTACTCAGGCATTTGAATCAAGAGCTACTTTGATGCTATAAATGGGATGTGAAGTCGCTGAACACCAAGGCAACATCTCCCTCCGGCTGTTTGAGAAAGCTTTGCATTAATACTGACTGAGAGGCCACTCCAAAACTGAGTGGCTGGAAACATGCATTACTCATTTGCATGTGGGTCAGGGTGGACTACAGACATCGGGCCACAGACCAAGTATACATTTGCTCCATTTATTCCTCAGCCTGCAGGGACCAATAGTTACCTAGGACATGTTCTCCTCACTGAGGCATCTGATTCGAACATTCTCTTGGCTAGTGACTCGGCCCAGCTCAAAGTCAAGGGACAGGAAAGCACGCATGCTCCATTCACCAAGGAGCCATCGCAAGGACATAGATAGAGGTGAATGGAGTGGAATGACCTGCCACCGGCTTCCTGACAGGACCCTCTGTGCAGTCTGCAGCAGCATCCTGCATCTTTACACACGACTCTAAGAGTACAAGCCCCACAGGAACACTGGCTCTGTCCACTGTGGTATCCTCAGAATGCTGCCTGTATTTTGTTCATCTGTCTTCCTAGTGTCAAAACACACACATAGTGGACAATAGATGCCTGCCTGCCCAGCTGCCCAGACCATACCCCCAGCCTTCCAAGTTTCATGGTGTTGAGTCTAGTACTCCTGAGGCAACCTTATTTGACCAGCTTTGCTCAGACATCATCCCTTTCTCAGTCATGCTAACAAGGGAGAATGCAGGCAACAGAGAAGGGCACCCTGATAGGCAAATACCTTTAAAAAACCCTTCAAGATCTGATCCATGCCTGCCTATAGGCTGTCAGTACTGTACAGTGACAAGGAAGACAAGCTTTCGGGCCAGGCAAGCCTAGAGTAAATCTAAAGGCAACTACTTACTAACTATCTCAGACCAACAAGAAAAATATAGAAGGCTAGTTCAGAAAAATGTCTCCCTATTTTCCTTCTGTTGAAGTGTCTGCCAGTTTAGCCCCATGTCAGTATGAAACAGCCCTTTGAAGAACAAGGCAAACAAAAAGTTCGTAAGAATACTGGTTAAAGCAGGCAGCTTGCCCTTACCCAGCGTTCACTCTCCTCAGTTCAGTTATTTCTATGCACAGCTCCACCCTGGAGAGCGGAGAACAGTGTTCACTTACGATTTGCAGAGCCCCAGATACAGGGCATTTCTCAGTGTCCACTGCAGGCGGTTTCTGCACGTACCTACTTCATCACAGCATATACGCTGAGCATAAGTTTGTAAACATTTCCATACATATATGCCCGCATTGTCAAGATCAGTAACCCAGAGTCAAAGCATTAGGAAATATTAAACATGGAAGGAAAACCCCTTTTAAATCTAAGAAAAGAACAAAAATCAGGACCCCCGACAGAGTGGGGTTCTATTTCAGCTGCTGGAGTACAAGAGAACTTTTACAAAAGCAGAGACTGTATCTTCTGAGATGATCAGACTCCTCAAAAATTGAACTGAAATCCAGGTATGAGAATTTACACACACACACACACACACACACACACACGGGATAGGTCACATGCACGTGAACCCCCAGTTTCCTATTTAGGCTCACAGAGTGCCATCCCCAAAGATGACCTCCAGGGACTCACGTGCTACGTGTCTGTGCTCCTTCACCGAGTCACACAGCACTCAGGCTTTAGCACTGGCGATGTTTTCTTCCACATTATTCTAATTCACAGATTAAGTATGTTTGCAAGCATATCAAACCAATGTGAAGTTTGTATGTTCTCGTAAAAGCGACACGTAACCTGCCTGCACAGCAGGAAACAAAAGCAGCAGGTCCAGGTGTTGTTCCGTGTACAGCTTGCTTTCATTTTCTACATGTGGGGAAACAGCACCCAGTGTCAGCATTAGGGAGAGTGACTTCAAGGCGTTGCCGCGACCTCAGGTTAGTTACAGGAGACAGAAGGGCTCGGAATTCAAGGCCAGCCTGGACTACGTGAGAGCTGGCCACTAACTAACAAACCCATATCAACTTACAGTCTAGCTGTACGGTCAGCCCCAGGGACAGGAAGATGTGTAGAAAACCTGCCAGTCAGCTACCTGTGAGGATGCACACGTGCTCTCCAGCCCTCTTCTGCAGGGACACTGTCAGCAACACACACATCTCTAGACCGGAAACTGAGTTCGTGTTACCCTGGTATAGCGCCTGCTTGTTTCAACAAAAATCCTTCACAGAGAAGAAAACATAAAAGAAGGCCAGTCCCTTAAGTTCACAAAGGTTCTGAAGAAAAAAAGGGTGGGTTTATAAAGATGGCCTCCTTGTGCATAACTGAGACTCTCTTTAAAATGAGTAAGAACTCCAGGTGGTTATGAGAAGCAGTGTGGACTGAAAGCAGGTGCCTGGCTGACTGCAGGAGGAAGTGCTGGAGGCACCGGGGAGTCAGAGCGCAGAGGCTGTGGCATTCCCTCCCTCCTTAAAATCAAAATCTGCTCAAGCGCAATTGCCGGAGCCTTGCCAAGGCATTGACACCAGACGCCAGCGTTTCTACCTCCATCTGTGAACCAGAGTACTCGAAAGTGGAACAAAGGCAACGTATGCCACGCTTCCAAGTTGTCACTAGCAATCTGGAGGAGTCTGCGCAACTGATGCTCATGGAGTGGCTGCAGGGTACTAGCAGGGTGGCTCTCCAAGCCAGACACACCTTCCCTCTTACAGAGCGTGGGCAAGATCCAGACTTGAAATACAACACGGAACAGGAGGTCAGGGAGGACTGCCAGAACTTTCTAGAGCACCTCTTTGCCTCTTCCTTTTCACCCCTGAATGTGGATAGATGACACAGCACAGCCCTCACAGTTACAAATAAGTATGTGCAAAGGTCTGTATGGCGGGGACTGGGACAGGGAAGGGGACAGATATCTCTCAGTCTGCATTGACAGTCTCTGCCCTTACCACATGAGACATGCAAGGACACAAAAGAAGCCACACCAGGGGTTTCTGTTGCTGCAGCTAATGTACTTTTAATGGACACAAAGTTCTCATATAAAAGCCAAACAGTTATGAAGACAATTCTTACCAACTCAAATACTAGAAGAAGAGCCTCTCCTTTGACAAGTGTGGTGGTTTGAATAGGATTGGCCCCCATAGACTCAGGTATTTGAATGCTTGGCCCTTAGGGAATGGCGCTATTAAGAGGTGTGGCCTTACTGAAATAGGTGTGGCCTTGTTGGAGGCAGAGTGTGGCGCTGTGGGCGTGGGCTTTGAGGTCTCACCTGCTCAAACTATGACCAGTGTGGCTTACAGCTCTATTTCCTGCTGCCTGTGGATCAAGATGCAGAACTCTCAGCTCCTTCTCCAGCCATGGCTGCCTGCATGCTGCCATGCTTCCTGTTATAACGTTACTGCACTAAACCTCTGAACTGTAAGCCAGCCCCAATTCAATGTTTTCCTTTGTAAGAGTTGGTGTCTCTTCACAGCAACAGAAACCCTAAGACAACAAGCTTGGGGTTTTCTCTTCCTCCACTAAACTTTAGTAACACACACTCAGTGCAAAGAGGAGAGAGGTGACCGCGGTGACACTCTGGTGTCCAGTACAAAGAAAAGTGGGGTAAGCCAGGAAGAGACAGGCATGGCGTAGCACTAAGAAATCATAGTCTGAATTTATCTTCCAAAGGCCAACTTCAAAATACAGAAAACACAAAGTTTATTCCTTGGACAGCAGAAACTCCAACTTGGGTTTTAAGTCCGTGCCTTCACACTTGGGAAGCTGTCTTCCAGGGCCTCAGCAAGAGCGTTATCGACCTCACATAGGACTTTAAGGAAGTCTTTCACCTGTGAGGCACACAAAGAACCAATGACTGCGCGGAGGAAAGGCAATTTTAAAGACACTGGTGGGTCGCCTGTGAAAACGCAGATCCACAGGAGTCAGCCGCGGACTTCCTGCAGAGTCACTTGGAATACTCCGGAAGTGACCTCAGGAGCAACAACCCTAGTTTCTTCCGCTCCTGAGGCATCACAGATCCCGCTACTTTCCTTCACAGCAGCTCGCTGGCCCTTCATTATACACCCCCTCACTGACAAGTGTGTGCCCCGATGCTGTCACTCTACAGCTCACTTTCCTAAACGCTCATTTTGTTCATAAAAACTAGTCTTGGGGCCAGGCATGGTGATGCGTGCCTTTATTCCGGGTCCACTTTGTGGGCTACAGTCCAGTCAGGGCAATACAGTGAGATCCTCCCCATCTCACAAGAAAGAGAGAAACTTGAGCTCATCAGTTCAGAGCACTGGATGCTCTTCCAAGGGACCAGGGTTTAATTCCCAGCACCCACATGGCAGCTCACAACCATGTGGAATCCCAGTCACAGAGGATCCAACACCACCTTCTGGCCTTCGCAGGCAACTGCACTCACATGGTGTGCTGATACATATTCAGAGAAATACTCATAAACACTAAATAAATAAATAATAAAATCAAGAAAATTTTAATTTAAAAAATTTTAGGCTTTCACTTACTATACAGGCTATCTACTACATAAAGGGACACTATAAACGCATGTTGAATCCTTCCTCTTGTGATTAGAATTACACATAGGCCAGCAACTATGAATCAACCACCAGCCATCTTTTCCACAAGGCACTGAGCCCTATAGTAAACTCATTTCTGACAATGACTCAGCCCCCCGCACATTCACTGCACTCACCACAGGGCTGTAGAGGGGCAGGAGGCTCTGAAAGGCACACGTACACTTCTGTTTGCTTAACTGGCCCTCCTTCAGTCCCTGAGCCACGGTTTCCTACAACAAGCAAAAGAAAATTTATTACCAGAAAAGGAAAATGTCTTACAATGCATCTGGCAAACAGATAAACATCAGTATACATGTTCTTGGGTTTTTAAGCAATCTATCTTCCTGTTATCTTCCTGGAACTTAAAAGATAAAGAAACATGTTTGTCTTTTCCTCCCAAAACCCAAAGCAATGACAAACAATTTAAAAAAATGGCTGAACGCAATATAAAAAAGATGCTGCAGTTGAGTAAAAATGGTGCACGCCTTTAATCCCAGAGCTCAGGAGGCAGAGGCAGGGGAATCTCTATGAGTTTGAGGCCAGTCTGGTCTACAGAGTGAGTCCAGGACAACCAGGGCTACACAGAGAGACCCTGTCTCAAAAAAAACAAATAAAATAAAGACTGGCTCCCACAGGCTCAAATGCTTGACCGCTTAGTCACCAGGGAGTGGCATTATTTGAAAGGATTAGGATTAGGAGGTGTGGCCTTGCTGGAGGCGGTCAGGTTTCAGAGGCTCACGCTAGCCTGTCAGCTCCCTCTCTGCCTGCAGATCAGGAAGTAGCACTGTCCAACTTTTCTCTAGCTCCACCTCTGCCTGCTGCACACTCTGCCTAGATGATAAGGGACTAAGCCTCTGAAACCCTAAGCAAGCCCCAAGAGAAACGCTTCCTTTCATAAGAGTTGCTGTGGTCGTGGTTTCTCCTCACAGCAATACAAAAGTGAGTAAGACAGAAGCATTACCCAAGAAATTCATATAAACAGTCAAAATGAATATGTCAGGCTAGGGATGTAGCAGCTCAGTGGCAAGGCACTTGCCCTGGGTTTGACCCTAAGTACCACAAAACTATAAAATTTTTAAAATGAGATCTTTATAAAGAGGAAACACACACACACACACACAAAAAGGAAACACAAATAACATACAAATATGTAGAAAGACAACCCAGCTCACTAATAACAAGAAACGTAAGTCAAAATAGAGCACAGGTTTTCCCTTGTTAAATTCAATACGCAACTACAATACCCACTCATAAGAGTCAAGCACAACCAATGTTTTCACACATCAGAAATTACCAATATAAATTTTAGTAATATTGTCTGTTGAGATGCCCATTGTCACACATACCCATGTACACACACAATCCACATCAACTTTTTTTTTTTAATTTTCATTTTTTTGAGACAGGGCTTCTCTGTGTAGCCTTGGCTGTCCTGGGCTCACCTTGTAGACCAGGCTGGCCTCGAACTCACATTGATCCGCCTGCCTCTGCCTCCCGAGTGCTGGGATTACAGGCGTGCACACCGGGCAGTCATGCTACTTTTATATACAAAAAGATACCATATAGTGGAAGGGAAGAATCAACTCTTACAAGCTGTCCTCTGACTTCCACACATGTGCAACCAGCCCAGCTCAGAGGGAGAGTGCGTGCCCATCATGTACAGCATCACCCAAGACAGGCGAGGAGAAGGGAAGAGAAAAGAATTTTTTTCTTAATATCATAAAAAACTAATAGTGGAAGCTACAAGTAGTGCAGTGTCTGCCTGTCCACTATGCCTGGGCCAGCTCTCCCAGTGTGCTGGGCTCTCGGCTCTATCCCACCTCAGCTGCCTCTTCCCTCAAAGTTTAAAGTTCAAGACAGCAAGCAAGTCACACCCTTTATTTTGCTGAAGAAAACACCCATACTTCTTTCCTACCTTTGTTAACACCTGAAAAATATTAGCGAGGAATTCACAGGAAACATCCTTTAAGATCTTCATATGGAAGTCATCTTGGGGGGAACCACCGTTTGTAGGCTCCTCCGTGTCAGACTCTGTGCAGTTTTCTGATTTCTTCTGACAATGTTCCATATTTTGTAACACCCGAATTAGGCTGTCAATCAGAGGAAGATCCCCTGCACAGGATCAAGGGAGTGAGACCATCAGCTAAGTATTCATCCATCCGTCCTTCCATCCTTCCGTCCATCCATCCTTCCATCCACCCACCCACCCACACTGAAGTAGGTGCCACGTATGTTTAGGGAGCACAGCTAGAGCACTTTCGGCTTCAGGCTCCTGCTCTGACTTCCACTGACGATCTTAACCTGGAGACACAACGTTTCCCCACGTGCACGTTGCTCCTGCTCAGCGTGCACCACAGCAGCCTAGCTCCACAGGGCTCCTCTGCGGGGCTTGCAGCAGTAAGGAGAATGCTAACTGCAACAGGGCGTTCACAAGCATGTCCATGTCCCCCCAACACAGGAACCGCAGAAAGCCAGGGGCTGCACCGAGGGGCAGTAAAAAGGCCTAGTCCTGCCACATCCAAGAGAAACTCCCCACGCATTCCCAGAAGACCACGCACACCCCATCCCAGCGGCACCCCATTGGTCATACTGCACGACAGGGAAGAACAAGATCTTTTCACATCAAAGCAAGTCTCTCTGAGGTTTCGATGCCCCGACATCTACATCTTTAGCTCAGGCCTCTCCTCAGCTTCTGACTTAAACTGCCCCTCACCACCTCCAGCAGGACACCCACAGGCAGCAGGCCTAAAGCCAGTCGCCCTTCATCTCAGTAACTGGCAGCTGTTTTGGATGAAATCCCAGAGAGATCCTCACCTTTTACCCATCACTCTCCCCATCCCTAAAATCAACATTGTGGAAGCAGCCTCCCCCATTTCCGCTGCGGCCGCCTTATCTAAGCATTGCTCATCCTAAACGCCACACGGCCTGGCAACGCTCCTCCCTTTTTACCCAGGGCTCTCTGCACTTCCACAGCTCCCATGGACTTCTACAGGCAGCCATGTCTATCCAACCTGTGCTTCGAACTTTCCAAGGCTCCCTGTTCCTGCCCTCCACACTCTACTCCCTGGCAGCTGCACTAATTTTCATCCCTTCACCCCTAAGCCACCCAGAGCTCCACCCATCCTCCTCCCACACCCAGTGCCCAGAGCTAAGTCTCCATCTACAGCGCTTCCTCCCAAGTGTCCACGTGACAGCCTCCGCTAGCTCCCTCAGGTTGTACTCAGTGTCACCTTGTCGGAACCGCTCCACAATACAGACCGGGAGTTCAGAAACAGCGCTTACTTATAGAAAACCAAAAACAGGAAGAGAGCAAAACACCCTTGAATGGCAGAACAAGCACTTTACAGCCAGTAACACTAAATGGGAAACTCTGGAGACCTTGCCTGTGGAGTCAGGAGAAGACGACTTCCTGCCGGTTATTGAAAACACCAGAGACACTAAGCAACCCACTCAGATAAGGAAAAGAAGTCAGAGGCAGAACAAAATAGATACGACTTAGTATCAGATAAGGTTTAAGATTATTATGGGACCTTTACTTAAAACAGTAAGAGAAAGACCGGAGGCAAAATACCCATACACATTAAACAAACAAACAAATAGACAAATAAATAACTAGGTAGACGTTAAGAACACTAAGGCAGGAATGTGGATACAGCTCTGTGACAGGGTGATTCCCTACACGTGCAAGGCCCTGAGTCGGGTCCAACCACAAGCACAGCAAAACACGACCTACAGGCAAGTCAGTAAAGGCGCTGGAATCAAAATAAAAATACAACTCAACAGCCTTCAAAAAGCTCAACAGTAATCAGTGGAAGAGCGAATGTGACAGAGAACAGCAATTCAAAAGACAAAATGTCTAGGAGTAAACCTAGTAAGAAGGCAAGATCTGGAAGAGGAGAGCCACCAAGCCGCTTCTGAAACAGGCCCGCCACACCCCCACACCTCCACACAGTCCCGAGGAAAGCACCAGCCCTCGGGGCTCTGAGCTTTTCACCTAACGCAGCTCTAAACACGTCCAACAGTCACAAGCACGGAGCCATCAGCCAGGAGAGACTGTCCTTGCTAGGGGCTGAGGCATGCCACGTTATTCCTCACACTGTGGCCATTGGCCGTGAGCACAGCATGGAATTAGGAAAATACAGGACTTTAGAAGTATTCATGATAGACACAGGTGGTACATTAAGATGGAGCTACACTGTTTGGTACTGGGGACGGAACCAGGGTGTCACTCATGCTAAGCAAGCAAGCGCCCCACTACTGGGCTGCACCCTAAGCACCTCCTC
This sequence comes from Acomys percivali, assembly GCA_907169655.1. Taxonomy (NCBI): domain Eukaryota; kingdom Metazoa; phylum Chordata; class Mammalia; order Rodentia; family Muridae; genus Acomys; species Acomys percivali. The sequence goes on from OU015752.1 coordinate 71,700,065, forward strand.
AGTGCCCTTTATAAACATTATGTTTTGTATTAAGCATTTAATATAGTCTACATTACTAGGGGAACAAGGGTATTTCCTTTTTAAATGGAGAAAACTTGGAAAAGAAACCCAGTGAAGGGAACACACAGGCCTGGCGCCAGTTTAACTTGGTGAAGGGAAGTTACACTTGCCTTCTTCTGCCTTCAGGCGCTCCTGTGCGGCCCATGAGGCACTGAGGGCGGACAGCACTGAGAAGACAGAGGCCAGCACTGTTTTCTGCTCCTGCAGTATGATGGGCGGGTCATCGGGTTGGCAGAACTCATGGCACACCAGGTCAAAAAGTAAGTTCCACGTGTCTTTTCCAGTATCGGGACACTGTACTTAAGAAACATTCTCTTAAAGTAGTAATTTAGAAATAGTGAGCGCTTGAGTGAGCAAGTGCAGTGTGCTCCAGGAGAGCCCCTTACCAATCGCTTGGATCCCGTCATCCACCGTGGTGAGCAGCTGTAGGATGTGCATGTAAACATCCAGCCCCTCCGGGTTTTCAGACCTAAGCAGACAGAAACAGCAAATGCACTCTTAGCCTCAGAGCCTGGAGAACAGCCATCAGTCCTGCACTCGGTGGACACTCATGACCTTCACCATGGTACAGAACCTGAAACAGCCATCTGAGTGCTCTGCTCACTAGCACTTACACTAAGACGGAGAAAACAGAAAAGTGTGTGTGTGTGTCTGTGTGTGTATGAATGTGAGTATATGTGTGTGACTGTACACATGAGTGTGTATGAGTGTATGTGTGTGTGTTTGGGAGGTGTGTGAATGAGTGTGAGTGAGTGTGAGTGTGCAGATGTGTGATGGTGATACCTTTACGGGAGGGATGTGAGGCCCTCTGCACTAGGCACCACAGCACTCCTGTTTTCCAGACTTCACAGATCACTGCTGACAACACTAGAAACATAAAATTCTAATTCTTTTGTTCAACAGTTTATATTCTTAGAACTCAAAATGCTGATTCTTCAGCCAGACGATTAAGTGAAAATAGTGAATAACTAAACAGTTCAGCTGTGTTTACGTAAACACCTGTCATTTGGGGCACTTAAAGCCAGCGGCTGGGAAGACAGAGTGCATTAAGATGTCACACCTACCTTCCCAACGTCTGACAGGCTGGGAGGAAAGAACGTAATTAAAGGGGTAATTACCTTAAAACAAGATGAATTTAACACTACGTGGCCCAGGCACTAAAAGACCACAGAAATTTACTCAGGGAAAAGGTCTTGAGAGAAACGGTTTTTCCGCAGGGATCTGAAGAGGCAGGTGTTCGGGAGATGGGAGAGACGCCTTGAGCAAAGGTTTGGAGGCAAGAGAGTGGGGTTCATCGGAAGGATGAACTCCCCACAGCTGAAGTAAGAACGCGGATGGGCAGGCTTTGTGTGGGGGCTTCCATGCAAACATTCTGTAGAGCCTGCCCGCCAGCTTTCCAAACCTGAACCATTCCCTAAGGAAGGCGACTGAGAAGCGTGGCGCAGGAAATAAGATGGGTGCCCACCCTGCAGAGGCAGCTCTAACGCTGAGGCTCAGAAGACACGAGCCAGCGGGCAGCAGCTGGGAAGGTAGGAGAGTGTGGCACTTGCCCAGGCCAGAGAGAACAGGCCTGGCCGCCAGGACGGGATCCCAGGAGGAGTCGGGACAACTCAGAAGATGACTGGCCATGAGGAGAGGTGGGGAGGGAAGTCAGTAAACGCTCTTCCTTCTCCCACATTCTCCAAATGGGATAACAGCAGCACCACTGACTCACTGGAAATACTGAAAGAGCAGATATGTGTGTTGTTTAAACTTTGTTTGATAAAAGATATAAAATTAGCAGCTTTTAACATATCCTAATAAGTTCTGAGAATATGCTAAGAACCAAGCAACCAAGCAGATAATTCTTTTTTTTTTTTTTTTTTGGGACAGGGTTTCTCTGTGTAAACTTGGCTGTCTTAGACTCACTTTGTAGACCATGCTGGCCTCCAATTCAGAGATCCACCCGCCTCTGCCTCCCGAGTGCTGGGATTAAAGGCATGCGCCACCATGCCAGCTCACTTGTTTAATCTTATAGTTATCAGTAATAAATTGTTTTACCAACCTATGAGCTCCTGCTTCTCATGGCAAGACATGAAAGCCGCCAAGCCATCCATGTATACAGACTGACTGGCATGTAGACATGAGAGCCGCCAAGCCATCCATGTATACACACAGACTGGCATGTAGACATGAGAGCCGCCAAGCCATCCATGTATACAGACAGACTGGCATGTAGACACAAGGAGGAAGCTGGGAGAAAGTAAGTATGCTCAATAGAGCTGTTTCATGTTCAGGGTAAGATGAAACAAGAAAATCTTTTCTCTTTGATTGTTTAAAATGCATAAAATGGCTGTCAGTAGCTATAGCAAGCTAAACACCGTAAGGGGACTATAGCAGCGCCACGGTATCCGGCACGGACTCCACAGTGAAGGCGCCTAGGTGTTGAAGCGGCCTTTTGTAAATACTCAGTGACTGTTATCTGAGGTGTACAGGGCTGCTCTTCTGCAGGACTCCCAGAGCCTCAGTTCATCCTGCGGTGTCTCTCTTTCTCTAGTCCCGCATAACCAAGAGCACCCACAAACTCCTCTGAACAAGCCAACCTGGAGCAAATGCCCCGAGCACTTACCATTCTTACAGAGGAAAATATTCTGCCACCACGAGACACGAGCTGCACACCGAAACTGAGATTCTTCCATCTAAGGATGTTTTTGAACAAGTGGATTTTTTTAGAACATTCTGTACGAGCGTTCACCTACCGCACTTGTTTGGCAGCTTCCAGTACACAGGGTACAATCGAAAACACCAGCTGCCCTTCAGAGTCCTCCTGGGATGGGTCCGGAAGCTGCGCGGCACCGTTTCTTATCCACTCCAGCATGAGTCTCTCGTCTAGGTCAAAGAGCTTGTCCACGACCTCCCCCACCTTCACCAGCAGCTCAGCTGCAGCCAAGACAGGGGCCGAATGAGAAACCATGGGCAACTCCTCAAGCTGCTCCAAGGGCCAATCTGGCCCAGCCTCACTTCCTCCCAGGAGCCCTGATCAATTTGCTTACCTTCCCTTCAATGCCTCCTCCTGGGGCTGGAGAGATGGCTCAGCCAGTAAGAGCACCAGCTGCCCCTCCAGAACACCCCCATTTGATTCCCAGCACCCACACTGCAAGCAACTCACAACCCCTCCAGTCCTAGGGGATCTGACACTCTCTTCTGGCCTCTGTGGGCACGGGGCATACACCAGCATGCAAGAAATACACAGATAGGTGGGTATGGTGGCGCATGCTTTTAATCCCAGCACTCGGGAGGCAGAGGCAGGCAGATCGCTCTGAGTTTGAGGCCAGTGTGGTCTAAAAAATGAGTCCAGAACAGCCAAGGCTACACACAGAGACTCTGTTTCAAAAAACAAAAAAAAAAAAAACAAAAACAAGAGAGAGAGAGAGAGAGAGAGAGAGAGAGAGGGAGAGAGAGCGCTACACAGATATACATACAGGGAAACACCCAAAAAATTTTTTTAATAAGAAAGAAAACATAAAATGACACATACAATTTAAAAACTGAACATCTACTAGCACAGCTTCCTTACGTGTGCCCTGTCTTTCTCCCAGAGTACACAGAGACTTACTGTTTGTCGAACTTGACATGATGAAGCAAACGCTAGCGTAAATAGACGGGTGTTCCCGGATCTTTTCAACCCAGACACTGGCCACTTCTGCCTGGGAAAGGCAAGTAAGCAACAACCTGCATGACAAGTGTGAGCTCAATGTCTACTTGGAAAGCAGTGAAGGCCACCAGCAGTCAAGAGCTCACTGCCCTCCCAGGTCCCCTTATGACCAGCTTTAGACCCTATGAAGGGAAATGCTTACCTGCTGGTTTCCAGCAGAGTGGGTGGGTCTGAGTCGCACAGACACTGCAGTATCACCTGCCTGGAAAGCCACCGTGAGCGTCACTTATCTCGTTGCAAATACCAGTTTTCATTTCATTTAAACATTTTTTTTTTAATTGTAGGACAAAGTATAAATGCAGGAAACCCCATCGAGATGCAAATGAATCATTTTAGAGCAGTGCTTCTCAATCTTGCTGATGCTGCGCCCCTTTAATACAGCTCCTCACGTTTGGTGACCTCCAACTATAAACTTATTTTGTTGCTACTTTCTAACTGTAATTTTGCTGCTGTTATGAATCGTAAGGGAAATGTCTGATATGTGACCTCCCAAAGGCGTCGCAACCCACAGGTTAAGAACCTCTTTTAGAGCAAATGCTCAATTTCTAAGGAGCAAACAGAGTTGCCCATCCACAGCCCCCTTTGCCCCCCAGCATTCCATTCCAAATCGCCATCCCGTCAGGTGACCCTGACCTCCCCAGCAGTCATCTCTTTGCTACTGTACAGTTCTGTTAACAGACTCTTCTGATTTGGCCTCTGATTTGATATGAAAGGAGCTTACAATTTTTCCTTAAAATATCTTGCAGTTATCTGTGCATCTTTTTATCTGTTTTTAAACGACACAAAAATCACTGGTCATGTGTTTTTTAATTCATCATGGAGTACCTTGTGTGTGAAGGTACTTGAATAGAGGAAAATCTCTTATGACCTCTGATATGAACTGCCTAGAACGGTCGCTTTAACGTATGCAGGACCCAGACTTCTTTAAGATCCCAAGTAATAGCCATGAGCCATCACCAAGAAAAGGAATATGCCCATCAAATTCATCATGTAACTGTACAGTGCTCTCAGATCCACTACTAAAACACCCTCTGCCCAGAGCTCCCAGGCCTGTACAAGAGACCTAGCCACTAGGCTTAAGCCATTTAATGCCAGAGGCATCTTCTGGTTCTGTGCGCAAGTCCCACTCCCCATTTCAGTCCAAGTTCCCAGAGCAACATTTGAGGAATCCAGTTTCCCCAACTAGTTATGAGCCCTTGGACTCTCTATGCTCAAATTGCTCTGGATTCTGGCCAGCTGCTCCCAGCCCCGAGTCAGGTGCTACATACTCTCACTTACTTACTGTGAAGCATGCCTTTTCCCATGGATGCACAGCCCCGTCCTGACTCATGTCCACGGCTATACAGAAGCCTCAGGCACGCCCACACAAGGTGCTCCTGAGACAGCAGACCCCCACACCCCCACACCCCACACTGCCATCTTTCCAGGTACCAGGATTCCCTGGACATATGACTTAGAGCCCACCCCGGGGAACACAGCTGCTAGGTAGGAGGACTTACCCTTGATCCTCGCTGTTGCTGATGGACACACATATCTCCTGGAAACAAGCCATATTCCCCAAAATCCCTACACAGATTTCCTGTCAAATCAAATTTCACAGATCACAATGGGTCGTGAGGTAAAAAGCCACAAAGAATAACAACTTGAACAAAACCTTTTGCTGAACCAAGTTTGAGGGGAGAAAAAGGGAGTCAGAACGGGAAAATTTCCTGCCAACGTCCACATTCATACACTTAGTGTACACAGTTTGCGTGGCCGAAAAGAAATAAAAGACACAAAGGAAATCAGAAGGCAGAAGTTCCAGATGAGGAAATGTGGCGGAAAGGGTGACACAGATGGCTAATGGAGAGAGCAGCAGGAGAGATGAGGAAAGCACCAGAGAAATACAGCAGAGGAAAAGATCAGACTGCCGCGCTCGAGAGTTTAGACAATACGGGACGGCGTCTGGAGCCATGAAGGTTCTCAAAGAGGAAGCAGAACACACTGAGACATGTTGTCCACGTACCATTTTGCACACGGATTACAAGATGGGGACTGTATTGTCCCCACTTTTCAGTGAGGAAACCAAAGCCCAGCAAAGTCAAGCAACTCGCCCAGCCTGGGAAACAGCAGGCCGACTGCTATGTACCCAGGTGCTCAGCCCAAGCAGACACAGCTGCTGCAGGGAGGGGTGATGGCAGCCGTAGCAAAGCATGGAGCTGAGGATGCCAAAGGGATGGCAAAGTCTGTCGGAAGGTGAAAAGAGAACATAAAGCTGGGCTCCTGGGTGTGAAAGTGCCTCAGTCTCCCGGGCAGAGGTACTAGTCCACCAACAGGAAAAATGAAGATGAAAGGACACAGTGTGTTCACACAGTATAGCGTTTCCACACCTGCTGGGACACAACACTTAGGGGGTTTGTCAACAGCTTCCGAGACCCATCAACCCCACTGAACCAGAATCTCCAGGGGAAAGCCTCCGGAGCCAGGGTTTACCTGGGGCACCACTAGTTCTTACGTCACTGTGAGAATCACTGAGTTAGAACAGAGAACATGGGATTAGAAAATATAAACTGGGCAGTGGTGGCACACATCTTTAATCCCAGCTCTCGCGAGGCAGAGGCAGGCAGATCTCTGTGAGTTCAAGGCCAACCTGGTCTACAAAGGGAGTCCAGAACAGCCAAGGCTACACAGAAAAACCCTGTCTTAAAAAACCAAAACAAAGCCGGGTGTGGTGGCGCACGCCTTTAATCCCAGCACTCGGGAGGCAGAGGCAGGTGGATCGCTGTGAGTTCGAGGCCAGCCTGGTCTACAAAGTGAGTCCAGGACAGCCAAGGCTACATAGGGAGACCCTGTCTCAAAAAAAAACCAAAAAAAAACCAAAACAAAAACCAAAAACCCAGAAAATATAGTACACAGGCAGAAGCCTCCTGAACAAAGTCAGATGTGGCACCAGTTACCAAAAGGGGCGCCGGGGCTTTGTGGCCTTACAGGAATAGAACTGTACCTTGAGAGTAAGAAGACAGAGCTAGGCTGGCTGTGGTGGCACATGCGGGTAACCCCAGCGCTTTGAGGGCTGAGATGGAGATCGCAAGCTCCGCCCTGTATCGTAAGAGTGCAGGGGCTCACTAAGGAACCGACTGTAAAACAAGGGTCTGCACTCGGACAGAGCCCAGACTCAGGTACAGAAAGGAGCAGGGAGTGGAGAGCTGGTGAAAGTGAGATGGGCTAAAGAGTTTTAGTAACATGCAGGTGGATCAAATTTTGGGGAAAGATGGAGAGTCTGGACAGAAAACACACATTCTCTTATAAACTAGTGAGGGAATGAGTGAGCTTTCTGCCAAAGAACAGTCTCCTGTCTGGGTTACTCACGAGAATCCCCAGTGGATGTCAAAAGCTCCCTAGAAGCCCACATGGAGATATGGGCTGACTTTTGAAGGTTCCCCTAGGACAAGGCTTTTGAAAAGAGGACAGCCCTCGTCTAAAGCACTGACATCAACTGGGAACACAGAGGACACCCTGGTCCCAACCTGGCCCAGATCAGACGCTCCTGAGGTGGGCTCAGCACCAGCATTCTGGGACATGCTCCCGGTTAAGACCAGCGGTCTAGTGACTCCATCATACAGCCGGGCTGAGTACCACTGCTGCAGCAGGCTGCGGCTAGGACACAGTTACAACAGTGTGGCTAACTGCTGAACTAATCATGACTTTAGAACAGGAAAGCCTAGGAGACAAATCTGCAAATTTGTCAACACTTTATGTTACTATAAGGATCCAGTATGAGTAGAAAATTCTACCAAAAAAAAAAAAAATCTTAATTCAAGGGGCTGGAGAGATGGCTGAGCTGTTAAGAGCACTGTCTGCTATTCCAGAGGTCCAGAGTTTAATTCCCAGCACCCACATGGTGGCTCATACCATCTATAATGAGATCTGGTGCCCTCTTCTGATTTGCAGACATACATGCACACAAAGCACCTATATACATAAATATATAAATTTTGTCGTTGTTGTTTAATCTTAATTCAATTTGTAAATACACCTTGTGGAATTTTCCACTTATCTCAAAGGAAAAGAAGCAACAACAGGGGCTGGAGAGATGGCTCAGAGGTTAAGAGCACTGGCTGTTCTTCCAAAGGTCCTGAGTTCAATTCCCAGTAACCACGTGGTGGCTCACAACCATCTGTAATGAGATCTGGTGCCCCCTTCTGGTGGGCAGGCACACATGCAGACAGAATACTGTAGAAATAAATCTGGAGTAAAAAACAAAAAACAAAACAAAACAAAAAAAACCAATAGGGCTTTACTGGAGTTGGGCTTCGGTTCAAACTCCAGCTCCGTCTCTAACAAGATGTGTGACTTTGAACATAATATTTCAGTCTGAGACTCTCTGTCCTTTCATCTATTAAATGTGTCTCATAAGAGGAGTAAAGGCAAACCGTAAAGAGTGGATGTTCATAAACTCCAATCAGGCAGCACCTATTGAGAATCTTTCATCATGTGCATGGCACAGAGACGTGAATGACAGTAAAGCTCGGGACGCGGCACTGCTCATGTAGTTCCATCTGCTGTTCCTGGGAGCTCGCTCTCAGCAATCACAAGATCTTATTTGGGAAGGCAGAAAAGTGCCACACTTGGGTAGCAGACAGACTGAGAAGGGACGGGGACACCAGCAATGGTGCCACGCTGGTGAGACGGAATGCAGGCAGCCCTTGACCAGGAAAAGAGACAGATGGTAGACTTTACACTGGAGACCGTGGAAGATGGTTTTAGGCAACAGAGGGCTTTGTGAATAAAAAGAGCAGTGAACTACAACTCAAACAGTGGGCCTCGGCATTGGCTCTAGATTCTGTCACGTAGCAGCAGCCTAGCATGGTTATGTCTAGCTGGCTTCCACAGCTGCTAAATCAAAGTACCGATCTCCCTAATCTAGCCCAAGTCTCAAATTCTACATATCCAGCCATTTCAAGGAATTGCGTTCAATAAGCCATTGTGCCCTGCTTTATTGGGTTATAGCCAGTAAGCAAAGCAAGAGGAAAAGAACTCTGTATACTTACTCTTAACCGGGGACACCTGGATTTGGCCAGCACTCCCATGAATATGTCAGGAGCCTTAAATTCTTGGAGAAATAAAGCCACATCCTATAAACGAAATTGATTACCAACTAAGTGCTGAATATTGCTCTTCAAGCTCCAGAGTTCAGACAACCCTAAAAGTTCAACTCCATGTTTCCTTCCTCTCATCCACAAGGGAAAACTCAAAGGTCAGGAACTGTGTAAAGAAGACAGAAGTAACATACTTTGTGGTACCCAGTCCATCCACCGGGGATTAACTTATTCAGCTCACATTTGCTGACCATCAGATGTTAGAAGCTGGGGGGTGGGGGGTGGGGCAGAGAGAAAGGCGCACAGGGAAAGAGTCAGCTCCTCTCTCTTACCCTGGGAGAACTGAAAGCTAAGATAAGTGCTGCTGGCTGACAGCCAATATCGGGACTTGGGTTTCTCAAATCCTTAACAGAAAAAAGGGCAAATAAAAGAAGAAGAAATAATAATTTTGGGTTTTTCTGAAACAGGGTTTCTCTATGTAGCCCTGGCTGTCCTAGAACTCACTCTGTAGATCAGGCTGGTCTTGAACTCAGAGATCCACCTGTCTCTGCCTCCCAGAGCTGGGATTAAAGGTATGTACTGGCACTGCCAACACCACCCAGCAGAAAGAACAAAAAAAATAAATAAATAAATAATTCTGATCAAATGTAACTACAACAGCCTGCTACTTTCTCCCTAGAGATTTTGTTCCACCCATATCACCTAAAGGGGCACAGCACACAGGTGAACCTAGAGTGGACATGTGACCTTCCCCCCCCCCATCAAAGAAATGAATCTCACCTAGTAATATAAGGGGCAAAAACTAAATCTGTTGTTAGCTGTCCCCACAGCTACTGTAAAACATACACCACACAATGCTCATTGGAAAACACACACACACACCATATAATGAAGTTTCAGTCAACAATGACTGTCTGTCTGTCTCTCTCTCTGTATATGTGTATGTCACTGGTCCCATGAAGTTATACTGCCTAGTGATGTCATAAGCTGTCTCAGTTCACTTATGTTAGGCACACTACAGGTTTAAGGCACAATTTTAACACTAATAGCTCCTGGGACGTCACACTCTGAAGCACAGACTGGAATGACTCCAGTCACTGAAGAAGGCCTCTCCTCCACCAGGGAAGGAGTGAACCTTTTAAGAAGCCTCCTCGCGCCCCTCACTCTTCAGTCTTCAGAATTTCACGTCCATCCTCATACCTCATCCATGGACATATCCCAGACTCTGCAAATTTCATTCTCCATTTCTTCAGCAAGCTCCACTTGCTGTTCCTCATCATCTGAGCCGGATGTGGCACGTTCAGGTGTGACAATCTTCAGAAACATAAAAGAGAAAAAGCTCACTTAAAATAATGAGTATCCCTGAAGTATCTCCCCAGGTAAAACAGTCGCTAACACCAGTGCCTCGGATAGAGCTACACGCTCAGTACTCTTGGAGTAAATACTGTCTGTGGGCACTGGGGCAGAAGAAATGAGAACAACAGCAATATAACTTTTTGGTCTCAAACAGCTCAGGATTAACATAGGAAAGACTGTTGTGGAGTCACAACAGTGACCAGCTGACTTAGCCAGACTGGTGAAAAGAGCTATAGTAAGGAAAATTAAGGACGAATAACCTATTCCTGAAAGAAGACAGAGACATCTCTCTTTTTTTTTTTTAATATTTATTTATTTATTTATTATGTCTACAGTGCTCTGCCTGCATGTACATCTGCAGGCTAGAGGAAGGAATCAGATCACATTATAGATGGCTGTGAGCCACCATGTGGTTGCTGGGAATTGAACTCAGGACCTCTGGAAGAGCAGTCAGTGCCATCTCTCCAGCCCCGAGACATCTCTTAAAAGACGAAAAAGCTAAGGCCTATGGGAAGGGTAGCATTCTGTCCCGGGAATATGAGATGAGCAGTAGAAGGTGAGTGCAAGAGCTCAGAAAGTATAGGGCAGGTTTGGGGATGGCCAGCAGTCTACTGGTGATGGACACGGTGCACAGCCGTGGGTCCCCAGCTAGGACGTAGAAAGTTCCCGCCTATGAACAACAAGAACAGCCTTTAAAAAAAAAAAAAAAAAAAAAAAAGCCAGGCGTGGTGGCACATGCCTGAGATCCCAGCACTGTGAGTTCGAGGCCAGCCTGGTCTACAAAGTGAGTCCAGGACAACGACGGTTATCACAGAGAAACCTTGTCTTGAAAAATCAATGAATACAAATAATACTGTTTTGGACCACTATGAAAAAAAATGGCTTAGAGAAAACAGAAATTGGCAGCATAGACAGCAATAGGCAGAAATTTCACATCTATTGACAGCCTCGTTATAATCTTAGTCTACACAAAACCTTGTCTGCGATAATACTGGTTATCTTGTTTTATAGAAACTGAAAGAAATCGAGGCTCTGGGTTAACGAGTCACGCTTTCCAGCAAGGAATGAGCTCGCGACACGGAGACCAGGGCTGTCTGACCCCAAACTATGCATTCTACTAAAACAAGAGCCGACGAAACAGGAATGGTAGGGTCTCGACTTGAAAAGTGACAATGAGGTTGGGGAGGAAAATCGAGGCATGTACGCGGTGGTGTTCCGGGAAGTTAGGAGGTCGGCACCCGCGAACCTCCAGCATCCCATTCACTCCCTTGGTTCGGATGGCGCCTGCGTGAGTCTCCGCACCTGGATGAGCCCGCTGAGGACGCCAAAGAGCCAGTGTTTGCTGTAGACGGTACTCCCGATGCAGTCGCCCCCGGCCAGGTCCTCCTCTTCCTCCTGATCACAGGTAGGCGGTGGAGGCGACGGGTTACGGTCCATGCTGGCGCGCGCGAACTGGACCGGAAGCCGCGGAGGAGCCGAGAGGACCGGCCAGAGAGCCGGACGCGCCGGGCGCGGCTCCCCGACAGCGCCCCTGCCGACAGGATCCCTATTGGCCCGGGAACCTGCAGTCGCGGCTGGGTTCTCTCTCAACCTGTCCACCCAGGACTAGGTGTGAGCACAGAACACACACATCAGTATTACGGGTCCTTTTTCTAAAACAAAGATGAGGAAGAGAAGGAAGAGAGGAAAACAAGAAGATTCTTAGCCAGGGAGGAGGAAGAAGAGGAAGACGGTGGCGCTCGGATGTGGGACTTTAATATAAGCTGAATCTGGATAAAGAACTGAATATATATAAAATAAAACTTTTAAAGGTTCTAGATCTGGAAGAAGCTTTAAAGGACCTTTTATGACCTCAGACATAGAGATGGTTTGGTTTTGGTTTTGGTTTTGGCTTTTCGAGTCAGGGTTTCTCTGTGTAGCCTTGACTGTCCTGGACTCCCTTTGTAGACCAGGCTGGCCTCGAACTCACAGCGATCCACCTGCCTCTGCCTCCCAAGGGCTGGGATTAAAGGTGTGCGCCACCACCGCCCGGTGAGATGGTTTTTTTAAAATACACAAAAGCCTAATGTGAGGAGCTACCACATTTCTCAGACTAGAGAGATGGCTCAGCCATTAAGATCATTCGCTGGTCTTACAGAGGATCAGCTTTCAGTTTCCAACACACTCATTCACACACACTCACACACGCACACGCACATGCACATGCACACATACATGCATACACATGCTGGATTTAACAACTGAATGTTAAGGTATGTTAGCCATTCATTAGTACTGGTTTATATCTTACATCATCTTCAACTTGTGGGGTTTTATTCTTTATTGAGTTTGATTCTTTGTCAAGGTCAAGCTGTGTAGGCCAGGCTAGCCTGCAACTCACCCATTCTCATGGCTCCAGCTCCAGGAGGCAGGATTACCAGCAGGTGCCACTATGCCCAGCAACTCCAAGTGAGGTTTTGTTGGTTTGTTTGGCTGTTTCATTTTTGTTTTGTTTTGTTTTTTAATTCTTTCTCTTTCTTTCTTTCTTTCTTTCTTTCTTTCTTTCTTTCTTTCTTTTATTTTTGGTTTTTCGAGACAGGGTTTCTCTGTGTAGCTTGACTATCCTGGTCCTTCTCTCACAGAATTGCTCTTTATAACCAGAAGGTAGCTTAATTTTTTCCCCCAATATACCTTTCTGTTGGCTTGGAATGAAAACTCACATCAATTCATGCCTGTCTGGTCACTCACAGGTAATCAACAGTCTTGTGTGGTTTTAGACCGCAACCTTGAAGACTTAGCTCAGTTAACCATGAGGACTGCCAACCATGGGCCGCATAATGATTGGGACCCCGTAACAAGAGTTTACAGGGCATTCCCCCTTCCTAATTCAGCGCATTTTGAATGGGCTTTGTAGGTTGAGGATGGTGACTTTGTTTTTTCCTTGTTCTTCCTCACACAGATTGCCAGTCTTCCTGACCTTCTCAAGAGGAGAAGGGGCAGGCAGAAGTGAGGAGATAAAAAGTATACCCATGTTCTCTGAACCTAACAGGCATTTTAGCTGATTCTCTTTCTGTGTGTGTGTGTGTGTGTGTGTGTGTGTGTGTGTGTGTGTGTGTCTGTGTCTCTCTTTCTCTGTCCCTGTCTCTGTCTCTCTGTCTCTATGTCTCTCCCTGTTTCTCTCTCTCTCTCTCTGTCTCTGTGTGTGTGTGTGTGTCTCCGTCTGTGTGATGTGGATTTTTCATATGCCCCACTCTGTTCCTGGAAGTATCTCTACAGTTCCCATGTGTCTGTCTGTCTGTCTGTCTGTCTGTCTGTCTGTCTCTGTGTGTGTGTGTGTGTGTGTGTGTGTGTGTGTGTGTGTGTGTGTGTTGTGGATTTTTCATATGCCCCGCTCTGTCCCTGGAGGTATCTCTACCGTCCCCTCACAGCGGTGTGATCTGCTCCAGCTTGGGTCTTGCCTCTTCTTCAGCCCTCTGCTGCTCTCATCCACACATACCATAGCTTTGTCATGGGCTTCATGAGGTTCATTCTGACGATCAGTTGGACTGATGCATGGAGTACATCTGTTGGAGGAATCATTAACTGAACCAATTATATGCAAACATATGTGTGCGTGCCTGTGTGTGAATATGTCAGTGTGTGTGTGTATGCCAGTGTGTGTGCACACCAGTGTGTGTCTGTCTGTCTGTCTCTGTGTGTGTGTGTTCTCTGTTGTTTTTCTCAAGGTGCTAGAGATTGAATGTAGGACATGGGAGGCGAGGACTCACTGCTGAGACACATTGCCAGCCTATGAAAGTGGTTTACAATCTGTCACCTTCAATACAATAGCCAGTTATGGCAAATGATTAAGAATGTTAGGTCTAGCTTCAAACTAGCCATGTGACTTGGATGTGTAGTTTAAGCTGTCTATGCCCCCAAGTTGCCAAAGCTATTTTTAAAGGGGGTTGGGGGTGATTAAAGTGTAAGAACCCAGATAAATAAGGAAACAGAATTGGGAACAGTGGTCACCTGGTGGCTCAAGGTCACCTAGGCAGGAGGGGGCGCTGTCAGTGAAGTCATTCAGCTCTTACGTGGTGTTAGAGCAGGAAGTCAGACACACTCCAACAAAGACAAACTGCTTTTCAAGAAGGCCTGGGCAGAGTGCTGTGGGGCATTTGATTGTGGGTCTAAGGTGTTGTGGGTGAGAGTCCATCTTAGCCTAGAGCAGGGAGTGTGGAAAGAGAAAGGAAAAACAGCTTTGAAAGGTCTTTGTTTCTTTGTTTGTTTGTTTTGATTTTTTGGTTTTTTGAGACAGGGTTTCTCTGTGTAGCCTTGCCTGTCCTGGACTTGCTTTGTAGACCGGGTTGGCCTCAAACTCACAGTAATCCGCCTGCCTCTGCCTCCCGAGTGCTGGGATTAAAGGTGTGCACCACTATGGATACCTCAGAGAAGGAGCAGGTGAGAGATAACAAGAACTCCTGGGGCTAGGCCCCAGAGGCAAGGAAGGAACCAATAGGAGGATGCAGCAAATGGCAGAGGACATAGCTTCCCAGATGGAAAGGGAATACCTGCGCCAGATTGATCCAGGCAAGTGTTCGGTTTCCTAAAGAAACTGCATGGGATATCTGAGCCCCAATTTCCAAGATTTGTGAATCATCAGGGGCTGTGTAAAGACAGCAGCCCCAGGCTACACCTCGACTGTGGAACTGGTCACTGCTGGAGACAGTCCACCACGAGTGGGGGGAGTTTTGCTGTTTGGTCATTTCTTTCAGCTTCCGGAGTGGAAGAGGTGGGGCGTGCCAAATCTTAGTTTAGTTTAGTTAGTTAGGTCAGTTGTTTTTTGAGACAGGCTCTCTCTGTGTAGCCCCTGGCTGGCCTGGAACTCTGCTGACCAGGCTCTCCTGGAGCTCAGAGATCTGCCTGCATCTGCCTCCCAGGATTAAAGGTGTGTGCCACCGCCACCTGGCACAGAGACCATGGTTGCAGAATATGTCATCTTCCTTCTAGAATTATCCTCACAAAGTGGGAGTGTCCGGCCCTTTTGAAGGGCTGAGCTTATCCATAGAAGCATTGAGATCCTGTCTCTCTTTTAAAACAATCACAGGATGGTTTTGATGTTGTCTTCAGCCTTTCGAAGTTATATTTTTGCCAAGTAAAACGTGCTGTTTTTTCACGGGGAGGCCAGGGAAGAATGGAAGCTGAGGCCTCCCATATGCTAGGCAATCATTTTACTATGGGGCTACATCCCAGAATGTGTTGGTTTTTAATGTAGTTTTTAACTTCACAACTGAAATCATACACCGGGATTCCTTGCCATCTGCCTTTTTATATTCCAATTTCTATCTTTCCGTGCCTCTTTCTTTAAAAATAATTTTAAAAAGGAAAAAAACAGTGGTGTTCCTTGTTCATTCGCATGGCCCACAATCCCCAGTGTGACTGCCCTGTACTCTTTCAAAAATGACAGTGACAAGTTGCACTTCACTAGTATTTATTCAGCATTTGGGGGTGTTCAAGGACCCAGAGTTTAGTAAATAATTCAATTCAGTAGTTGCCCCTTTTCTTGTTGGGGGGGGGGCTGCATGGCTGGGAACAAAAGAGAAAACTCAGTATTTAGGAGGTAACTGAGGAGGTCGGAAGAAGTTGGGGTCTCGGCCACTCCGGCCCCACTCACTGGCAAACTTGCCATATCCAAAGTCATCTACCGCACGGCCAGTGAACTTCTGAAAACCGTCTCTTGCCTCACTGGAACCAGGACAGACAAGAAGAAGATGATAACCAAGCTGATGGGCAATAGGCACACCCCCCTCAGGCTTCCCCCTTCAGGGGATGGCTGTGCGAGGAGCCCAGGAACACCAGGGAGGTAGAGGCTGGTTGGTACACATCCTGCCTGAGTGACACCCCATTAAGCTCAGGCTGTCCCCTTCACCCTGGATGAGCAACACAGGGGAGAGAGGGTGGGAATCACTCGTCACCACCAACCACTCCCTGTACTAGGCACCGAGAAGAGGACGGTCAGGGGATAACGGGGTGGCGGGGTGGCGTGCACAGGCTGCAGAAGAGAGGCCCCTCCTGATTGTCCACAGCAGACAAGCCCCGCCCACCCAGATCTATGGTACCTGATGACTTTAGCAGCCCAGGCTCCACCTGGCCCCCTTTGGGCAGCATCATAGTTTCCCCGAGCACGGAAGTATTTGTCTGAGTTTTTCCAGTTGGCTTCCTTCATGTCGGAGTAGGCTCGCCACATGTCTCTAGCCCCTGGAGAGGGAAGAAAATAAGGAGAATACCTGTGTTTAGGTCAAACAGAGGACTAAAACTCCCATCCGACTCATCCCAAACATTTCAGCCTTTCACAAAACCCGCAGAAGTGGTTCTGCCTTGAAATGAATAGCTCCTCCTGCCCCGTGTCTGTGCAGGGAGAAGTGTGTGTGTGGAGCGAGGTTTATTAGTTCTGATGGATTACCTTCTTAGCTCTGCTGCTGTTTGTCGTTGGCTATTCAAAAAGCAGATAGAGGAGAAAAAGGGATCATCTTCGTGTGGTGGTGGTTATCATACGACTCTCTCTCTCTCTCTCTCTCTCTCTCTCTCTCTCTCTCTCTCCCTCCCTCCCTCCCTCCCTCCTTCTCTCTCTCTCTCTCTCCCTCCCTCTCTCTCTCTCTCCCTCTCCCTCCCTCCCTCCCTCTCTCTCTCTCCCTCCCTCCCTCCCTCTCTCTCTCTCTCTCCCTCCCTCCTTCCCCCCTCCTCTCTCTCTTCCTCTCTCTCACTCCCTCTCTCTCTCTCTCTGAGATGGTCCAGGGAAGCAGCTGTTTACAGCAGTGTGGGAAGATGAGATCTCTCCCCCTTCCTTCTCTCCACCTCCTTTCTTCCATTCCTTTCCAATCTCTTACGTTCTTTTCTTTCAGGGACCGCCTGCATCACTGTATATCCTTGGGTGGCCTGAAGCCCACAACCCTTCTCCTTCCACTTCCCAAGTGCTACAGTTGCCACCGCAGCCACAGCCTCTCCCCCAGCACAGACAAATGGGAGACTCTGCTCTCCCGGCAGAGCTAGTGCAGCTCTGCTCTGAGGCCACCAGGATGTCCAGGATCCACTTCAGCCTGAGAGGCTGGTTCTCAGCACTCCATCATAGGTGCCAGTGGTGACCTCACTGACACAGAATAGACTACTCTGGAGGATCAGACACGCTAGACGGCAACTGGCACACTAGGTTGGAAACTTCTACATCCTCTCTGGCAACAGGGAAGGGCATTACCCACTTTGGTGGTTATGCAGAAAAACCGGGAGGGGGGCGCTCAGGGGAGGAAATGCATGTGGAATGGAAGATGCTCAGTTTATTATCGACCCACCTTTCTGCTCCTCAGGAAGGTGCCACAAACAGACAAAGGACTAAACTAGGGACAGGAGTGATGAGCTGAGCACTAACGGAATCAGGTCCAGCTCACATTAAATGGGAAATATCTTCAAAAGTAATGAGTTAGGGGGAGAGGGGAGGGCCTAATGTCTAGGTTGGTCTAACTCGTGCTATGGCCGGCCGGCTGTGTTTTCCCTTGATGACAGTTTCTTGTCCATGTCTCAGCCCCAGCAGATCTATGGTCCAGGCAAATAAGTCGTTGTCTTCTGTCAGTGGTGGGACTGCCTTCCACCCATCCCAACCCAGGGCCTGCCGCTCCTCAGGTAAACAGTGAGTGTGCGCTCAGAGGTTATCGGTCGTGTTCTGGGAGCTGTGTAGTGGATTCTGAGGAGGGTTTTATAAGATAGCTTATGTATGCTCTTTGTACCTCGGTTTCCTTAAAGGGAGTAGTGGCACCATAAGATGAATTTAAAAACGAATTCATTTCCATACAGAATGCCCCTTGAGCAATGCCTACGCTGCGTGAGAAGCTCTATTAGCCTTGGCTGCTGTCACTGTGGCTTGGGGGTTGCACTGGCTCTGCATGTCCTTGCAAGGTACTTATTTCACAGCTACCAGACATAGAAGCGAGCTGTTCATCACTCCACACGAGGGGGCAGTAGAGCCCCACTTCTGTTGGCGAGCCTGCATCTTAAAGCTGCTCCTGTGCTCCTGTGGAAAGGCTGCTGGACAAACACTGTGTGATCCCCCCCACACTAGGGATCTTCACAGAGAGAGGTCAACACCGGCCGGGAAAAAGCTCAAAACTCTTTAGGAAGAGCCACACTGCTTCTCTGCCCACGAGGATTTCCCAAGCGTGCTTACCCTTGATTATGTGACCCCCTGCTCGAGTAGATGCTTGGAAGTCACAAATACAGCCTCCTAAGCCCCATCCTTTGATCCTACCTTGACCAGCTTCTTTCATGAACTCGAACCATGTCTGGCTGTCAACTCCGAGGATCAAGAAGCAAAGAATGACTGCAACAGAAGGCTTCATCCTGCTGTAGAGCTGGGAGAACGCAAAGATGAACGTGCCATTCTGGGTGGTGGTGGAGGTGAGGGTGGGGCTGGGGGGAGAGGATGCTTCTGCAATGTTGAGTTATCCTTGCATGCCAGTAACAAATCCCTCTGGAGTTTATACATAAACCCGCACACGGGCAGAGATGGATGCTAGTTAGGAGGACCCCAGGGAGCTGTCGCTCTCCATTTCCACATGTTTCCTTAGCATCCCCCTATCTGAGAGCCTGCAAATGGACCACGGGTAAAAAGCACACTACACATCAATTGTGTGAGCCAAAGCCCAACTGTGTAGGAAGTTTCCAGGGCGGCACCTGAGGGCTTTTTAAGCGGCACAGCTCCCCAAAGTGCGTCTGTAGAAGGCTGATTCCACCCTTCCCTGAAGTAACACAGACACATACAAGAAAGCCCCATGATGAGAGGAGCACCGTCTCCAGTGAATTCTATGCATCTGGTGCATTCAGGAAAAAGACACCACCACACAACAAGCAAACACAGGAGGGGGTGAGGGAACATCTGCAAAGAGCAAATGTTGGAAGGTTCTAGCAACTCACCTTGGGCTGTCAGTTCCTGCTGGGCCTCCAAGGTGAAGCTGAGTAGCCTGTGTCACTTGCTGAGGAGATCTAGATGGGCCTACCCATATATGCTGTCCCTCGGCTAGTGAAGTAATCACCTGTTTGATCTTGCATAATCCCACTTGGCCATAATTTCTCTTTCAGAATGTAAATGTGGTTTTTTTTTTCCTTCACATGGATCTGCTTTTCCCAGATTTTGCAATCTAGCCATTTTCAGGAATGTGGCAAGTTAGGGCATTCTGGGATTTTCCCCCATACTGATTGGGAATAAACAGGGCAAATGTTTCATATTCAATGTCCTGGGAAGGGAAATCAATATTGGAAAAAATATGAATGTGTAATGAACATAGGAGTGCAGTACAGGCCCAAGGCTGAGCTAACACCCTCTCAAAGCATAGTTCAGCTTTAAACTGGGGCCTTAGGGAACAGGAGGACTGAAGGCAGAAACCTGCTTTGAGCATCCACATGGATGACTCAGCACTGGGAAAGGACTTCTCCAGACTCCAGTCTATTGATGACCAGGTGCTATGGAAGATAAGACAGCAGATGAAATTCAGAGACTTCGACAAACCAGGAACTGTAAACCATAGTACAGGAATATGCTTCAAATTTGTGAAGAAATAGCCCCTTTCCCTGTTGCCTACATAGACGGCAAAGAGGTACTAATTGCCCCATGTTCTGAAGAATTAATGCAAGAAGCTGAGCCAGACCTCAGAGGCCCCAAAGTCTGTGAGGAGGCAGAAGCATCGGGCCTCAGTCCCAACCTCTCCTTAACCCCCTGCTTTCGCACATACAAAGGGGATGACACAGCTAGCTCACAATACTTGAGGTGAAACAGGACTGTGGGCATGTCCAATCGCCAACAGGAGCAGAGTTGTTCCTCTGTGAGGAAAAAAGAGATTGAGGAGCTAAATCTCTTCATGCAGGTTCAGGTGTGCAAAAGAAAAGGCCAGGCCTCCTCAGGCTCCGAGCAGGCTGCATAGAAATTGCAGGGCAGCAGGCTGCCTGGTGCTGGAGTAGTGTCTGAGAGCTACACGTTGAGATAACAAGAGAGACAGAGAGAGAGAGAGAGAGAGAGAGAGAGAGAGAGAGAGAGAGAGAGAGAGCCTTGACATAAAGCCAACCAGGATGGGGGTACACATGACAGAGTCCATTGTTTGAAATTCCCAAAAAAACAAAAAGATAAAGGGAGAACTAAGTTGGTTTCAGGCTGTTCTTCTAGCTCTACCAGCCATGCTTTTACACACACACACACACACACACACACACACACACACACACACACACA
>OU015752.1:71720487-71747793 GCA_907169655.1 Acomys percivali
CACACACACACACACACACACACACACACACACACACACACACACACCCCTTGCCCTCCCAGTGTCCTGCAGCAGCATCTGGACTTTCCCAGACTTTGAGCCCTGGGCAGCTCACTATTGCAGGTTTTCAGCAAGCCTTGGCTGCAGTTAGCTAGGCCAAGTGCTCTGATTGTGAAATCTGCCCCAGCCCCAACACTGAAGGTGTTTTCCCTTCACTCCCCCAGAGCCTCTCCGTATCCCCTACTCTCTGTTTTCTGCCCCAGGAGGTTGGCCTGCACAAATGCCCTGACTGTGCTCTTTGCCCCTTCAAGTTAAGTTTGGCCCGTGGGGAGCCATGACGAGAGCTGGGGTGAAGGAAGAGAGCAAGATTTTATATTTGTTTACCTAGTTCCTTCAAAGATGGGTCGCCACAAACTGGCTTGTCCCTCCTCCAAAGATCCGAACTCATAGCATGCACCCATCTCCACAAACATTTCTGCCTTGCCTGTCTGTCTTTCCCCTTCTCCCTTCCCATTTTCCACATTGTTCGCAGGGACAAACCTCTTTGAGGTCTGGAGAGATGCTGCCAACCAACCCATAGGTAATTAATTCCTGGTTCAGTGACAGGCTGCCTGGCCTGACTTCCCACCACTGTGTTGGCACCTGCCTCCCCTTGCTGAGGACTGCTGCTGCCTCATGTCTGCCTGGGCTCCTTCCTGCCAGGGTCCCGACAGAGTCAGAAGCCACTGTGGTGTGGATGCCTCCCCTAAAAGGTCACATGTTAGAAAGTTAATCCCCAAATTCAAGTGGCAGTGGATTTTGGAGATTTGAAGGTAGCAAGTCAGAATCAGAAAAGGTCATAAAGATGGTGGCCCTGTGTGGCATCAGTGGCTTTGAGAGAAGAGGAAGCTAGCAGGCTGGATCTGTGTCCCTCTGTGGCATTCTCAGAAGTGGTATGATACAAGACGCCAGAATCCACCACTGGACTGCCCAGCCTGCAGAATCATGACGCAAACACACTTCTAGATTTTATAAAGTATCCAGGTAGTGATATGATATTACAGCAACAGAAAACACATTCTAAGCTTTACTTAGCTGAAAAACTGAGATTTATTTCATTGCTTATTTTCATGTGTGTCTCTGTGTGATCATGGGATGGTGTCACCACATTTAGGGAGGATCTTTTCCTCTTCTCTGGAAACTTCCTTAGAGATAACATAGAACTGTGCCTCATTGATTCCCAATGCAGTTTCCTTTTCTTCTTTGCTTTTATTTTCTTTTTAATCATATTATTCAGGGTGGTACACGCGAGTGCAGGTCCCCACTGAGGCCAGAAGGGAAGTCATATCCTCTGGAGCTGCTGTGGTCCTCCCAATGTGGGTGCTGGGACACAAACTTGGGCCTTCTGGGAGAGCAGCATGCTACATTCTTAACCACGGAACCATCTTGGATGTGTGGTCTTTCACAGCAGTATGATCCACCTACCAGGGGCCACACCCCCAGAGAAAACTGACTCTCCCCTCGCCCTTGAAAGCTAGCCTCTCCCATTGCTCCTTACTGACTCTACCATCTGTGGGAATTCTAAGCAAAACACAAATACCTAAAAATTCAAAGCTAACAGGCACAAAAGAGATAAAGCATGTGACCTTTGTCAGTTTGATTGCAAAATACCTCAGTCAGGATGATTGTTTCCAGTTCCGTCCATTTATTTGCAAAATGTTTGCCTTTGAGGCAGTGTCTCGTGTATTGAAGGCCGGTCTACAGCTCACTGTATAGTCAGAGATGGCTTTGGCCTTCTGATCCTCCTGCCTCCAAGGAGCCATTAAACCCAACTAATGCAGTGCCGGGAATTGGCAAGCACTCTATCAATTGACCTGCATCCCCAGTACCTTATACATTCTGTTTTTGTTATTATTTTAAGGTGAGGGGTGCACATGCATTCGTGTGTGTGTTTGTGTGCAGGTGCACATGCAAGTGGAAGACAAAAATTGATATTTGGTGTCTTCCTCTATTTTGCTACACCATAATGTTTGTAAAGCAAAGTCTCTCAGTGCACCTGAAGCTCACTCATTAGGCCTCCAAGTGCCAGGGGTCTGTCAGCCTGTCTCCATCTCCCTCCCCAGCACCAGGGCTATAGACACATGCCAGCTGCCCAGAGCTGGTGTGGGGGCTGTGGGTCCACAGTCAGGTCTGTATGCTTGTGCAGAAGGCACTTTACAGGCTGAGCCGTCTTCCTGCTCCCTGCCTCAGGCATGTCTGTGATGAATTAAGTGGAGTCACAACCATCCCCACAACTGAAAGTTCGTTTCTTCTCTGTAGCTACTATAAAGTTTACATTTAGATTTCATGCTTCATCACATCTAAAACACACATTTACTGACTATGAATTCCTAAATTAGCACATGCCTTAAATTTTGCTAATAACCAGATGGTGTTGATGAAACATGTTTCCTGTGGAAATAAGTATATTTACTTCCTTTGTGCGTTCTTGAACAGACACAGAAATGATTAAGATAAAAACTCTCATCTCAACAAGCATAGAACGTTTTTACAGAGTTTAATATAAAGGACCTGAATAATAAGCAGCTATTATCTTAGTTTAATTGGAACATTGTTTTTCCTGGCAGTGTGTGCATACTGTGCATCTCACAAGCTATAGTGTTTCACACTTTAAAGAAATACAGTGTGCCATAACATGGAGTGGGTTTTTTTTTGTTTGTTTGTTTGCTTGTTTGTTTTTTTGCTAACCTGCCCTGTGAGAAAACAGTACTTTAGTGTGTTTGTATGTGTATGTGTGCAAGAGAGAGAGAGAGAGAGACACAGGCAGACAGACACAGACACAGACACAGACACAAAGTCTGCTATACAGTTATGTAGCCCTGGTTGGCCTCAAACTCACAGTGATCCTCCTGTCTCTACCTCCTGAGTGCTGAAGTTATAGGCATGTGCCACCACAGTTGGAGCCAAAATGTGTATTAATTTCTCCCAAGGTTTTTCATAGTCTATTTATACTTCATAATTTTCATTTCTATGAGATCTACAAGGCACTGCTGAGAAAATTAAACAGTTTCTATGTCACAGTAAGACTTTATCATTTGGGCTGGCACTGAGCGTCAACTTTGGTATAGAGTTGCAAAGTGATCTCAAAGTGACTCACTGCCATATTCTGCAGACTAACACTTGAGTAAAGCCTTCGTGCTTTGTACAGTGTCTAGATACTTCTCCAGATGTGTCTCCAGGTGTGTCAGCTTCTGGGGAATACAGATGATTTCATTCTCTGCTTTTAGCTCACATATATAGAGCATCTACTTGGGGCAGGAGTTATAGCAGGTAACACGGGGCCCAGACACGACATGAAGCGAGATGGACATTTTTGTCCTTCGGATTTTTCATTTATTTCCCTTCTAGACTGATAGGCCAATAGCGTGAAGCGCGCTGAACCCTAAAAGTGTCAACATGTGACAAGCACAGACACAACTGATTCCATGTTCCTTGTCCTGTATCCCTCAGAGTCCTTCCATCCTCTTCCCTTTCTCTCCTTGAGCAACCCAGGTTTCTGCTCCTTTGGACTTAGTCTTCCACCTAGGGCCTAGCTCTGGCATGCCAGTTATTCCCTTATGACCTGAATCTCCCGCTTCATTGCTGCCTTTCGATTCTGACAAAATAGATTGACCTTCACTGGAAAGGATGCCTTTGCTTTGTGAGTAGGCTAGTGCATTCATCCCTGCTCAGTGATGCTGTGTCTCACTTCCCTTCTGGAACAGAACTTAGACTTTTGTTTACATCAAAAGACAATGACAATAAAACTAAGGAATAATAATGTGACAGGCATTTCTTAGGTAAAATAGGCCAAGACTGGTTAGAAAGTGAGCGGAGATAGGCACCAGGGGGGTGTGTGTGGGTGTGGTGTGGGTGTGTGTGGGTGGGTGGGTGTGGGTGGGTGGGTGTGGGTGGGTGTGGGTGTACTTTATTGAGACACAGGGTCTTGTTTGTGTACCCCAGGCTAGCCTTGAACTTCTTGTCTGTCAGCCTCTACCTCCCCCCAGTGTTGTAAGTGTGTACCATCACCAGGTTTATACAGTTCTGGAGTCCAAGCAAGGACTCTGCCAACTGAGCTGCACCCTTGATCCCCAATGCAGTTTCTAGGTTAGGATGAGGCCTTCCCAAAGTGGTCACAGAGGACAAAGAGTCAGTGTCACCGAGGACAAGATTGATGAGGCAGAGTTTTATCACTACACAGAAAAACCTGTGAGTAACAAATAAAATAAGCAGTGAGACCTGGTTACGACCCAAAGATGCTGAGGGATGGAGGGAGCCACCTGTCAGTGTCAGGAGGAAGTGGGTGGGCAGCTGCCCAGGGCTCATCTTAGGGGAAACTCCACTTTGTGGAGTAGCCAGCACAATGGGCAATGCTTGGCTAGCTCAGGCCTGCTTGGCAGGAGAAGTCAGTGTGGCTAGATGCTAGAGCAAATCTGGTGGGGTTGTGTGAGGGGCCTACATGGTTTCAGCCTGTTACATGCTGGCCACAGCTCTCTCTCCCTCTCCCTCTCCGTCTCCCTCTCCCCCTCCCCCCCCCTCCTTATCCTCTGTGTGATCCATAGTTACTTTTCCCAGAAAGCATTTCTCAGAGTTCCCTGTTTCCATCAGCAAATTCAAATTCAGCCTAGTCCCCTGAGTGCGACCTGAGCAGCAGGCTCAGAACTTTTCCGGAAGGCCCTCAGGTCTGAAGTGATTAGGGTCTTTGCCACTGCGGCCCCATTCCTCCGCTTTCCGGGCAGACTCCAGGTGCTCCATGCCATGGTCCGTGATTCCAAAATAATAGCGGTTTAGGAGGCCCTGAAAGTATTTCCTGCCCGTGCTGAAATCCAAGGAAGAGAGACCGGAGATGAATTCCACACCAGACAGCTGACCTCTGAAGTCCCTTCTCTCCTCTCCTACCAAAGCATGACCCAGAAAATCCAGGAGGAGTGAACACTAAGGCACAGGGAAGTGGAGCTATTAGCCTCTTGAGCAACCCTTCCCATATCCTGTGTCAGGATGCATTGAGACCCCAGGTTTGCTTCTCACTTTTTCTTTGGGGGGGGGTGCATCCTCACCCTCCCCCCTTATCCTCCCCGCTATTGCTCAACAGGCCACCCAGACCCTGGAAGAAGCATGGGCCTTAGGAAATGCCGCAGGCAGAAATGGTGAGAGGCACGAACCAGAACCATCACCTGATTATCTTAGCCGCCCAGATGCCCCCAGATCCCCTTTGTTGGGCCTCGAAGTTCCCACGAGCATAGAAGTATCTGTCTGAATTTTGGTGGCCGGCTTCTAGATTGTCCCGATAGGCTCTCCACAAGTCCCAAGTTCCTACAACGGGAGGGGAATGACAAAAGTGAACCTGGGGCTCACTGGAGAAAGGGAGGAATGTTGCAGAAAATATAAAAACAAGTGACTAATACTGTTTACTATTGACTGCCTAGATTATTATGGTGATATTATCTAACCTGCTATCATAATCAATAAAAGACACAGACACCTGTCGTATTTTAGAATGAGCCTTATTTTACCTGGGGCTGGGCAGATGTTAACGCCCTGATCTACCTCCCATTACCTCCAGGCCCCATCCCAGGCCATCTGCCGTAATCATTTCTATCTGGGCTACTTCCCTTTCGTAATCCCAGCATACTTGCTTATGATGCTCATGTGAGCCACTGCTTTCTGTGAGGAACTTCAGAGTTCTTTCTCCTGCCTCATGTGGTTCTTCATCTATCCCATGGCGATGGTGTTCTCTCTCTCTCTCTCTCTCCCCCTCCCCCCCCCCCTCTCCCCCCCCTCCCCCCCCCCCCCCCCCCCCCCCAAACCCTCCATCCTTAGCTCTGCCCCTCACTTCTGCCCTGCCCAGGTAAAGGCCTTTTATTTAGCCAATCAGGATTAATTTCTTAGTCAAGGTTGCAAATGTCATTGAGGGTGGTGGTAGTATATGAGAGCATGAAAGACAGCTAGCAGACAGACCTCAGGGAGCAGAATGATTAACATTAGAATACATAACCAGACCAATCCTCAACAGAGGAGTGAAACCTTCCTGTGGATTGCCACACTGATGCGCTCGACAGGATAATCCTTTGAAATGGTACATGGAGGTTTGTGTCTCTTCCCTGGAGACCTGGGGAGGCCCCTTCTCCATGGATTAGATTGGGCTGGATTGATTGACAGGGTCCTGGGCTGTGTCTTACATGGGGCTGTGTGCGCTATGCACACAGAAGAGGAGGGACTGTCCTGTCAGAGGGCTCATAAGGGACAATGACCTCCCAGCGGTCAGATCCAGGAAGTGCTGTGAAAGGAGTTGGAGGACACACATTTACCACTGCCCCTTCGAGATGTGCAACCAGGAGGGCATGTTGACTGCTTTTCTCGTCATCTTGACAACAATCTCTGACAAGCAGCTTAGGGAAGAGGGCTGTATTTT
Organism: Acomys percivali; assembly: GCA_907169655.1. NCBI lineage: Eukaryota > Metazoa > Chordata > Mammalia > Rodentia > Muridae > Acomys > Acomys percivali. The sequence continues at coordinate 71,726,918 of OU015752.1, forward strand.
GGCTTACAGTTGGAGGGGAACACATGTGGTGGGGTGAGGGGCTGGCCACAATGTGAGCATTCGCCCAGTCTAGGCACCCCAGCCCATAGAATGATGCCCCGTGTATTTATAGGATAGGTCTGGGAGCACCCTCACAGACATATCCAGATGTGTGCCTCCTAGATGATTCTAAATCCAGCCAAATTGCCACGGAAAATTAACCAGCACAGGCTGCTGAGCCTCAGTTCCACTCTATCTTCAGCTGCAGGGGATGGGGAGGGGGAAATGAGAGGGTGAGGGAAGGCAGGGGGGGTCATTACACATACACCTCCTAGTAGATTAAAGAGAAGACAGACTGGGGTGCTGTGCATTAAATGCCTAGTAGGGTGCCACAAAATTTGCACTCCTTTCCCCACTACTGAGGGATGGCGGTAACAAAGAGATACAACTATGTCACCAGTAGTGAACAGTGTCTGAAGATCCCTGAGAGGGGACCATGTGACCAGTGCAGAAGAAGTGGGAAGCCATTGAAAGCCAAACATCTGTAGCTTTTTAAAGGGGCCCTTGCACCTGCCAGGCATGTGGCACCGAGCTGCCCTCCTCTCTACTTCCTACCTTGCACAGCTTCCTTGAAGAATGAATACCAGCCGTCACCACTGACTCCCAGGAACAGAGAGCAGATGACAATGACAGCAGCAAGCCTCATGGTGCTGCAGGAATGGGAAGAGCCGTCAAAACAGACCTACAGGCTGCGGGGGTGGGGGGTGGGGTGGGGGGTGGCACACACCTCCAAACCAAGAATTCCCAAGGCAGAGATAAGTAGATCTCTTGATGCTAAGGCCAACCTGGTCTACATGGCAAGCAGCAGACCAGCTGGAGCTAGCTAGTGAGACCTGAGACCCTGTCTCAAACAAACAAACGAAGACAGACCCACACATTTTGACAAGTTACCCTGCATTTCCACTGGTTCCTCTCTGAATCATTTACTGCAAGGACAATAGAAACGGGCTTTAGGGGTCTTGGCCAGATCGTGGATAAGCAAGAATTCCAAGGTATTGCTGGCTTGCAGCCCATTTGCACCTGGTGAAGCTGACTGCAGCTGATCAACAAGTCTTTCCTCTATGCCCTGTTCCACCTGGTTCAGCCCTCCACCCCACGCCCCCAGCCCCCCACCCCCAAAGGTGCAGGGAATTCTGAGGCTGGGCGTCCGTCGGCAGTGTGCTTTCCCAGCGTGTCTGAGGCCCTGGGTTCCATTCCAGCATTGCTACACAAAACAGAGCCTCTTAGCACACACCCGCACCTCAACACCCAGGAGGCAGAGGCAGAAGGTTCAGAAGTTGAAGGCCATCCACAGCTACAAAGCTAGTTCCAGGCCAGCGCTGCCTACATGAGACCCCCATCTCCGGGTGTGGGGGCGGGGGGTGGAGAACCATCAAAAAACATACCCCCCCCCCCCCCAATTAGAACTTACCAACTATATATGAAACGGATCTCAGGACTCAAAAGTGAACCCAAGCAGCACCTTCCTGGAAGACAGCGACAGCTACAGCTGAAGATGGAGAAGAAGTAGGGCTGCTGCCAGGACCCTCTCTTCATGGAGAGCCTGCTGAGCGCTCTCTCTCTCTCTCTCTCTCTCTCTCTCTCTCTCTCTCTCTCTCTCTCTCTCTCTCTCTCTCTCTCTCTCTCTCTCTCCCCCCTGTCTTCAACATTAAAGAGAAGAGCTCTTTGAAATCCAACAAACCTTGGCAGAATCCCTCTTGCTCAACCTTTCCTGCTAAATAAACAGCTACAGGCTGGGACTATAGTCCAGTGGTAGATGCTTGCCTAGCACGTGTAAGGGTTTCCCCCCACCCCACCCCCAAGACAGGGTTTCTCTGTGTAGCCTTGGCTGTCCTGGACTCACTTTGTAGACCAGGCTGGCCTCGAACTCACAGAGATCTGCCTGCCTCTGCCTCCTGAGTGCTGGGATTAAAGGCGTGCGCCACCACGCCTGGCTGGTCATGGTGTTTTATCACAGCAATATAAACGCTAACTAAGACATGGACACAATTCCAAAAGTCCAGATTCCTGAAGGCCGAAGTCTTCTTTGCTCATGTTGTTCACACAGAATCCCTGTGGCCTGAAACAATGCCCAGGGTTCTGGTTTCGTGTCTGTCGCTGTGATCAAAACACCCTGATGGAGGGTGACTCAGAGGAGGAAAGGGTTCAGTTGTGTCACAGTTCCAAGTTACAGTTCAAAATTGCGGGGAAGTCACAGCAGCAGGGTCTTAACCACATCCGGGTCAAGAGCAGAGAGACCTGAGTGCACCCGTGCTGCCTGCTCACTGCTGTTCTCAGCAAGCTTTCTTCACTCTCACACAGTCAGGACCCAGCCTAGGAAGCAGCACCACTCATATTCGGGGTGGGTCGTCCCACCTCAACTAACAATCAAAACAACCCTCTATCGGCAACCCACAAGCCAGCCAATCTGATCTAGGCAGTTCTTCAACTGAGATTCCCATCTGGGGCAATTCTAGGTTATGACAAATTGATATTTAAAACTAACCAGCAGAGGCAAGTCTGTATTAAATATTTTCCAATTGAGCATATGGAAGGATGTAACTGAAGGTTTTAAAGATTTCCTCATGCAGTGTATGCTTAAAATGACAAGTAGCCACCAAGTAAGGAGAAATCTAACCCAACATTTAGGAGGCTGAGGTAGGAGGTTCATGATCTGGGCCAGCCTGGGCTACATAATGACACCCTGTCTCAAAAAAAATATTAAAAAAGGCAATTAGTAAGCTGGACGTGGTGGTGCATGCCTTTAATCCCAGCACTCATGAGGTAGAGACAGGTGGATCTCTGTGAGTTCGAGGCCAGCCAGGTCTACAAAGCAAGTCCAGGACAGCAAAACAACAAAGGTTACACAGAAAAACCTTGTCTCAAACAAAACAGAAAAAAAAAAAAAAAAAAGGCAAATAGCCCTATTTGTCTATATCATGTGGTACATGAATTGAAGCCATGGAATTGTCTTTCATGGATAAGACTGGAAATAATCCTCTCTCTCTCTCTCTCTCTCTCTCTCTCTCTCTCTCTCTCTCTGTGTGTGTGTGTGTGTGTGTGTGTGTGTGTGTGTGTGCTGGAGACCTAAACAGGGCTCAGGCTCTGCCTGGCTTAGCTGATGCCCAGCCACAGAAGAGGACAATCCCCTTTGCTGAGTCCACATATTCAAATGCTAATCTCACCCTGAAACAATCTCAAATACAAATGAGTGCTCATACAGGCAGTGGTGGCCCACACCTTTAATCTCAGCCCTTGGGAGGCAGAGGCAGGCAGATCACTGTGAGTTTGAGGCCAGCCTGGTCTACAAAGTGAATCTAGGACAGCCAAGAGTTCACAGAGAAACCTTGTCTCGAAAAAACAAAAAACAAAAAACAACAACGACAACAAAAAACAAATGAGTGTTCAGTCTACCCACCTGGTGGCCAATGAGAGCAAAACATACTTTAAAAAACAACAACAACAAAAAAAAACCCCAACTATCCCAGGCAGCAAGACAGTTCTGACCTTTGCTATGCCTTACTGAGAAAAGCATTAGTAAAGATGTTTGACTGTGTTCAAGCAAGCCGCTGGGTTTGAACCCAAAACACCCAAATCAAATAAATAAAAAAGGAGGCAATGATTGGGGAGATGGAGGAGTTGGTACGGGGCTTGGGGTGCAAGCATTAAAATCTGAGATCAACCCCCAGGACCTGTGTGAAAAAAAATCAGATGTGATGGGAAAAGACAGTAATCCCAGCACTGGGAAGGAAGAGCTAGACAGAGCCACGAGGCCACTATCGGGCCAGCCTAGCTGGACTGAACGTCTGTAGAGTTCCAGGCCATTGAGAGACCCTGAGTCAAAAACAGGGCAGATGGTGCCTGAAGGATGAGACTCTGCTTCTGCCTAAAACACAAACACATCTGTCTGCACAGGAAGAACACACACACACACACACACACACACACACACACACACACACACGCATGCGCGCGCGTGCACACACACACACAGGCACATATACACACACATACACACACGCGTGTACACGCGTGCATGCACACAGAAACAATATATTGGGAGGCAGTAAGGCATTCTTCTGATGTAATAGATGAAAGTTGGTGGGTAACTGCATTTCATGGCAGAGTATCAAGGTGGCAGTGGCTGAGGCAGAATTCACCACTGGAATCACCTGACAGTTGTGTCCTCTGTCCACAGAGGCAGAGAAAAACCAGACTAATGAGCTAATAAAAGGAGAGAAGGTGCAGGAATGGGGCAGACACTGGGGCTGGGGAGTAGGATACCAAGATGTCTGGAAACAGTTACTCTCTCACTCACTCCAGACGCTTGAAGAGTTGAGAGAGCATGAATGAAGAGTGGGCAGTCATCAGAGTTCTTTGTGTGCTGTAACTGCTGAGAACACACCACCGAAGCCTAAACACTCTATTCCAGACTATGTTCATATTGTTGACCCATTATACCAAACACATCTGCCCACTGAAAACACAGGAACGGGAATACTCATCACTTATGAATTTATTACACACACACTATAGGTTATCCCCACCCACGATGGACAAAACGGTGAAGAACCACATGACTTATCCTCGGGCCTCACAGCACAGTCTCCTGAGGCTCAAAGGAGGATGTTCAGTATTTGTCAGGTAGGCCCGCAGGTCTGAAGTGATTGGGATCCTTGCCGCTGCGGCCCCATTTGTTGGCTTCCTGGTCCGCCATGGAGTCCTCGTGTCCACGACCCATGAAACTCTGAATGCCCTCCCTTGCGTCACTAGGAGAGGCAGACAAGGAAGACATTGGTTACCAAGTTGTGTGGACACAGTCTACTTTCCCAGTTCTCCCCTTTGCATGGGATGGCTTTAAGAGAAAACCAGGAAGGACCAGGAAGGAAGGGCCTTCAAGGCCCAGCACTGCTGAGGCCACGCTGATCACCCTATCCTGAATGAGCAGTGCCAGACAGGCAGGGCTGAGAATCACTCCCTGTCTGCATTTGCGTGCAGGCCTGGCCAGCATGCGCTGTGTGCTGACTCTACCCACAGCCCAGAATCTACACTGAGCACGGATGGAGGAAGTAACTGATTGAGCAAGAGGAGGAGGGGCTACAGACTCGCATGGCCTTCTCTAGGCTCACCAAGTGTCCTAGAAGAGGCATGCCCGCCATCCACCCCATGTCCCAGCAGTCTGAGGTACCTGATGACTTCAGCGGCCCAGACTCCCCCAGGACCCCTTTGGGCAGCATCATAGTTTCCCCGAGCATGGAAGTATTTGTCTGAGTTTTTCCAGTTGGCTTCTTTCATGTCAGAGTAGGCTCGCCACATGTCCCCTGCCCCTGGATGGGAAAGATCACAGGAACGTGAATGCAGAAGCTCTGCCCAAGCCTTAGAGAGGTCAGAAGGGAGGAAAAATACTCATGGCTTGAGCCTGTGGTCAGAGCAGCCTGAGACCATAGTAGACAGGAACACTATCCAATCCTACTTAGTCTCTTCAGGTCTCTACTGAGACTCATTATGGGGTGGGGTGTCCCATGTGTTAGCACGGCCAGCAAGCACAGTGCACCTGTGGAGTTGCCTGCTATTACTCAAATGGGAATATGGAATGGAAAGAAGACAGATGTCATCAGAGAGCAGGATTTCATAGCTTCGGCCATATTGGAATGTTGCATCCCTTGTCCCAAGGGCTCACCTGACACTGAGAATGTTCTCCAGCATTCCTGATGCCTCACAACCCTAGTGGATCATCTACTGACAGCACCCATGCCAGGCCACACCCATGACCCATTACTAAGAGTTTAGGACTAAGAGGACATAGCTTCTGCCGTACTGAACCTCCTGGGGGAATGTCACACGCACCTAACAAGTTCCCAGGTGAGACAGTGAGCAGACACATCAACCAGAGAAGGCTGGCCTCAGGCACAGCCAGGTTCGAAGCATGGCTCTGCCACCTTTACAGTCACAAGTCCCAAATGTGTATTTGTGTGTACCCCACACACCCCATGAAAGCACACACTGAGTCGGGGTGCTGACCCTAACAGCTGTACGTCTTTCATCAGCCTTACCTTGGTAAGCCTCAGAAATGAATGAAAACCAACTGCTGACTCCTAGGAACAGGGAGCAGAAAACCAAGCCAGTGAGGAGCTTCATCCTGTCAGAATGAAAGGAGAGGTTCAAGGAGACGTGCACAGATTTGCACCTCCCCCTGGGTATCTGCTATCCAGGGAGAGGCCGGTTGTTCACTCCCACTGCTGCTCTCTAGGATCCCAGTGGGACACCCAGGTGACCTTGCAGCAGCAGGACCAACATCAAAATCACACGCTTCAAGTCCTGATCCCCTCAGCCCTGAGGTGACAGCAAGTAGAGGAAGACAAACACTGAGACCAGACTGCCACCACCACCAGCCCCCCAAACACACAGGAGTCTACAGGTCTCTAAGAGTCACAGATGTGTGTGCAAGTCACTGTCACCTGAGTGCTGGAGGAGCAGTGGTGGTCTGTGGCTGTCAGGGAGGGCATGCTGGTATTTATGCTGAGACTCCCAGGTACGTGGATGTGGGTGCCTGGCTTGGTCCCTGGGGAAAGTCCCACCGTGTCATTTCCAGTCAAAGACCTCCAAAAAATCTCCCTGGACTCTACTATACGCTATTCATGAGTCAGCTCACCCGGTTGTGCAACAAGAGGACACAAGGCAGCTTTGACTTTTTCTTCTGTTAGCTGTTGGGTTAGGAAGGGCTCCCTCGGGGAGGGAGACTCCTTAGATGCTGGCGGTGCGGAGTGAGAGGTATTGTATCCAGGGTCTAGCTTTCTTGGCCGTTGGCCTATGGGGGACTTTATGGGCACAGTCAGTTGTGTTGAATCCCTGACACCTAACGGTGCTCTTATCTGTGATGCTGAGAGGACAGTTGTTGTTAGTGGTTGATAAGCCAATGCCCACAGCCAGGAGGAAGAGCGGGACCTATGAGGGCAGTGTGCCTGGAAGGCTGTCAGAGGGATGGAATGCAATAAAGTACATAGAGGTCTAAGAACTGCTCATTGTTCAGAGATGAGCACGGACCTTGCTAATATGCAGAAAAATAAGAGAGTCTGTGATTGGACCTACTCTTTTGTGTGTCCATGGTTGCCCCTGCACCCCACCCCCACCCCCATGTGTGGGGCCAGAATCCCAAGTTCAGAGCGAGCCTCGCAGGTGCCCCGCCTTGCAGCCAGTAGCCTACAGTCTGTGGAGTCCACATGGTGACAGAGTTCAGAAGAAGCTGTGGGGCCTGAGAATCTTCCTCCCATCAAGCAGAGATCACAACACACAAAGGTTCTCCCAGACACGGCCCAGATCAGGACGCGGTGCTGAGTCTGGCAAAGAGAAGAGAGAATTTGAAGACATTGCTAGAAATCTATGAGTCAGGAAATGACTCCGCAGGAATTACACATAGGATCCGCAGACACCATTTCCCACTTGTTGAAACAGCGCAGTACATTCTAGAGACTTGGCAAGGCCTTGAACTTTTGGTTTTCTCAGGACGGGATGACTGGCTTCTGGATGTGCGTGTGTTCAGAGCGATGCTGCACTCATTGCTTTCCTTTCTTCCTTTGTTTCTTTTCTTAGACAGAAATGTCTGTTCTTATTGCTGTAAACGGTCAACCAGTGGGAAGTATTTTGGAGGGACAGCTGAGGAGACAATGCTGTATACATTCTTTGGAGCAGACTCTGATGTGGCAGTGCTCAAAAGACTGAGATAGCGAAGGCTGCGTGAGTTCACTGAGGACCGTTGTTTCCCTGTGAAGTGCCAGTACAGATTCAATGCTCATGCTAGGAGAGCTTTTGCTGCATTTATCTTGGAAACAGACACCCAGTAGGGCAGACTAATGGCGGAAATGAGTGGCATAGAAGCCATTTGTTTGGATGGAAAGGAATTGGGTTTGAAGCTGAAAAGATACCTAAGAGAATGTTTGACTGGGTGAGGGTGCTGGTTTCAGAGCTGCAGTGAGCACTTTTTGATAGAGCCAGTGCTGTTGGACAGGCATGGAGAGCTGGGGGTGAAGCTCTGGTGTGTGCCCTGAGCGGACGGAACACTGGGAATGCTGTTTGCAGAGGACCAAGGACTCTTATTGATGCTGGCAGAGTTAGCAGGGAAAGGGGGACTAGTGATATCACGTTATCAGGAGAGGATCCTGGGAGGCTGATTCTGGTCACTGAATGAGGGCTGTGCACTGAATGCAAGAGAGGGATCTTAAAAAACAAAAAAACAAAAAAACAAAACAATGACGATTGAGAACTCTGGACAGAGGCAGCCACCTCCCCTCCTCACACCTGAGGCCTCCTTAAGGAAGCTGATACTCAGAAGCCAGGCTGACATGTCCCACAAAGATCAAATAGACTGTGAGGTGAAACCATGGGCTGGCTTTCTGGCTTTCTGCAACAGGGCTCAGTCAACTCTTCAAAGCAGGTGGGAGGCCCAGAGTGAAGAAAAGAAACAGGCCGGGGAAGGCTGGCTAGCAGGAGTGCCTGTAGCTATCGTATGTTCTTGAGACATCTCTAACGCAAGTGTTAGTGAACAAGGTTGTTGTTGTTGTTGTTCAGAGATGATATCCAGCTTGCAAATGTGGATGTGGGGCTTGGAAACATGGCTCCATAGTACTGTACTTGCTTTGGGTGTCGCAGATCCTGAGTAGATTAAAACCACATAAAAGAAATAAAGCAAGCCGGGAGGTGGTGGCGCACGCCTTTAATTCCAGCACTTGGGAGGCAGAGGCAAGTGGATCGTTGTGAGTTTGAGTCCGGCCTGGTCTACAAAGTTAGTCTAGGACAGCCAAGGCTACACAGAGAAACCCTGTCTCAAAAAACTAAAAGAAAAAAAGAAAAAAATGAATGAAAGCAAAACCACATCCATTACAACTTGCAGGCTAATTCTGCCTTCAGAGATGCTTAAACACAGCACAGAGGGTTCAAGTTTCACCATAAAGACTCAGATTTGCTTCCCCTCCCCCCTTGTTGGCTGTCTGAAGGCAAGATGGGTCACCAGCAGCTCTACAGGAGCCATCCACGGAAGTTTGGCCAGGGTTCTCACTCCTGCCTCATGTGATCTAACTACCACGGTCTGGTCTGGAAATACATGCTCAACATGTGCTGTCAGTGTTTCCGTCAGTACACAATGGACACAGGCTTCATTAAGTTGGACTGAGGGACCTTAAATGGATTATTCAAGACTGTTTACCCAGTGAAACTGATCATGCCAGTCTTTGTATGTAAAGAATAAAAGGTCTTAAACAGTCTACTCGTTACTTCTGTCGTGACCACAGCCTGTCTTCGGAATGATACTGTTACAAAGGAAGAAAAAAAAAACCAAACAAACAAATCTACCTCAAAATCTATTCCTCTCAAAGAGCCTGTAAAATCCTTCAGAGAGCCTAAGAGAGTCTGTAGGAGCCATTCAAGGACCAGAACACAGGACACAGTGGCCCTCAGCCAGCACTCTGCCTAATCCAGCTCTCTATTCAGAATTTCATAAGGGAACCTTCCTGGCAATTGGTCCACCCCTTGGAAAGATGAAAGGTGGCTTATAGGAATTCTAGGATAGGTGATTAGGTTGGAAGAAGGCCATGGGCCAGGGCAATCAAGTTCAGGCAACAAAAACTGGACATTATCCCCAAGGTACCCAGCATGTTTATCCCTAAGAGTCAGCCCTGTTACAAAACACCAGAGAACCTGTCCAGGAAAGGCCATGGCTCCGAGTTCCCATCAAAGACCTCACAATCCAGCCACTTGGCCTTGGAAACATGGTCCTAAGGTAAAGAGCCACCTTGAGTTCTGAGGCCTAGAGTGACTGAAGCTCTGCCTTATGCTGAAACTCTAGGAGACACCCAGTGTCCTAGAGTAAAAGAGATAATGTCTAAAGGAAAGAGTGGGATGGAATGTGGCCCCTTATATTCAGCCATGGTCCTATGGCGACTTACGGTCTAGGAAACTGTGCATCAGTGGACCAATGATTCTGCTCTCCTGGGTCTTCACTTTGCCTCCAGTGACATGTTCACCTATGCTCAAGCACCTCGTAAAGACTGCTATGAGGTGTCCACCACGAGAGCCTAACCACACACAGGTTTAAGCCAATGAAAGGCTTTATGAGAGCAGGGTTTGGTAACACAAGCTTTTAGTCCTGTGCTTGGAATGCAGGGACAGGTCATCTTTATGAGTTCGGAGCCAACCTGAGCTTCATAGTGAGTTTCAGAGCCATAGAGGGAGACCCCATCTCTTCTTAGTGAGACGCTGTCTCATGAAAAAGCAACAACCACAACAAAACAACAAGTAAAAAATAAAACTTTATCAGGTTGCCAGTGAGCACACTTTGTTTTAGGGATCCCAGTGTAGCCCTGAGGCTTTCTCAGGTTGAGCTTTTGAGTACAAACCATGCCCTTGGTTGACAAAATTCAGTTAACCAGAACCGTTAGTCAGAAGCAGAACCAAAGATACCAAAACCCAGGGTTTGTACATAAGAGCCTCTCCCAGAGCTCTGGCCTTTGATGCCTTAAGTCTTTGCTATGCATTAGGCAAGTGATGCTGCCAATGGACAAGTCCTATGGCCAGAATACTACTGCCCTCAGGATCTGGGACCTGTTACAAAACAGGAATGTGTTCTGAGAGATGCAGAGTCTTAGTTCCTTTCTGTTGCCATGACAAACACAACAAGCAAGGACAATTAGGGAAGAAAGAATTTATTTGTTTCTTATTGTTCCAGAGGAATAAAAATATATCATGGTAGGAGGCACAGCACCAAGTAGTGGCTGGCATGGCAACAGGATCAGGAAGCTCAAAGGCAGGCAGGAAGCAGATACACAGGAAGTGGGATGAGACTATGAAAACTCAACATCCCCCCCCAGGTGACATACTTCCTCTTAAGGCTCCACCTCTCAGAGGCTCCACAAGTGTCCCAACAGTTCCATCACCTGAGGACCAAGTGGTCAAATACCAGAGCATAAGAGGGGCATTTCTCATCCAAATCAGCAATACGGCAAAGTCATTGCACGAACATCTTAGACTGGACCCACTCCAAGTTAGACAAGATAGATCCTTTCATCCATATGGCCTCTAGGGACAATAAAGAGAGAGTGAACCTCGGGCGCACGAAGCTGTTGCTGACCCAGCAGGGAAGACTCCTCTGCACTAACTTGTTCAACCAGAGGAAGAAGGGCATTGGTTATAAGAAGGAATGGAGTCACTCTTTACCATTATCCAATTCTGTATAGAATCATGTGTACTATGAATATATGTGAATGACAGCCTAACAGTGGTTGTTTGTTTGTTTGTTTTGGGTTGTTTGGTTGTTTGATTTTTGGCTTGGTTTGGGTAGATTTGTTTGGGTTTGAAAATAGGAGACAGGAATTCTCTGGGCAGCCTTACCTGTCCTGGATCGTGCTCTGTAGATCAGCCTGGCCTCAAACCTGCCACTGCCTCCCAAAGTGCTACGATTAAAGGCGTGTGCCACACCCCCATGCCCCAGCTGCACTGTAACTGTCTTGTATACACCAGTCCCACCCACATCTGAGCAGGACCTTGATATATGACGCTCACGTGGCCATGCTGTCACTAGGCAATATGACGTTTCTGTTCCATTATACTTTCATGAGTGTCAGTGACTAAAGTGCTGGGGTTTTATCACATGTCAAGGGTTCTCTGGGTATGTCTGTTTGACAGTCACTGAACCAGATGTGGAAGAAAGAGTAGCGCTCAAGTCCAGGTTACGGTTCCATAGATGTGCCTCTTCGTCAGTCTAGATTCTGGAGAGTTCTAGATGCTTGGGGAAAATACATGAACCCTCTCAGCCTTAGTTTTTCTTCTTCTCAGAAACAGAAATAAAACTGGCCCTGTGGAATGTAAGGATAAGAAAAAAACAGCACACTCATAATGATAATAAGTGCTTGCTGTCTGTTAGTGGCCAAGGCATGGTACGTGGGGCTCAGGCCTTTATTTCTTTCCTTTTTTTTTTTTCCAAGACAGGGTCTCTCTGTGTATTCTTGGCTGTTCTGTACTCACTTTGTAGACCAAGCTGGCCTGGAACTCACAGCAATTCGCCTGCCTCTGCCTCCCGAGTGCTGGGATTAAAGGCGTGCGCCACCATGTCAGGCTACTTTCTTTCTTTTTATTTATTTATTTATTTATTTATTTATTTATTTATTTATTTATTATGTATAGTGTTCTTACCTACATGAACACCTGCACACCAGAAGAGGGCACCAGATCTCATTATAGATGGTTGTGAGCTACCATGTGGTTGCTTGGAATTGAACTCAGGACCTTTAGAAGAGCAGACAGTGCTCTTAACTTCTGAGCCATCTCTCCAGTCCCCTGCCTTTCTTTCTACAGACAACATATTCATAAATTTCCATTTACCCCTTCACAGTTTTTGACTGCCCTCTAGAGCCAGGTCCTGACTAGATACTGATGACTCATCAGTAACTTTCCCAGGCTCTCCTCTGTATCAGCTGCTGAAAATTACTCCGAGATCTCATTCTTCTGGGCCTCGGTCACTCTCCTGATCAAATCGCTGTGGACCCAGGGTCTTTGCAGTCACCACTCCATTTTCTAGAACACTGTTCTCCCGTCTGGTCATAGGGATCTTGTCTCAGATCCTAGTTGATGATATCACGTCGGGCAGGACCCAGATCATCGAGCAGGTAAGGCATGTCGTGAACTGGGCCTCTTTCTGCTCATGTTCCCTCTCCATCCATAAATATTAAAGCCCAGGGTATCAGGACCAATACACAGCTGATGATGTGTCATAATGACAAGACCTATGCATGAGATCAACAAAGACTTCAAAGAAATTAAGAGAAAATAAAAATGAAAGAAAATCCAAAGAAATCCTCAGTGTTGTTTCTGTGAAAGCAAACCGTGGTATCAGGGTGGAGTGAAGGTCATCAGAGAGCTTAGCTCAGCTGAGTGCATGGTGTTCTCTGTAGACTCAGTTTTCTTAACCAAAATATTTTATTAACAACTTATTGACTGAGCCTACGTCAATTATAACCTGATTAACCAAAACAGTAGGAAATGAAGATTAATTGACACACCAACAAAACCTTAAGGATATCAGTCCCAAGGAACGATTCTCCGATTGGGAGCCGCAGGATTTCTTCCACTGGAACCGGGGGTAATAAGACCTCAGAGCCTCAGCAGGAGCCATAGCTCTGAAGCCTTCCTTCACGCGGATTTCTCTAGGAGCGTCTTGAAGGGCAGCGATGAACAGCCAAATCTATCCCAAGTCTCCAATCCGTCCCGCCGCCAGTTCTGGGCTCATTTATATAGCTCCTCCCAGAGTCTGTCCACGGGATCTTTTTCATCTGGTAGCAATTAAGCTCCTTCACGAGATGGTTGCTCTTCTAGTGAATTAACATCACCTGTTCTCTTACTAGACTGTTCGATCACACACTTGGGATCCTAAAGAACAGGTTTCTCTCCTTCATCTCCCCCTTTCTATTTAATAAAATAAACTATATACAACAAACTAAGAATTACCCATTAAGTCAACATTTATAAGGACCATTTGTAGTTAACAATTTTTAAGAGATTATTCCACTATCCTATACTACCAATTCTTTTAAGTAAACCTATAATAAAACTGTAGCTATCTAGTCTTCAACCCCAGAAGGAAAAACTATCTAATATGAAGGAAGTGCAGGCAAGCGACTTCCAAAAGTATTGACATGACAGAGAGCTGATTGTCTGGACAGTGACAAGTTCCTTCTCCATTGTTGGGGCATCCAATCTTCAGCCAGCAGACCCAAGGCATTTGACAGACTGTTTCTGGACTGTCACAAGTTTCTCTCCATGGTAGGTGCATCCCATCTTCAGCCAGCCAGTTCAAAGCATCTCAGAGACTGCTCTGAAGCAAGAATCCTGAAGGACTAGCCCACCTGGTCTCTGCAAGGCTGGGCAGTCAATTTCTCTGTATCAGGCTTAATCATATCAGACAGTCATTCTCTCATCAGTGGTAGAGATAAGCAAAGTTCCTCAGTCCAGTGGATATCTGCCACTATCGTTTCTTGATGCCCATATAATTAGACTGAGGCACTGCCAGGAATGAATGTCTCTCTGTTATAAAAGCCCTTTATTATTAAATACCATTTTCTGTAGATCTCTGAAGTGTTTGAAGACCATCTATCTATCAATCATCTACCTATTCCTTGGAAAACATATAAAAAATCTAAATAAAGCTTATTCTATAATTAAGTAATCTAGTATCTAGCAAGATTTATAAGTGACCAACTACCAATTTCTATTTCTAATCCTGAACAAGTTACAACAGCTATTTTTCACCTTTTCAAATAAGTTGAACATGTATAATACATTAAATAAATGTCAAACAAAATTATCTTATGTTTATACCAACATACAATATACAATTTAAGTTTCCATTAACATAACATATATAATACATAAAGCAAAAGTTGAAAAAGGAAAACAATCGTAAATTTCCATCAATCTACAATACCAATATGAAATATTTGAATACCAATGTAAATTATTTGAGGCTAGTAGATTCAATAATCTACTTTTTATTCTATAAACCTATATCTCCCTTCCTTTCCCATCCCCTTTTCTTAATATTAGATGGGATAGAAAGATAAGAGAGAAAGAAAGATAGAAGAAAGAAATCCCCAAATGAAACTTTTATTAGTTGTAACCAATCCACCAAAAACCACTACCCCACCTATTGGGAATGGGGGCGTTGTTCTCTCAAAATTACTTTTTGCTGTTTGGGAAAAAAACATATTTGGGTACCCTTAGAAAAATAATATATTGGCCAAGCGCTGGAAAAGCTAGCTGTCCAATTTTTTTTTAATCTATCCTTTTAGCTAGCCGTTTTATTGTTAATATGCATGCAATTTCTGGAGGAAGCAGTAGCGCCAGAGGCAGAAGTTCGATCTTCATCATTGTCCTGTTTTTTCTCTGAAAGTAAGCAAACTTTTGAAATCATTAGTATAGGTATGTTAGTACATATATAAATTTTCAAGGAAAGATCAGTTGAGGCACCTTGCTCGAGGTGCCAGAAGCATGTTTTTTGGGTTTAAATCACCCAGGCTGCCTGCTTCGTCTTCAGCGTTGTCCTGCTTTTTGCAAATAATACAGGGCTCTACCTGCATAATACACCAACAGGCTGTATGAAACAATGTCAAGCTGTAAGAACCAGGTAGCTATTAAGATTCACTTGCTATATGGTCAGATCTAATCTTTATAAGTTTGGTTGGTAGTCATATTTTTTCACTCCCTGTGGAAACATAAGCATACCCATGACCCCATCTTAAAACTATTGCAGGTTTCCATTTCATACTAGACAAATCCTTATAGAATATTGGTTGTCCCAGCTCCTCAGTTTTTTCTATCACCCAATGTCTCTCCGCAGCTGACGTCCCTTCATCACTCACATTAAGAAAATTTAGAGTCAACAAAGCATTATTTAATCAGTCCCTGGGTGTCTTTACCCTTCCCTTTTGTTTAATAAACATTTCTTTTAAGGAACGATTAGCTCTTTCCACAACTGCTTGTCCTGTGGGGTTGTGAGGTATACCAGTAACATGTTTTATATTATAATACATAAAGAAGTTTTTCATCTTAAGGGACACATACGCAGGAGCATTGTCAGTCTTAATTTGTGCAGGTATTCCCATAAATGCCATTATTTCCAGCAAATGAGTAATCACACAGTCAGCCCTTTCAGAATGTAAGGCAGTTGTCCATTGAAAACCTGAATATGTATTGATGGGATGATGCACATACCTCATTTTTCCAAATTCTGCAAAATGAAACACATCCATCTGCCAAATTTCATTCCTTTTGTTACCTCTAGGGTTAATTCCAGCAGGTAATGGCATTTGACTATATAAGGAACATGTAGGACACTTATTAATTATTTCTCTGGCTTGTTGTCAAGTGTTAGAGAATCTTTTCTTCAACCCCTTACCATTGACATGATGTTTTTCATGAAATTTAGAGGCTTCGAATACATTACCTATCAATAATTTGTTGATCTCTTCATTTCCTTGTGCCAATGGACCTGGTAACCCCGTATGAGATCGAATAAGAGTAATATACAAGGGATAATTTCTGCTTCTGATGACCTGTTGCAGTTATATAAATAATGTAGTCAATTCTGTGTTATCAGGAGTAAATTCAGCAGTTTCTATATGCAAAACAACTCTTTCAGCATATTGAGAGTCAGTAATTATATTAAGAGATTCAGGAAAATCTAACAATACCATAAGGATTGCATATAATTCTGATTTTTGAACTGATATAAATGGGCTTTTAATCACCTTGGTCATTTTCTCAGACTTATAACCAGCCATTCCTGATTTATTTGCATCAGTGAAGAAGGTGGGTGCCCCTGAGATTGGTGACCTCTTTACAATACTTGGAAGGATCCAATTAGTTCTTTTTATAAACTGTATACATTTGCTTTTGGGGTATCTATTGTTAATGTCTCCCAAATAGTTACTACAAGTTTTTTGCCAATCTTCATTAATTACCCATAATGACATAATTTCAGAATCAGTAAGAGGCACTACAATTTTTGTGGGTCTATCCCTGACAGTTCACGCAACCTTATTCTTCCCTTTGAAATCAATTCAGAAATTTTCTCTATGTATGTTTTCAATTTTTTGCTTTGTTTATTTGCCAGGAATATCCATTCTACGATTCTGTCTTCCCTTTGCATAAGAATCTCAGTAGGAGAATGTTTCGAAGGCAAAATAACCAGAATACGACCAAGTTCAGAATCAATTCTATCCACATACGCCTTTTGAAGTTTTTGCTCCACCAGAATTAACTCCTTTTCGGCCTCAGCGGTTAGACACCTAGGACTGTTTAAATCCGAATCCCCTTGTAATATTTGAAACAAGTTATTTAACTCATAGGTAGCTAACCCGATTGTAGGCCTTAACCAGTTAATATCTCCCAATAATCTTTGAAAGTCATTAAGAGTTTGCAATTGATCTCTACGGATCTGTACCTTTTGTGGTCGAGTTTTTTGTTCAGTTATTTTATAGCCTAAATAGGTAATTGAATCTCCTCTTTGTATTTTTCCCACAGCAATCTGTAATCCCCAGCATGGCAGAATTCTTTGTGCTTCCTGAAACATTTTTTTCTACAACACTAGGATCAGAATCAGCTAGCAGAATATCATCCATGTAATGGTATATGATAGATTGAGTTAACTGCCTACGAATTGTTTCTAAAGGTTGTTGCACAAAATACTGGCATAAAGTGGGGCTATTCAACATTCCCTGTGGAAGTACCTTGCAATGATATCTCTTTATTGGAGAACTACTGTTCAGAGTAGGTACTGAGAAAGCAAACCTTTCCCTGTCCTTCTCATGTAGAGGTATGGTGAAAAAACAATCTTTTAAATCAATTGTAATAATATGCCAAGACCTGGGTAGCAAAGAAGGCAAAGGAATTCCAGGTTGAAGCGAACCCATGGGTTGAATCACCTTGTTTATGGCCCTCAAATCTGTTATCATTCTCCATCCACCTGATTTCTTTCTTACCACAAACACAGGGGAATTCCAGGGACTGGAAGATTCTTCCATGTGTTGAGCCACCAGCTGCTCTTTCACTAAACCGTGAAGCACCTGTAACTTTTCTTTTGTTAAGGGCCACTGCTCCTACCATACAGGTCTGTTTGAAATCCATTTTAGGGGCAAGGTAGTTGGTATCTCAGCAGTGGTCCCTCTTATAAATTTTGACACTCTAAACCTGAAGAGTTCTGAGGTTGGACAATAGGCATAGCTTGTGGTCGCCCCTGACATTTACATGAATCTCTTCCCCAGAAGCGCATACCAATTCACCCCTAGTCTCAAACTTGTTTGTCTCGGTATTTGTAGGAATAGTAATCTGAGTACCCCATTGTTGTAAGAGGTCTCTTCTCCATAGATTTATGGGAATGTCAGCCACATAGGGTTTCAGCCTCCCTATCTGCCCGTCTGGTCCCACACACTCAAGCCACTGTACACTTTGTTTCATTTGAGATAACTTGCCAATTCCTACAATTTCTGTATAAACCTTCTTAAGTGGCCAATTTTGGTTCCAAGACTTCTGGCAAATGATGGAGACATTGGCTCCGCTGTCTACCAACCCTTCTATTTTAACACCATTCAATTGTATAATTAACTTAGGTCTCTGATCATTAATTACTGTTTGCCAGAACACACGTGTCCCTGTACTTCCAAACTCACCAGTCCTTTCCACTGGAGCGGCTTTGCCCTTAATGTAAGGAAACAGTAAGAGTTGAGCAATTCTATCCCTGGTATTGATTTTCATCTCCTTTTTTACACATGCCATGATTTTTATTTTCTCCTTAGAATCTCCATCTACAATATTGGGATGCACAATAAAACCCTGAGAAGTCAGCCCACTTCTTCCCAGAACCATTCCTACTGTGCCTGAAGGCAAAGGTCCAAAAACACCAGTATTTAATTTGTAACATTCAACCTGGGGAGATAGGGTAAGAGACATATTTGAAGCCAGATCCAAGGCTGCAATGCCTTCAGTAGTATGTATTAGATCACTAATACTCCATTCCCATTTTCCTGCGGGTTTGTCACTTATGGACTGGCCAAAGGAATTTGGCTGGCATTGTTTACGTGGGGCCTGAGCCAATGGCCCCCTCCTGCCATTTCCCATCAGCAAGATATTGCCTTGTACATCTCTCTTAGACTAACAATCCCGAGACCAGTGTTTCCCTTTCCCACAGCGACTACAGAACCCTGGGAGTCTTGGTACCTCATTTCCATCATAACCAGAACCTCCTTGTTCTCTCCTTCAATTCATGTTTTCTCCTGAGTTATTGTGCCTTCTATCTCTACAGTTTCTTTGCACATGACCAATTTTTACCACAATTGAAGCACCGAGTATTATGATATCTGGGCTCTCTGGCTAAAGCTTGTCCCACAATATTATTTTGATATTCCTGAGAATTAATATTAATGGTCTCCTTTACCCAGTCATCTAATGGAGCACCTCTTTTTTTCAATTGTCTAAGCACCCTCTTACATTCCGTATTCGCCTTCTCATAAGCCATGATAAGTTTTAATGCCTGTTTGGTGTCAGAATCTGGCATCACTCTATCCATAGCAGACCCTAATCTCTGTAAAAATTCTGTAAAGGAATCCAGAGGGCCTTAGAATACTTTAGTAAATGGAATAGTTGTTTTCCCAGGTTCCTCTACCAGCTCCCAAGCTCTCAAGGCTGCCTTACGACATTGTTCAATCACTCTATCTTCAATTTGAATTTGTTCTCTTAAGTTAGTATATTGTCCTGCACCAAGCAATTGATCTCTATTAATATTTATTCCCTGTGTCCTACTTTCTTGTTCTATTCTTACAACCTCTGTTCGCCACCATGATAACCACTGTAACTGTTGTGCTGCTTCTAATACCGCTGAAACTAAATTTTTCCCATCTTAGGGAACAAGTCTATTCTGAGTGGCCCAGCCAGCTGTTTAACATTTGTTTAACGAAGGCAGAGTGCATACCATATTTGATGATGTATTCCTTAAAATGTTTTAAATCCATCATGTCTACAGGATGCCAGGCCATTTCGTCATAACCCTCATCACCATTTTGCACTGGCACATGTCTTACAGTGACTGGAAAAGCTGAAGGTGTCTGGGCGACTCTGGAGGTGTCCTCCACTGGAACATTTACTTCCAAAGAGCTTTCGGTCTGTCTGCCTTCCTTTTCCTCTGGTTTCTGACCTTCTCCACCCTTTTTAACCAAAGGTGCCTTCTGCTTTTCCAGACCTTCCAGTTTTTTCTGCATTTTACCCATTTGTTCAATCAAGTCAGTAATTCTTTCCAACAGAATAGAGCTTATTGACTCTTCTGGCTTTTGCATCTTATTGATCTTTCTGCCAAACCTTTTAAATATGTTATACAGTAAAAAGACCAAGAAAAAACAAAAAAATCCCATCTGGGTATAAGGCAGGAAAGGACTTTGTAACAGCAGCTGTCATTTTGCTGACACCCTGAAAAAACATTACTATCTCTTGAAAACCATTATCTTCCTCCACAACATTAGAAGCTAAATTACCCATGATGTCCAAACCACATTGGGTGCCACTTGTAGACTCAGTTTTCTTAACCAAAATATTTTATTAACAACTTATTGACTGAGCCTACATCAATTATAACCAGATTAACCAAAACAATAGGAAATGAAGATTAATTGACACAACAACAAAACTTTAAGGATATCAGTCCCGAGGAACGATTCTCCGATTGGGAGCCGCAGGATTTCTTCCACTGGAACCGGGGGTAATAAGACCTCAGAGCCTCAGCAGGAGCCAGAGCTATGAAGCCTTCCCTCAAGCGGATTTTTTTTTTTAGTTAATTGGTTTTTTAAATTAATTTATTCTTGTTACATCTAAATGGTTATACCATCCCTTGTAACCTCCCATTCTTCCCTCCCTCCCCTTATTCCCCTCCACTATGACTGTGACTGAGGAGGACCTCCTCCCCTTTATATGCTTATAGGGTATCAAGTCTCTTCTTGGTAGCCTGCTATCCTTCCTCTGACTGCCATCAGGTCTCCCCCTCCAGGGGACATGGTCAAATATGAGGCAGCGGATTTCTCTAAGAGCGTCTTGAAGGGCAGCGATGAACAGCCAAATCTATCCCAAGTCTCCATTATGCTCCACCACGAGTTCTGGGCTCATTTATATAGCTTCTCCCAGAGTCTGTTCACAGGACCTTTTTCATCTGGTAGCAATTAAGCTCCTGCACGAAGTGGTTGCCTTTCTAGTGAATTAACATCACTTGTTCTCTTACTAGACCATTGGATCCCACACATGGGATCCTAAAGAACAGGTTTCTCTCCTTCAGTTCT